>JACEFZ010001598.1:0-169661 GCA_014155875.1 Cepaea nemoralis
TTTTTTTTTTTTTTTTTTTTTTTTTTTTTTTTTTGTCCGGAATGCCTGTTTACAGCAGAGCTGCAATATTTGCACCTTTCGGCCGACACATCCGACTTCTTCAGGCATTTGTTGGCCGGATTACCTTCCCGGGGACATTGTTTGATGGTATATATGTGCATTGAAGTCAGTTTTGTATCTTTTACAGGATGTCGCAGTCAGCCCCAACATTTTTTGGCTGTTTGTAATTTCTTGGCAAGTTTACGTTCAGTAGTTTGCAATTGCTTTCTGAATGACCGGCACTCATACCATTGTATAAAAACCAGCGCAAGGCGGTCTGCTTCTAAATCCCACGCAGCTGGGTTTCGAATGTGGTGTGTGGGATTGTGAATTGTATTCGTAATCTCTTGGCTACAGTATCAGCATATATGTTCATACCAGATGATATATATGTTCATTCCAGATTTTGTATACAAGTTCTTACAAGATGTTATACCGGGTGTTTGTAAAGTCTCACTATACTGGAAAGTACCAATGAAGTATTCATTATAACAGGTGTTGGAAATGTCAACCACTGACTTCAAGACATGCCTGTACACGTCTCTTCACATTGTCAAATACCTTCTGCAACGTGTCTGTTGTTATTTCTTGAATGGTAATTTGATTTCTTTTTTCAGGTCCTCAATTGTGTGTACATTATTTTTGCAAACATTTCCTTTCAAGAAACCCCATAAATAATAATCTAAGGGAGTTAGATCTGGAGAACGAGCAGGCCAAATTCCACGTGATATATTATGTGATTTGTGAAAACTTCTTCCAAACAACGCAGTGATGCTCTACCTGTGTGTGCATTTGCACCATCTTACTGGAACCAGGCTTATACAATTTCACGTTCATTCAGCTGTTCTAAATAAGGTTCCAGAATGTCAATACGGTACTGATCGGCATTCATAGTGTTGTCGTCACACCATACCCTAATTTTCTTATCGTGCAGAGGCGCTTCATGAAATGCATTGGGAATAAAAGTGCTCCAAGTACAATTATTTTGGCTATTAACGTATCCAGATAGATGAAACCATGCACATCAGAGAAGAATGTTACATCGGGAATTGGCTTGTCTTCTTTAGCTAAAAATGCTTGAAACCAGGTGGAGTAGTTGACTCTGGATTGATTATCTCACTCTTTTAGTTCAGACAACATAAATCCTGTATGGATGAACATTTTATCGTTTAAGATTTTTGTGCTCTGTGCTCACTGATAGGTTCACTTATTGCGACATTTTCCTTAAGGAACTTTTCAGGATTCTTTCTTGGATATCTAACAATTTTTCTTCAGACACAGCAGGCCAATCAGATCATAGAGCATCTTCCACATTTCCTGTAGCAAGAAACTTATTCAACAAATTTCTAGCTGTAATGCGATGAGGAGGTTGTTTATCAGGAAATCTTGCTATAAACCTTTGAACAACCATCCGTGTGTATCGACGCCATTTCAAAACACTTGTTCAACCCCAGAATTCTGTCTTTCGTTGATAACACCATTCTGTTTGGGGTGCAAAGGATTACTCCAGCAGATGACAGCCATTCGCTGCATATTGCTTCACGATGAACTGTGGAGGACATTTTTTGATGACATCATGTACTTCATTTTTTAAATTTGTTCTACATACAAAGCGTAGTGAGACTTTACAAATACCTGGTATATATTCATACAAGATTTTATATACATATATATTATATATGTTCATACAAGATGTTATATATGTTCAATCAAGATTTTATATATATCTCTCTCTAAAGCTGATATATATGTTCATACAAGATTTATATATATATATATATATATATATATATATATATATATATATATATATATATATATATATATATATATATATATATATAATGATGAAATATATGTTCATACAAGATGTTATATATATATATATGTCCTTCTCAAGTCTGCTCTCAGTCACCCGTATTCTAGTAGGACAAGAGCAAACACATCTTGTATGAACATATATAACATCTAGTATGAACATATATAACATCTTTATATATATATATATATATATATATATATATATATATATATATATATATATATATATATATATATATATATATATCTGTCTAAAGATGATATATATGTTCATACAAGATTTTATATATCATATATATATATTAGCGCCGAACGTTGGGCGGCGCTTACCAAACCCGACACCCCACATTGTGCCAACGGCTTCGGGCGGAAGAGCGCAATTGGGAGGGTACAAGCCTTACCCTGGTGCGAGGAAATGCAAGCTAAAGACAAAATTGTCATGGCAGGGCAGACCAGGCCTAAGCCTTGGTTGGCAGCTGGTCTAGGATCGAAGCTCCGACAGGCGGACAGTTAGAGCATTGCTTTGCTGATCCGGCAGCTTCTGCAGCTTGTCTTGTTCCAGATGTAGGGGTGTTACCTTTCCTCTGGAGTGAACTAGGCAGGCCGAGAGAGGGATCATGCTGCATGGGCAACACATGATCTCTATATTTTAGCCCAGGCTTTGTGCTATGGAGAGGCAATAACTCCATCCCTGGTCTTAACTGGTCTCGGAATCAAAGCGAGAGGCAACTGTTACGGGTTATAAGTCCTTGTCAGTTGGCGTAGACATGGGGCGCCACGCGTTGCCTCTGACGGTGGGAGACACCTATAGGTGTCACTGATCAGCTACCGCCCGCCTCAAGCTGGGCAGCCCCCAGCCAATTGGGTGCTGATCCGCCACAGCCTGCCTGCTTCAATGGGTGCTTGGGGCTAGGACAAAATCTGAATCGCAGGCTGTAAAACCAATGCACCAGGTACAAACAAAAATAAAAATAGAAACCTCAAGCTACGGCTTGCAACCTGGAACGTGAGAACCATGTGTCCAGGATTTTCCACTGACTTGACCAATATTGACGATGTGAGAAAAACGGCTGTGATTGATGCCGAACTCAATCGTCTTAACATTGATATTGCTGGCCTGCAGGAGACTCGCCTCGCTGAGGAAGGGTCACTCAGGGAAAACAACTACACCTTTTTCTGGAAGGGTAGAGGGCAGGCAGAAAAAAGGCAACACGGTGTGGGCTTTGCAGTGAAGAATTCGCTACTGGGAATGATTGAAATTCCAGCAGGAGGAAATGAAAGACTATTATCCCTGCGCTTGGCAACCTCTTGTGGGTTTGCCACCATTATTACTGCATATGCACCGACACTCGATTCCTCTGATGATGTGAAGGATTTGTTCTATGAGGAGTTAGACTCCGTGATCAAGGCAGTTCCAAAATCTGACTACATTTATATGCTCGGTGATTTCAATGCTCGTGTGGGCAAGGACTCGAGTTCATGGCCAGTGTGCCTTGGAAAATACAACATCGGTCGCATGAATGAAAATGGGCAAAGGCTGCTGGAGCATTGCACCAGTAATGACCTATGTATTACAAACTCTTTTTTAAAACAAAAGAGATGCATAAGGTCACATGGAAACATCCAAGATCCGGCCATTGGCACCAGCTGGACTTCATCATCACACGGAGACAACATCTGAACCATTTATCATTGACTCGTAGTTACCACAGTGCTGACTGTGATACGGATCATTCTTTGGTTGTTGCAAGGGTTAGACTGAGACCAAAGAGAATCTACACAGCTAAACACAAATCTAGCCCCAGGATTAATATTATTAACACTCATGATCCTGAAAAGTGCTTTCAGTTTCAACAGCAACTTGAAGACGCTTTCACTGATACACCAGAAAATTGTACAGTAAATGAAAAGTGGGGTCAAATTAAGGAAACTCTTTATAAAACTGCCGTAGGGGTTTACGGCACTGCGGATCATAAGAGGCAGGACTGGTTTGCGGCCAACAGCGAGACTCTGCAGCCCTTGATTGATAAGAAGAAGAAAGCTCTCTTAAGAAACAAGGAAAGACCAACGCGTAACACTCTGAGTGAGCTAAGGCAAGCTAGGAAGGATGTGCAAAAGGCTGCCAGGCAGTGTGCAAATGATTATTGGATCAAGTTATGTGAGTCCATTCAAATCGCAAGTGATAAGGGAGACATAAGAAGCATGTATGAAGGAATAAAGAAAGCCTGTGGTCCAGTGATCAAAAGAAGTGCACCATTGAAAACCTTGACTGGAGAAGTCATCACTGATAAGAAACAGCAGATGGACAGATGGGTAGAGCACTATTTGGAGCTTTACTCAAGTGAGACCAAACTAGCGGATGATGCCCTCAACGCCATAGAGGCTCTACCAACTCTTGACCACCTGGACACACTTCCCACCATAACAGAAGTTAAGTGTGCTATAAATGAACTTGCATCTGGCAAGGCTCCAGGTAAGGATGGGATTCCAATAGAGGTTATAAGGAGTGGGCAAGACACACTCACTATACAGATCCACCAGCTAATAGAGCTATGCTGGCGTGAAGGACAAGTCCCACAGGATTTCAAAGATTCAAGCATCATAACACTGTACAAGAACAAGGGAGATCGGAGCAACTGCAACAACTATAGGGGTATCTCACTTCTGTGTATTGTTGGAAAAGTATTTGCCAGAATTGTTCTGCGCAGACTTCAAGTCCTAGGAGATCAAGTCTACCCCGAATCACAGTGTGGCTTTCGACAGAACCGGTCTACCACTGATATGATATTCTCATTGCGACAAATGCAAGAAAAATGCCGTGAACAGAATCAACCACTGTTTATTGCCTTCATCGACCTCACAAAGGCATTTGATTTGGTCAGTCGTGAGGGTCTGTTCAAGGCACTAAAGAAGATTGGCTGCCCACCAACTCTTCTGTCCATTGTGGAATCGTTCCACACAGGCATGAAGGGTATAATCAAGTTTGATGGTGCAACTTCTGAAGAATTTGAAATCAAGAGTGGAGTTAAGCAAGGTTGTGTACTAGCTCCCACCCTCTTTGGAATATACTTTTCACTTCTACTGAAATATGCATTTCGTGATCAGGATGGTGGTATATACATTCACTCACGCTCAGATGGCGGCCTCTACAATGCTCAGAGATTGAAGGCTAAGACCAAAATTAGGAGGGTACTGATCAGAGAGTTGCTTTTTGCAGATGATGCTGCAGTTACGACCCACTCTGAGGAAGAATTGCAATGTCTACTATCTGCATTCTCCAATGCTTGTTCTGAATTTGGCTTAACAATTAGCAAAAAGAAGACACAGATTATGTCACAAGGTGCACATGGGGTACCATCAATCTTTATTGACGACGCCGAACTAGAGATAGTAGACCATTTTACATATCTAGGATCAGTGGTAAATAGCAAATTATCCCTAGATCAGGAAATCAACATCCGGATTGGTAAGGCAGCAACAACAATGAACAGGTTAAGAAAAAGAGTGGGAGAACAGGAAGCTTACTGCCAAAACAAAAGTCCTTGTCTATCAAGCCTGTGTCCTTAGTACTCTTCTCTATGGCAGTGAAACCTGGACAACTTACTCACACCAAGAGAACAATTTAAACAGCTTTCATATGCGGTGTCTGCGATGAATTCTTGGTATTAAGTGGCAAGACAAAATCACAAATACTGAAGTATTGGAAAGATCAGGGTGTGTGACAGTTTATTCCATGCTCAGTCTTCGTAGACTTAGATGGATAGGACATCTTAGGAGGATGGATGATGGTAGAATACCAAAGGATATCTTTTTTGGTGAATTACAGATGGGTAAGAGATCTCAGGGTCGGCCTCTACTACGATACAAAGATGTGTGTAAGCGGGACATGATTGATACAGGCATTGATAATGCACATTGGGAGCAAGTCGCCGCTGAACGTGTTGCATGGAGGGCAAATATCAGAAATGGAATAAAGTCAAAGGAGAAAATTATTGCAGAAAAGTCACACACCAAGCGTTTGAGACGTAAGATGGTGCATGATGGTGGAAATGGCCACGTGTTCACATGCACCCACTGTGAACGGACATTTACAGCGCAAATTGGCCTTATCAGTCACACTCGCTACCACCATAGTTAAAAGTTATTATGCCTTTTTAAAGCACAAACTATCGTCTGTCAAGACGGCAAGGTGCCAATGAATGAATATATATATATATATAAAGATGTTATATATGTTCATACTAGATGTTATATATGTTCATACAAGATGTGTTTGCTTTTGTCCTACTAGAATACGGGTGACTGAGAGCAGACTTGAGAAGGACATAGAAGCCTTGTCGCTGACAGCTGACACGTATGTGCTTTCATCTTTTACCATTTTCTGGCTGAGTTAGATGTCATCACTTCACCCCCATGTGTTATCACTACACCCCCACATGTTCACACTTTAACCCCATGTCATCACTACCCACCCCCCCCCCACCCCATCCCCAATGTTCACACTTCACCATCACATGTCATCACTACACCCCCATATGCCAACACTACACTCCCACATGTCCACACTACACCCCTACATGTCATCACTACACCCCCACATGTTCACACTTCACCTCCACATGTTCACAATACACCCCTACATGTCATAACTACACTCCCACATGTTCACACTTCACCCCCACATGTTCACACTTCACCCCCACATGTTCACACTACACCCTTACATGTCATAACTATACCCCCACGTGTTCACACTTCACCCCCCACATGTCATCACTTCACCCCACATGTCATCACTTCACTCCCACATGTCATCACTTCACTCCCACGTGTCATCACTACACCACCACATGACATCACTACACCACCACATGACATCACTACACTCCCACATGTCATCACTACACCCCCACATGTTCACACTATAATATTTGATTAAATACACTGTAATATTTGATGGAATAAGCTATAATACCACAAAATGGAATATTGCTTGGCTAGCATACCCATTTCGTGGAAAGTCCGGACAGAAAGCTCGCTAAGTGGATGTTATCTGCAGGCTGATCTTTCCTGGTTTGTGTGGGAAGCGGCCTGTGGTGAAAGAAATGCCCAATATACTGATGTGAGACTAAGCAGCCATGTGCAGGACGTGACGATTCCTTGGGTGAGCCCAGTACCAGAGCACTATGTGTCGGCTCTGCAATTATGGAAGCCTCCTTGGATGGCGAGGAATGCCCATGGTCTGCCCCTGCCTTCCCTTGAGGGCGACTAAGATGTCTCTGGCTGTCGTAACTTGACCAGCTGGGATGCAGGTGACACCACAAAAGTGAGAGTCGAATGTCCTTTGAGACCCTGGGAAGGTTAACCCGGCCAACAAATGCCTGCCGAAGTCGGATGTTTTGGCCTAAGGGTGCAATATCGCAGCTCTGCTGTAAACAGGCACAACGCAATTACGTCCTAGTAAAGTCGAATGGCCTTCGCATCCGGAAAGGTTAACCCAGTTAACAAATGCCTGCAGAAGTTGGATGTGTTGGCCTAAAGGCATAATATCGCAGCTCTGCTGTAAACAGGCTCAACGCAATCACATCAAAAAAAACTCCAGATGAACGCAGAAGAAGAATTTGAAGAAGAAGCTATAATATTTGATTAAATATGCTATAATATTTGATGGAATAAGCTGTAATATTTGGGCTAATAAGCTGTAATATTGAATGGAATAAGCTATAATATTTGATTAAATACGCTATAATATTTGATTAAATATGCTATAATATTTTATTAAATATGCTATAGTATTTGATTAAATATGCTATAATATATAATGAATAAGATATAATATTTGATGGAATAAGCTATAATATTTGATTAAATACCCTATAATATTTGATTAAATATGCTATAATATTTGATTAAATATGCTATAGTATTTGATTAAATATGCTATAATTTATAATGAAATAAGATATAATATTTGATGGAATAAGCTATAATATTTGATTAAATAAACTATAATATTTGATGTAATAAGCTATAATATTTGATGGAATAAGCTATAATATTTGATGGAATAAGCTATAATATTTGATTAAATAAGCTATATATATTTTTTTGGCTCTTGCTTGCTTTGAACTCAAGTGTAGTCCATACACACTACTTTAGTAGTGCTGAGCTGAATGTTGAACTCAAGTGTAGTCCATACACACTACTTTAGTAGTGCTGAGCTGAATTTTGAACTCAAGTGTAGTCCATACACACTACTTTAGTAGTGCTGAGCTGAATTTTGAACTCAAGTGTAGTCCATACACACTACTTTAGTATTGATGGACTGAATTTTGCGCGTGGATTAGCTTTCCCTATTAACAGTGTCCCTTGCCATCAGGCAAACCCAAACCAACTTCAGAGGTACCATCCATCCATCTTGTGCCATGCCGATAACTTTGGGTGGTCATGTTTTGCCATCTCACTCGATCACCAGAGTTGTGGATCAGCTCCGTGTTCCTGTCTCGACCATGCCAACGTGTCCAACGTGTGCCGCGTGGACTAGTGTTTACACACCAGCTTCACTCGCCAGTGATCTGGGGTTTGTTTCCGGGTCCGGTCAAGGATATGCACTACTGAAGAGCTCAAACGAGAGCGAAACTCGAGTCTAGTGCTTCCACATTGACGTGGATAGGTCTTAGGTTCATACCAGAGTGCGATCAGCGTTGCCAGTAGTGGTTGTGCTCAATATTTAAAAATCTCAAATCCCGAAACAACAAATAAATCAATTTGTGTTTTCCTCAGATTGCTCAATGAAGCAAGATTGCATTTGAGAGAAGGTAGAAAGGTTATGGTAAGTTTATATCCAGTGTCAGAGTCTAGTCATTGGTTCTGTAGATATGTTTATTGTGTTCATTGATGCTGTAGACATGTTCATTGTGTTCATTGATACTGTAGACATGTTCATTGTGTTCATTGATACTGTAGACATGTTCATTGATGCTGTAGACATGTTCATTGATACTGTAGACATGTTCATTGTGTTCATTGATACTGTAGACATGTTCATTGATGCTGTAGACATGTTCATTGTGTTCATTGATGCTGTAGACATGTTCATTGATACTGTAGACATGTTCATTGATGCTGTAGACATGTTCATTGATCCTGTAGACATGTTCATTGATGCTGTAGACATGTTCATTGTGTTCATTGATGCTGTAGACATGTTCATTGATGCTGTAGACATGTTCATTGATGCTGTAGACATGTTCATTGTGTTCATTGATGCTGTAGACATGTTCATTGTGTTCATTGATACTGTAGATATGTTCATTGTGTTCATTGATACTGTAGATATGTTCATTGTGTTCATTGATACTGTAGATATGTTCATTGTGTTCATTGATGCTGTAGATATGTTCATTGTGTTCATTGATGCTGTAGACATGTTCATTGATGCTGAGGGCATGTTCATTGATGCTGTAGACATGTTCATTGTGTTCATTGATACTGTAGATATGTTCATTGTGTTCATTGATACTGTAGACATGTTCATTGTGTTCATTGATGCTGAGGGCATGTTCATTGTGTTCATTGATGCTGAGGGCATGTTCATTGATGCTGAGGGCATGTTCATTGATGCTGTAGACATGTTCATTGATGCTGTAGACATGTTCATTGTGTTCATTGATGCTGTAGACATGTTCATTGTGTTCATTGATACTGTAGATATGTTCATTGTGTTCATTGATGCTGTAGACATGTTCATTGTGTTCATTGATACTGTAGATATGTTCATTGTGTTCATTGATGCTGTAGACATGTTCATTGATGCTGAGGGCATGTTCATTGATGCTGTAGACATGTTCATTGATGCTGTAGACATGTTCATTGTGTTCATTGATGCTGTAGTCATGTTCATTGTGTTCATTGATACTGTAGACATGTTCATTGATGCTGTAGACATGTTCATTGTGTTCATTGATACTGTAGACATGTTCATTGATGCTGTAGACATGTTCATTGATGCTGTAGACATGTTCATTGTGTTCATTGATGCTGTAGATATGTTCATTGTGTTCATTGATGCTGTAGACATGTTCATTGTGTTCATTGATACTGTAGACATGTTCATTGTGTTCATTGATGCTGTAGATATGTTCATTGTGTTCATTGATGCTGTAGACATGTTCGTTGTGTTCATTGATACTGTAGACATGTTCATTGATAGTGTAGACATGTTCATTGTGTTCATTGATACTGTAGACATGTTCATTGTGTTCATTGATGCTGTAGACATGTTCATTGTGTTCATTGATGCTGTAGACATGTTCATTGTGTTCATTGATGCTGTAGACATGTTCATTGATGCTGTAGACATGTTCATTGTGTTCTTTGATGCTGTAGACATGTTCATTGATGCTGTAGACATGTTCATTGTGTTCATTGATACTGTAGACATGTTCATTGATGCTGTAGACATGTTCATTGATGCTGTAGACATGTTCATTGTGTTCATTGATGCTGTAGACATGTTCATTGTGTTCATTGATACTGTAGACATGTTCATTGTGTTCATTGATACTGTAGACATGTTCATTGATGCTGTAGACATGTTCATTGTGTTCATTGATGCTGTAGACATGTTCATTGTGTTCATTGATGCTGTAGACATGTTCATTGTGTTCATTGATACTGTAGATATGTTCATTGTGTTCATTGATGCTGTAGACATGTTCATTGTGTTCATTGATGCTGTAGATATGTTCATTGTGTTCATTGATGCTGTAGACATGTTCATTGTGTTCATTGATACTGTAGACATGTTCATTGATGCTGTAGACAAGTTCATTGTGTTCATTGATACTGTAGACATGTTCATTGATGCTGTAGACATGTCATTGATGCTGTAGACATGTTCATTGATGCTGTAGATATGTTCATTGATGCTGTAGACATGTTCATTGTGTTCATTGATGCTGTAGATATGTTCATTGTGTTCATTGATGCTGTAGACATGTTCATTGTGTTCATTGATACTGTAGATATGTTCATTGTGTTCATTGATGCTGTAGACATGTTCATTGTGTTCATTGATGCTGTAGACATGTTCATTGTGTTCATTGATGCTGTAGATAGTTCATTGTGTTCATTGATGCTGTAGATATGTTCATTGTGTTCATTGATGCTGTAGACATGTTCATTGTGTTCATTGATGCTGTAGACATGTTCATTGTGTTCATTGATGCTGTAGATATGTTCATTGTGTTCATTGATACTGTAGACATGTTCATTGTGTTCATTGATGCTGTAGACATGTTCATTGTGTTCATTGATGCTGTAGACATGTTCATTGTGTTCATTGATACTGTAGACATGTTCATTGATGCTGAGGGCATGTTCATTGATGCTGTAGACATGTTCATTGATACTGTAGACATGTTCATTGATGCTGTAGACATGTTCATTGTGTTCATTGATACTGTAGACATGTTCATTGATGCTGTAGACATGTTCATTGTGTTCATTGATACTGTAGACATGTTCATTGTGTTCATTGATACTGTAGACATGTTCATTGATGCTGTAGACATGTTCATTGTGTTCATTGATACTGTAGACATGTTCATTGATGCTGTAGACATGTTCATTGTGTTCATTGATACTGTAGACATGTTCATTGTGTTCATTGATGCTGTAGATATGTTCATTGTGTTCATTGATGCTGTAGACATGTTCATTGTGTTCATTGATACTGTAGACATGTTCATTGTGTTTCATTGATGCTGTAGATATGTTCATTGATACTGTAGATATGTTCATTGATGCTGAGGACATGTTCATTGTGTTCATTGATGCTGTAGATATGTTCATTGTGTTCATTGATGCTGTAGACATGTTCATTGTGTTCATTGATGCTGTAGATATGTTCATTGATAGTGTAGACATGTTCATTGATGCTGAGGACATGTTCATTGTGTTCATTGATGCTGTAGATATGTTCATTGTGTTCATTGATGCTGTAGACATGTTCATTGATGCTGTAGACATGTTCATTGTGTTCATTGATACTGTAGATATGTTCATTGATGCTGTAGATATGTTCATTGATACTGTAGATATGTTCATTGATACTGTAGATATGTTCATTGATGCTGTAGATATGTTCATTGATGCTGTAGACATGTTCATTGTGTTCATTGATACTGTAGATATGTTCATTGATGCTGTAGATATGTTCATTGATACTGTAGATATGTTCATTGATACTGTAGATATGTTCATTGATACTGTAGATATGTTCATTGATGCTGTAGACATGTTCATTGATACTGTAGACATGTTCATTGATGCTGTAGACATGTTCATTGATGCTGTAGATATGTTCATTATGTTCATTGATGCTGTAGACATGTTCATTGTGTTCATTGATACTGTAGACATGTTCATTGTGTTCATTGATGCTGTAGACACGTTCATTGCTACTGTAGATATGTTCATTGGTACTGTAGACGTGTTCATTGTATTCATTGATACTGTAGTCATGTTCATTGCTACTGTAGATATATTCATTGATACTGTAGACATGTTCATTGTGTTCATTGATACTGTAGACATGTTCACTGATATATAGATATGTTCGTTGTGTTCATTGATACTGTAGACATGTTCATTGATACTGTAGACATGTTCACTGATATATAGATATGTTCATTGTGTTCATTGATACTGTAGACATGTTCACTGATATATAGATATGTTCATTGTGTTCATTGATACTGTAGACATGTTCGTTGTGTTCATTGATACTGTAGACATGTTCGTTGTGTTCATTGATACTGTAGACATGTTCACTGATATATAGATATGTTTGTTGTGTTCATTGATACTGTAGATATGTTCGTTGTGTTCATTGATACTGTAGACATGTTCACTGATATATAGATATGTTTGTTGTGTTCATTGATACTGTAGATATGTTCGTTGTGTTCATTGATACTGTAGACATGTTCACTGATATATAGATATGTTTGTTGTGTTCATTGATACTGTAGACATGTTCACTGATATATAGATATGTTCGTTGTGTTCATTGATACTGTAGACATGTTCACTGATATATAGATATGTTTGTTGTGTTCATTGATACTGTAGACATGTTCGTTGTGTTCATTGATACTGTAGACATGTTCACTGATATATAGATATGTTTGTTGTGTTCATTGATACTGTAGACATGTTCACTGATACTGTAGATATGTTCATTGTGTTCATTGATACTGTAGACATGTTCGTTGTGTTCATTGATACTGTAGACATGTTCACTGATATATAGATATGTTTGTTGTGTTCATTGATACTGTAGATATGTTCATTGTGTTCATTGATACTGTAGACATGTTCATTGTGTTCATTGATGCTGTAGACATGTTCATTGTGTTCATTGATGCTGTAGACATGTTCATTGTGTTCATTGATACTGTAGATATGTTCATTGTGTTCATTGATGCTGTAGACATGTTCATTGTGTTCATTGATACTGTAGACATGTTCATTGTGTTCATTGATACTGTAGATATGTTCATTGTGTTCATTGATACTGTAGACATGTTCATTGTGTTCATTGATGCTGTAGACATGTTCATTGTGTTCATTGATGCTGTAGACATGTTCATTGTGTTCATTGATGCTGTAGATATGTTCATTGTGTTCATTGATACTGTAGATATGTTCATTGTGTTCATTGATACTGTAGATATGTTCATTGTGTTCATTGATACTGTAGATATGTTCGTTGTGTTCATTGATACTGTAGATATGTTCATTGTGTTCATTGATACTGTAGATATGTTCATTGTGTTCATTGATACTGTAGATATGTTCATTGTGTTCATTGATACTGTAGACATGTTCATTGTGTTCATTGATACTGTAGATATGTTCATTGTGTTCATTGATACTGTAGACATGTTCATTGTGTTCATTGATGCTGTAGACATGTTCATTGTGTTCATTGATACTGTAGATATGTTCATTGTGTTCATTGATACTGTAGATATGTTCATTGTGTTCATTGATACTGTAGACATGTTCATTGTGTTCATTGATGCTGTAGACATGTTCATTGTGTTCATTGATGCTGTAGACATGTTCATTGTGTTCATTGATGCTGTAGACATGTTCATTGTGTTCATTGATACTGTAGATATGTTCATTGTGTTCATTGATACTGTAGATATGTTCATTGTGTTCATTGATACTGTAGACATGTTCATTGTGTTCATTGATGCTGTAGACATGTTCATTGTGTTCATTGATGCTGTAGACATGTTCATTGTGTTCATTGATGCTGTAGACATGTTCATTGTGTTCATTGATGCTGTAGATATGTTCATTGTGTTCATTGATACTGTAGACATGTTCATTGTGTTCATTGATACTGTAGATATGTTCATTGTGTTCATTGATACTGTAGACATGTTCATTGTGTTCATTGATGCTGTAGACATGTTCATTGTGTTCATTGATACTGTAGATATGTTCATTGTGTTCATTGATACTGTAGACATGTTCATTGTGTTCATTGATACTGTAGACATGTTCACTGATATATAGATATGTTCATTGTGTTCATTGATACTGTAGATATGTTCATTGTGTTCATTGATACTGTAGATATGTTCATTGTGTTCATTGATACTGTAGACATGTTCATTGTGTTCATTGATGCTGTAGACATGTTCATTGTGTTCATTGATACTGTAGATATGTTCATTGTGTTCATTGATACTGTAGACATGTTCATTGTGTTCATTGATACTGTAGACATGTTCATTGTGTTCATTGATACTGTAGATATGTTCATTGTGTTCATTGATGCTGTAGACATGTTCATTGTGTTCATTGATGCTGTAGACATGTTCATTGTGTTCTTTGATGCTGTAGACATGTTCATTGATGCTGTAGACATGTTCATTGATGCTGTAGACATGTTCATTGTGTTCTTTGATGCTGTAGACATGTTCATTGATGCTGTAGACATGTTCATTGATGCTGTAGACATGTTCATTGATGCTGTAGACATGTTCATTGATGCTGTAGACATGTTCATTGTGTTCTTTGATGCTGTAGACATGTTCATTGATGCTGTAGACATGTTCATTGATGCTGTAGACATGTTCATTGTGTTCTTTGATGCTGTAGACATGTTCATTGATGCTGTAGACATGTTCATTGTGTTCATTGATACTGTAGACATGTTCATTGATGCTGTAGACATGTTCATTGATGCTGTAGACATGTTCATTGTGTTCATTGATGCTGTAGACATGTTCATTGTGTTCATTGATACTGTAGACATGTTCATTGTGTTCATTGATGCTGTAGACATGTTCGTTGTGTTCATTGATACTGTAGATATGTTCGTTGTGTTCATTGATACTGTAGATATGTTCGTTGTGTTCATTGATACTGTAGACATGTTCACTGATATATAGATATGTTCGTTGTGTTCATTGATGCTGTAGACATGTTCATTGTGTTCATTGATACTGTAGATATGTTCGTTGTGTTCATTGATACTGTAGACATGTTCACTGATATATAGATATGTTTGTTGTGTTCATTGATACTGTAGACATGTTCACTGATATATAGATATGTTTGTTGTGTTCATTGATACTGTAGACATGTTCACTGATATATAGATATGTTCGTTGTGTTCATTGATACTGTAGACATGTTCACTGATATATAGATATGTTTGTTGTGTTCATTGATACTGTAGACATGTTCACTGATATATAGATATGTTTGTTGTGTTCATTGATACTGTAGACATGTTCACTGATATATAGATATGTTCGTTGTGTTCATTGATACTGTAGACATGTTCACTGATATATAGATATGTTTGTTGTGTTCATTGATACTGTAGACATGTTCACTGATATATAGATATGTTCATTATGTTCATTGATACTGTAGACATGTTCACTGATATATAGATATGTTTGTTGTGTTCATTGATACTGTAGATATGTTCGTTGTGTTCATTGATACTGTAGACATGTTCACTGATATATAGATATGTTTGTTGTGTTCATTGATACTGTAGACATGTTCACTGATATATAGACATGTTCGTTGTGTTCATTGATACTGTAGACATGTTCACTGATATATAGATATGTTTGTTGTGTTCATTGATACTGTAGATATGTTCGTTGTGTTCATTGATACTGTAGACATGTTCACTGATATATAGATATGTTCGTTGTGTTCATTGATACTGTAGATATGTTCGTTGTGTTCATTGATACTGTAGACATGTTCACTGATATATAGATATGTTTGTTGTGTTCATTGATACTGTAGACATGTTCATTGTGTTCATTGATACTGTAGACATGTTCATTGATACTGTAGACATGTTCACTGATATATAGATATGTTTGTTGTGTTCATTGATACTGTAGACATGTGCACTGATACTGTAGACATGTTTTACCAATACCAGTAGACATGTTTACCATCATTCATGAATGCATTGTTTGTTGTCTGTGCATCCTGCAGGCCAAACATTGTCTGAGGAAAAAGAAAGTACTTGTGGCAACCATGGACAACAGATATGCCTGCCTGAGCAAGTTGCAAGACATCTTACAAAGTATACAGGATGCCAGCACACACGAGATGGTCAGTCTCTCATCATCTGGTCATGTATTGCCTGTCTCATCTGTTGGTTTGTTGTCCTATCTCATGTCCTGTCTCATCTGTTCGTTTGTTGTCCTATCTCATGTCCTATTCCAGCTGCTATTTTGTTGTCCTATCTCATGTCCTATCTCAGCTGCTAGTTTGTTGTCCTATCTCATGTCCCATCTCAGCTGCTGGTTTGTTGTCCTATCACATGTCCTATCTCAGCTGCTGGTTTATTGTCCTATCTCATGTCCTATCTCAGCTGCTGGTTTGTTGTCCTATCTCAGCTGCTGGTTTTTGTCGCAGGACAAGTCCCATCTCATGTCCTATCTCAGCTGCTGGTTTGTTGTCCCAGGACCAGTTCCATCTCATGTCCTATCTCAGCTGCTGGTTGGTTGTCCCAGGACAAGTCCTATCTCAGCTGCTGGTTGGTTGTCCTATCTCATGTCCTATTCCAGCTGCTGGTTTGTTGTCCCATCTCATGTCCTATCTCAGCTGCTGGTTGGTTGTCCCAGGACAAGTCCTATCTCAGCTGCTGGTTGGTTGTCAAAGGACAAGTCCTATCACAGCAGCTGGTTGGTTGTCTCAAGGCAAGAACCATCTCATGTTCTATCTCAGCAGCTGGTTGGTTGTCTCAGGACAAGTCCCATGTCATGTCCTATCTCAGCAGCTGGTTGGTTGTCTCAGGACAAGTCCAATCTCATGTCCTATCTCAGTTGCTGGTTGGTTGTCCCAGGACAAGTCCTACCTCATCTCCTATTCCAGCTGCTGGTTTGTTGTCCCATCTCATGTCCTATCTCAGCTGCTGGTTGGTTGTCCCAGGACAAGTCCTACCTCATCTCCTATTCCAGCTGCTGGTTTGTTGTCCCATCTCGTGTCATATCTCAGCTGCTGGTTTATTGTCCCAGGACCAGTTCCATCTCATGTCCTATGTCAGCTGCTGGTTTATTGTCCCAGGACCAGTTCCATCTCATATCCTATCTCAGCTGCTGGTTTATTGTCCCAGGACAAGTCATACCTCATCTCCTATTCCAGCTGCTGGTTTGTTGTCCCATCTCATGTCATATCTCAGCTGCTGGTTTATTGTCCCAGGACCAGTTCCATCTCATGTCCTATGTCAGCTGCTGGTTTATTGTCCCAGGACCAGTTCCATCTCATGTCCTATCTCAGCTGCTGGTTTATTGTCCCAGGACCAGTTCCATCTCATGTCCTATCTCAGCTGCTGGTTTATTGTCCCAGGACCAGTTCTATCTCAGCAGCTGGCTTATTGTCCCAGGACCAGTTCTATCTCAGCTGCTTGTTTGTTGTCCCACACATGTCCCATCTCAGCTGCTGTTTTATTGTCCCAGGACCAGTTCCATCTCAGTGTCATATCTCAGCTGCTGGTTTATTGTCCCAGGACCAGTCCCATCGCATGTCCTATCTCAGCTGCTAGTTTATTGTCCAAGGACCAGTTCAATCTCATGTCCTATCTCAGCTGCTGGTTTATTGTCCCAGGACCAGTCCCATCTCATGTCCTATCTCAGCTGCTGGTTTATTGTCCCAAGACCAGTTCAATCTCATGTCCTATCCTAGCTGCTGGTTTATTGTCCCAGGACCAGTTCCATCTCATGTCCTATCCTAGCTGCTGGTTTATTGTCCTAGGACCAGTTCCATTGCATGTCCTATCTCAGCTGCTTGTTTGTTGTCCCACTCATGTCCTATCTCAGCTGCTGGTTTATTGTCCCAGTACCAGTTCCACCTCATGTCCTATCTCAGCTGCTGGTTGGTTGTCCCAGGACAAGTCCTACCTCATGTCCTATTCCAGCTGCTAGTGTAGCAGAATGAATATCATATCTGTTATTAGATTAGGTGTGCAAGAGCACGCTTGAGCATCCGGATAGAACAGTAAGAAGGATGCTCAAGTCGTGACGTAGGTTGTTTTTGGGTAGTGACCACCAGAGCAGGGACAAGAGAGGACAACATCATTTTTAGTGGTCCTTGGATTTTGTATCGGCCATCATGAACAAATGAAAACCGGACCACCTCTAATTGAGTCAAAGTCAAAATTTAAGCATTTTTCGGACTACCTAAATTAAAGTCATAAGCATCAAGATTTTTGAATGGAGCCATCTTCATAACATGGTTGCCTGTGGAGTTTTACTAAGCTGTTTCTCATCATAACTACTTGAAGTAACGGGATTCTTGTCAAAATATTATGAAGTTTGACCTGCCATTATTACAGCCGTTGGGTAACCTTGCGTTTGAAGGTCAGCCAGTTACATACTAAGACCGTCCAGGTCCAGGAGCAAAGAAATCTCAAGACAGCTATAAGCAACTCGAATTAAATAGGAGAACTCGTTTTGAAGGAGCTGTTATCTTCGTATATCAAGATCACTTAGGATTCAAAAACCGTTATACTCATTGAACATTGACCTTGAGTACCTGAAGAAATTATATTGAGACAAGCCTATTGCTCCTTCGTTTGAAATTACGAGAAAGTACAGTCGTGTTTGCTCATCCTGAACTCTAGCAAATCAGAATGCTTTTTCAACAAAAGCGAACATTTCAATAGGGTGCCGACCTGCTGAAGAGGGGACCCAAATTAAATCGCTTTATCGAGCTAGAGCCGCTTTCAAGTCGACGCCTTGAAGAGCCCTGTTAGGGTGAAAAGAAAGCGCAAAGCTGGTCGGGCCCATCCAAGGGTGAAAGTGTGGGCATTCTTCTTCCAATTCTTCCGCTGGAGAAGTCTGATGTGGATACCTGAAATTGCGTCGTCGGTTGGAGAAATACAGACACCTTCGGATAACACAGACTCCAGAATTGGTTTATACGTGACCTTTGACAAATAGATTCTCGGCTGACAGTACGAAGATTCACCTTCATCGTAGATCAAGAAAAGAAATAGATAACGGTAATTAGTTAAAGTTTAAACGTCATTTTATACCAATGACTGATTGAACATTTAACAATTAAGAATTACGTAATTTAAATACGATCATATATCTAAATTATTATAAATGTGAGTTGCTTATATGTGAAATATTTCAGCATAGCAAAAGAAACAACAGGGTATGGCAACAGGCAGAACCATCACAGCACAGTAGAGAAACAGGCATAATTGAAAATTACTTCAGCTAAGCTCAAGACGAGTTTTTTTTTCAGGTACCAAGAAATATACAGAGGAACAAGTAGGCATATTGTTTTAAGCTTGATATAAATTACAAAGAAATTAATATGAACTACCTACATATAGAACTAAAACGTATTAGTACATGGTTGAGAGAGTTAAAAGTGGCAGTTAATGAAGTAGAAAATTTTGTAGAAACGTTGCAGAACAGAACGACTAGACAAGAGCCTTATAGATTTAAGGTAGACTGCAATAGAGTAGGAAAGAATAACACGAGACAGCCACTACTTAATAAAGACAGAAGACAATATGGTTCTGATTATGCGGTTAGTTATGACGAACCAAGGCCTGATGTTTATAGGGTAAAAGACGGTGAGAACAGACGTAATGGTGAAGGGTCGGACTGGTATAGGTGTTATAGATACAAGAATGGTCCTGAGAGAGACCTTTCCAATAAAATATGGAAGTGGCCATCCCATAGCAAGACTGCTAGGAAAAAACGTGACGACTGGTTTGAACAAAGACGGAGACAGTATCTGAGGTCAGGGTCAAAGAACAGAGTAGAAAACGTAAGTAGGAATTCAACTAAACTGGTTGCGAATCTGACTCTTAGACAAGAAAAGAAGAAAATAGACCAAGAGACTCAGACGCAGGCGATTGAAGTGGTAGAACGAGAACACACAAACACAGGTTGATACAGTAGAGAAAAAAGTCCAGGTACAACCAACCAGCAAGATAACAAAGGGAAGTCAAACCGAGTTAGTAGAGACTCAGTCAAAACCAACTCACTTGACTAAGGGAGACACGGTTGAAATTAAGAAAGATAAACAGACGAGAACCAAAGACGAAAAGAGACCAAAGAGGAAAAGTATTGAGGAAAGAAATATTAACAGTATGATAGTCAATAGAGGTACAACTGAGATGTCAGTTTCCTCAGCTAAAGATATTGAAGTTGTCCCGAAGCGGAGCATGGGGAATAGAGGTAAGAAGAAAGGCAGACGTTTTAAAGCCGACTATGGGAATAGGATCGACGTGTCTGCAGTAAACTACTACTATGAGTCTGATGAGGGAACTATTATCAGTGTGTCATCTGAAGACGAGATGGGGAAATGTAAACGTTATGTAAGGTATACAGGAAACAGTGAGCAAACCGACACAAATAAAGGAAATAGAAAGAAAGCACTTAAGAAGAAGAATAGACAAAATTATTCGACTACGGAAAGTGACTTAAGAAAAATCCAAGAATATATGACCTTAAGACCTGAGTACTTTATCAACGGATTAACAACGGATAGTGAAGATGACATAATTGAAGAGAGACGCACATCAGTACTAAGAGACAATGAAATATTTGGCTTAGATGCGCTCTATGGCTGTTAAAATTCCTTGGGTGAGGAAGGACATATGGAATTGTTTTAGCTTATGAGAGGAATTGCGGTTTGAGCATATACATATGGGCTGTCTAAAATAGGCAGATGAATTTTTTTGGGTGTGGCATCACATGGTACAGGGTAGACAATGGTGCAATAATGTTGTTGAGGATAGAGAGTCACGGCAACTGATAGAATATTCGACGTGGATACGTTATAAAGAATATCTTGTGTTTGGTTGCGGTGTAGGGAGAGTAAACAAGGTAGAAATTGAAATGTCCCTTGTCCGGAATGGCTAGATAGAGAGAGTTGATCACGTTGACTGATGTATAACTGGTGTGATTAAAGTAGGGTAGAGTCAGCACAGAATTAGCAGAGAGAGAGAGATAAACTAAGTATGAATGCTCGTACTAGAATTGGTTCGACGCAGGGCTATGACGTGATGTCTGAGATAGTTTCGCTTGGTAGTTGAGAAGTAAGTATAGTATTGTTGACAGGTGAACCGAGAGTGTCTGATGAGGAGATATAGATTGAGGAGGAATTGAGTATCCTGTGTAAAATAGCCAGTTGAGCGCAAGAGTATTAAGAGTAAAAGACTGTGGAAACTGATGTTTGAAGAATACGAGGTCTTGGTGAGGGGGATGACGTAATTACATGATGCTTGTGGAGAAAGAAGAGGTGATTAAATCTGAGAAAGTGGTTGTGTGGAGAAGTTTAGAATGATAGTTACGAGGTTAGTGACTCGTCGGAGTGAGGTTTGTTCTGAGAGATCGTTGATAGTGCTAGTTAATGTATAGAAGAGATATAGTTTGCGAGAGATAATGTATAGGTTCTGACCTTTGAAAAGGAGTGAATGATTGAGAAAAGTAGAAATAAGAAAACAGTGAATTGTGAAAGTCCTGTGGAGTAATTCGTCTGGTAATGCGTTGTTCTAGCATGTGTAAAAATGTAGACAAACATATGTCCGTTGAGTATGGATAGAATGATGTCAGGTGATTATTAACGCATGCATGTACGAGGCGTTTGGAAGTGATCGATATGCTTAGGCTATGGTGAGTAATTGCTAGGATGTTGAATTGGTGTCTAATTTTTTTGAAGTAATAGTATAAACACATAAGGTTGTCGTGATAGGAGAATAATCGTGAGATGAGAACAAGGTTATGTATCACTGTCTGAGAAAACATAAAATACGAATGCCGTGTGAATATGCGAAGAGTGGCTGATGAGTGAAAGGAGTGATGTCTTTTGTTGGGAATGTGTGGTGTTGGATAGAATTAATGAAAATTTTATGACAGGCTGACAAAAAGAGAGTTAACATTCTGAATGACGTTTCATAAAACAGGGTTAGTATTGTTGACAGGGACATGTCGAAGCATGAATGCCTAATACTGAGAAATGAGAAAAGTGAGATTTTTCGTTAGTCATGTGTGGTGTTGTTTATTGTTTTTGATAGAGTCCCGATAAATAGGTAAATAGGACTAGTAGTGAAAGATGAGTGAGGCAAGCAAGAGAATATGATTAGCTAAATGAATGTCAGAGTATTATAAATAGAGTACTAGAGAACGTGTTCCGATAAGTGTGACTGGCTTGAATACCATCGCGGTGTGTGAACGAAGTTAAGAGAAAAGTTGAGGATAGTTTAGAGTAGTTCTGGTGAGATGTTGGAAAGTAATGATACGTTAGTTGGTTGCGTCGGGTGGACGAGAGACTTAAAATTAGAATTAGTTATTGACAAATATAGTAGGTAGATGTATTGGTGGAGTCGATGGTAAATAGACATTTATTTTGTTGGATGTAGCATGGTGGAGATACCGTAGTTAACGGTAATGATTAAGTAGTTAGTAGTAATCCCTGGTGCAAATCTAGGAGAAACAACTAGTGTGCCGAGCCACAGGTTCTATTAGTAGATAGATGACTGGTGGTACATTGAGATAGTCGACACACTAGTACTAGGTGAAGTGATTTAAGCTATAGTTTACAGTACGGTCATTGTTGATTAATGACTTTTGTTGAGAGAACAGATATTGTTCTAGGTTAGGAATTGGTCTGTAGGTAACAGATATATATATATATATATATATATATATATATATATATATATATATATATATATATATATATATATATATATATATATATATATATATATATATATATTGGCGTTAATGCTTGGCATTGAGTTGTTTTGTTTTATCTGTTATAAGAATAATGGAATAGGCATGACTTAGGTGAATAGATATGTATTTCATTGGTTAGTATAAGAGACCAATGTTGATTGAATATGTATAGTATGTTATATTATTTTTGCTTGATTTGGTCCTGTAAAATGATTATCACTATTTGATTTTAGAATAGGATTATTGTGTTTTTATTCTTTTGCGTACAAACTACTGGTCCGTAAAAGAGACCAGTAGTGTTAGATAAAACTAGATATTTTCTTTTAATTTAAATTGATGCATGTTTTGATGTTGGGGATAAACAGTTCAAAACCTGAGGGGTATGACATCCTGTTGTTTTATTTTGATTGACTCATAATTTAACTTGAATTGTCTTGTATGTTGAATAGTAATTACCTTGTTTACAAATACGTTGAAAAATTGTTAGAAGTTTAGTTACAGACAGTTATGGTTTTGTCTAGAGTAAAGGCAATACATGGGGCTTTATATAAAACCCTTCGTTCAGAAAATGGTTAATAGACTGCTGAGGACTAGAAGAGAGACACATTCTCTTTGTGAATAATAAGTTCATGAGTATATTCTGTTGGTGGGATTGCTGTGATAGTCAGCGTTAAGAGGTTAATGGTATAGTGGCTGCGAAGTTGTGGAAATATATGCCATACTTAAATGGGGTTACTACTCAAGAAAAAGGGTTCTGCGGGAGTTAAAAATAGGAGATGCATTAAGTCAGCATTGATTGAATATATATGGATTGGATGCCATATTGGGGAAGAAAAGATTAACGTAACTAATGTATATAGCAGTGGGGTAAATGAGGGGAAAGTTTTGAACATGGTTTCCATGGGGTCGGAAGTAAACATGGATTTAGAGCCATGATGTAATAGAAGACTGGCTGGCTTATAGAAGAAGAAGTGGGTAACGTGCTACGTCAGACAGTGTGAAGACAAATAGTAAAACATGAATTAAATCCCATGTTTTACTCCGAAGAATAATTATATACTGTGGATATCAGTACAATAGTAAAGGGGGAGGTAAGTGTGTTAATGAGAAACAAACATTGTCACTGTGGAGATAAAATGACATGGGGTTTTGAGGGTCCGTAATATATGGACTGAGAAAGAATAACGTTGATTGCAAGCGGTCACAGACATGAGTTCAGTGGCAGTGTATTGTTGCTGTTGATAACGGCAGGTTCATAATAAATGGACATTAGGGGGTTGCTGAAGTTTTCGGCGAGATTAAGAGGGAATTCTGAGTGAGGTTAGTTATGTGAGGTGATGTGTATAATGGGGAAAGAGGTCTTGAGGGATGATGGACCTTTTTGATTTGTGTAATGTCTGTAATATATAGACATTTGGGAGTGAATAAAATTTTTGATAGTTGGTGCTTGATGCTGTAGATAGCAGCGTAAACTGTTGCCATAATAAGTGGTATAAGTGAACTGTGGGAGATATATAATTGTTTTAGACTTATTACATAAAGTCTCAGATGACATAGGGGGGTAAAGGTGAGTGTGGTTTAGGTGAGTGTGGTTTTTTGTGAGAAAGAGTTCTGCTTCTTTTAAATTCCGGTGGCCACCGATTCTTTGTCTTCCTATCGTGTGCGAGTGATTTCAGGTTGGTTGAAAGTGGAGAAGTAGTAATGTGGAGGTAATACGGTTAGTGATGACAATAGGGAGTTGAGGTAGTATCAGAAGAGTACAGCGTTTTGAATTTTTTGAGTTCGTGATAAGAAGGGTTAAGCGGATTGCTTATGAAGAGAAGAAGAAGTATTTCAAAAAGGTAACCATATGTGTTATGATGTATTGTATAAAACTGAGAGGTATAATAGATACCTATACAAGAAGGGGTTTTTGTGATAGGATATGTAAATAATATATGTTTTTTTTTGAAGAGCCAGAAACGAAGAAGAAATATGTGTTATGATGTATTGTATATAACTGAGATTTAAATATTATTGAGGTATAATAGATACCTATACAAGAAGGGGTTTTTGTGATAGGATATGTAAATAATATATGTTTTTTTTTTTTGAAGAGCCAGAAACAAAGAAGAAATATAACTTCATAGTGGTTTGCTATGTGACACGGGGACGAGGTACAATTAGAAGGAAATATTTACTTAAGATAGAGTTAGTTTGGGGCGGCTTAAAGAAATTATGGGGAGAAAGGAGAGAAGGTGTAGAATAAAGGGGTTAGGAGTTAAGACTTTTGAAGAAGAAAAGTCTTTTTAAAGAAAGGGAGGTGTAGCAGAATGAATATCATATCTGTTATTAGATTAGGTGTGCAAGAGCACGCTTGAGCATCCGGATAGAACAGTAAGAAGGATGCTCAAGTCGTGACGTAGGTTGTTTTTGGGTAGTGACCACCAGAGCAGGGACAAGAGAGGACAACATCATTTTTAGTGGTCCTTGGATTTTGTATCGGCCATCATGAACAAATAAACCTGTTTCAAAATTGAATACATCAGAATTTACTTGTTGATCCACTGTGCCGTATTGTTACACTAGGTTGTTGTCCTGCCAGAATACTACTATGTGTCATGTCCCATCTCATGTCCTATCTCAGCTGCTGGTTTATTGTCCCAGGACCAGTTCCATCTCATATCCTATCTCAGCTGCTGGTTTATTGTCCCAGGACAAGTCCTACCTCAAATCCTATTCCAGCTGCTGGTTTGTTGTCCCATCTCATGTCCTGTCTCAGCTGCTGGTTTATTGTCCCAGGACCAGTTCCATCTCATGTCCTACCTCAGCTGCTGGTTTATTGTCCCAGGACCAGTTCCATCTCATGTCCTATCTCAGCTGCTGGTTTATTGTCCCAGGAGCAGTCCCATCTCATGTCCTATCTTAGCGGCTGGTTTATTGTCCCAGGACCAGTCAAATATCATGTCCTATCTCAGCTGCTGGTTTATTGTCCCATCTCAGCTGCTGGTTTGTTGTCCCATCTCATGTCCTATCTCAGCTGCTGGTTTATTGTCCCAGGACCAGTTCCATCTCATGTCCTATCTCAGCTGCTGGTTTATTGTTCCAGGAGCAGTCCCATCTCATGTCCTATCTCAGCTGCTGGTTTATTGTCCCAGGACCAGTCAAATATCATGTCCTATCTCGCTGCTGGTTTATTGTCCCATCTCAGCTGCTGGTCTGTTGTCCCATCTCATGTCCCTCTCATGTCCCATCTCAGCTGCTGGTTTATTGTCCCAGGACCAGTCCCATCTCATGTTCCATCTCAGCTGCTGATTTGTTGTCCGATCTCATGTCCCTCTCATGTCCCATCTCAGCTGCTGGTTTATTGTCCCAGGACCAGTTCCATCTCATGTCCCATCTGAGCTGCTGGTTTATTGTCCCAGGAGCAGTCCCATCTCATGTCCTATCTCAGCTGCTGGTTTATTGTCCCAGGACCAGTTCCAACTCATGTCCTGTCTCAGCTGCTAGTTTGTTGTCCCAGGACAAGTCCCATCTCATGTCCTATCTCAGCTGCTAGTTTGTTGTCCCAGGACAAGTCCTACCTCATGTCCTATTCCAGCTGCTGGTTTGTTGTCCTATCTCATGTCCTATCTCAGCTGCTGGTTTGTTGTCCCATCTCATGTCCCACCTCATGTCCTTCCACAGTCTAGAGTTGACAAGTCATATCAACTGCTTCTCAGTCCCCCACATGAAATCTGTTACACCTGCTCCCTTTTCTTTCTTGTTTACACTTTCTTTCAAATCATATTTCCTCATGTTCAATTCCTCTTTTGTTAAAAGTCTGTTATCATCTCATATTTGACTGTTATAAACTATGACTCTCTCATATTTTACTGTATAAACTGGGACTCTCCCATATTTGACTATGTAAACTCTGTGACTTTCCCATATTTGACTATAAACTCTGTGACTCTCCCATATTTGGCTGTATAAACTCTGTAACTCTCCCATGTTTGACTATGTAAAATCTGTGACTCTCCCATATTTGACTGTAAACTCTGTGACTCTCCCATATTTGACTGTATAAACTGTGACTCTCCCTTATTTGACATTATAAACTCTGTGACTCATGACTCTCCCTTATTTGACATTATAAACTCTGTGACTCTCCCATATTTGACTGTATAAACTCTGTGACTCTCCCATATTTGACTGTATAAACTATGACTCTCTCATATTTGACTATAAACTCTATGAATCTCCCATATTTGACTGTACAAACTATGACTCTCTCATATTTGACTGTATAAACTGTGACTCTCCCATATTTGACTATGTAAACTCTGTGATTCTCCCATATTTGACTATAAACTATATGACCTATAAACTATGACTCTATGACAGAAGTATCATTGTTGAAGGTTTGTGACACACCCAACTACAACAACACACAAACACATGTTGGGTCACTCAGAAGTGACCACGTATCATTGTTGAAGGTTAGTGACACACCCATCTACAACCACACACAAACACATGTTGGGTCACTCAGAAGTGACCACGTATCATTGTTGAAGGTTAGTGACACACCCAACTACAACCAGAAGTGTGTCTCCAACAGGTGGTCAAGGCTTGTGCAGCTGGAGCTTTGCTGATGACAAATGTACATAAACAGTTAACTGTGGAAGGAGTTGAGGCAGTCATGGATGATGTCAGAGAGGTGAGCATCCTCTTGTGTCAGTTGTGTTGTCACTGGATGATGCCAAATTCACAGTGAACATGGGCACAATGTTTTAGTGTCTCAGACCTCTAGGACCTTCTAGTGTCCCAGAGTCTCTGTGGCGAAGTGGTCAAGCCGCTTGGGCTCCGAAGGTTGTTGGTTCGATTCCGGGCCGCACCCTTTGGTTCACGAGTGAAAATTTTCAGAGACTCCCATGGGTTGTCGCTAGAGCTACGGAGTTTGTGCTTTGTGCGACGCTTTCCACGCTGCGGAAAGAGGCCGAGCCATGTAGGATAAAAACCCGGTGCAATGAAGTCAACCCTGTCGACTTTGTTTTTTAAAGACCTGACAAATGTCACAGTGAACATGGGCACAGTGTTTTAGTGTGCCAGACCTGACACGTGTCACAGTGAACATGGGATGGGCACAGTGTTTTAGTGTCCCAGACCTGACACATGTCACAGTGAACATGAGCACAGTGTTTTAGTGTGCCAGACCTGACACATGTCACAGTGAACATGGGCACAGTGTTTTAGTGTCCCAGACCTGACGCATGTCACAGTGAACATGAGCACAGTGTTTTAGTGTCCCAGACCTGACACGTCACAGTGAACATGGGCACAGTGTTTTAGTGTCCCAGACCTGACACATGTCACAGTGAACATGAGCACAGTGTTTTAGTGTGCCAGACCTGACACATGTCACAGTGAACATGGGCACAGTGTTTTAGTGTCCCAGACCTGACACATGTCACAGTGAACATGAGCACAGTGTTTTAGTGTCCCAGACCTGACACATGTCACAGTGAACATGGGCACAGTGTTTTAGTGTGCCAGACCTGACACATGTCACAGTGAACATAGGCGCAGTGTTTTAGTGTGCCAGATCTGACACATATCACAGTGAACATGAGCAGAGTGTTTTAGTGTCCCAGACCTGACACGTCACAGTGAACATGGGCACAGTGTTTTAGTGTGCCAGACCTGACACATGTCACAGTGAACATAGGCACAGTGTTTTAGTGTCCCAGACCTGACACATGTCACAGTGAACATGGGCACAGTGGTTTAGTGTGCCAGACCTGACACATGTCACAGTGAACATGGGCACAGTGTTTTAGTGTCCCAGACCTGACACATGTCACAGTGAACATGGGCACAGTGTTTTAGTGTGCCAGACCTGACACATGTCACAGTGAACATGAGCACAGTGTTTTAGTGTCCCAGACCTGACACATGTCACAGTGAACATGAGCAGAGTGTTTTAGTGTCCCAGACCTGACATGTCACAGTGAACATGGGCACAGTGTTTTAGTGTCCCAGACCTGACACATGTCACAGTGAATATAGGCACAGTGTTTTAGTGTCCCAGACCTGACACATGTCACAGTGAACATGAGCACAGTGTTTTAGTGTGCCAGACCTGACACATGTCACAGTGAACATGGGCACAGTGTTTTAGTGTGCTAGACCTGACCACATGTCACAAGTGAACATTGAGCACAGTGTTTTAGTGTCCCAGACCTGACACATGTCACAGTGAACATGGGCACAGTGTTTTAGTGTGCTAGACCTGACACATGTCACAGTGAACATGAGCACAGTGTTTTAGTGTCTCAGACCTGACACATGTCACAGTGAACATGGGCACAGTGTTTTAGTGTGCCAGACCTGACACATGTCACAGTGAACATGGGCACAGTGTTTTAGTGTCCCAGACCTGAAACATGTCACAGTGAACATGGGCACAGTGTTTTAGTGTGCCAGACCTGACACATGTCACAGGGAACATAGGCACAGTGTTTTAGTGTCCCAGACCTGACACATGTCACAGTGAACATAGGCACAGTGTTTTAGTGTCCCAGACCTGACACGTGTCACAGTGAACATGGGCACAGTGTTTTAGTGTCCCAGACCTGACACATGTCACAGTGAACATGAGCACAGTGTTTTAGTGTCCCAGACCTGACACATGTCACAGTGAACATGGGCACAGTGTTTTAGTGTGCCAGACCTGACACATGTCACAGTGAACATGGGCACAGTGTTTTAGTGTCCTAGACCTGACACATGTCACAGTGAACATGAGCACAGTGTTTTAGTGTGCCAGACCTGACACATGTCACAGTGAACATGGGCACAGTGTTTTAGTGTGCCAGACCTGACACATGTCACAGTGAACATAGGCACAGTGTTTTAGTGTCCCAGACCTGACACATGTCACAGTGAAAATGGGCACAGTGTTTTAGTGTGCCAGACCTGACACATTTCACAGTGAACATGGGCACAGTGTTTTAGTGTCCCAGACCTGACACATGTCACAGTGAACATGAGCACAGTGTTTTAGTGTCCCAGACCTGACACATGTCACAGTGAACATGGGCACAGTGTTTTAGTGTGCCAGACCTGACACATGTCACAGTGAACATAGGCACAGTGTTTTAGTGTCCCAGACCTGGTGCTTTTGATGAGTCAGTTGTCTGTGATGTTGTGATGTTGATGTTTGGTAGAATGTCAGTTGTCTGTGATGTTGATGTCATGTTGACATCTGGTAGAATGTCAGTTGTCTGTGATGTTGATGTGATGTTGGCACCTGGTAGAATGTCAGTTGTCTGTGATGTTGATGTCTGGTAGAATGTCAGTTGTCTGTGATGTTGATGTCTGGTAGAATGTCAGTTGTCTGTGATGTTGTCTGGTAGAGTGTCATTTGTCTGTGATGTTGATGTCTGGTAGAATGTCAGTTGTCTGTGATGTTGATGTCTGGTAGAATGTCATTTGCCTGTGATTTTGATGTCTGGTAGAATGTCAGTTGTCTGTGATGTAGATGTCTGGTAGAATATCAGTTGTCTGTGATGTTGATGTCTGGTAGAATATCAGTTGTCTGTGATGTTGATGTCTGGTAGAATGTCAGTTGTCTGTGATGTAGATGTCTGGTAGAATATCAGTTGTCTGTGATGTTGATGTCTGGTAGAATGTCAGTTGTCTGTGATGTTGATGTCTGGTAAAATGTCAGGGGTGAGTGTGTGGGTGTGGGTGAGAGATGAGTGTATGGTTGGGGGATGTGTGTGTTTGTGGGAAGATGTGCGTGAGCTGCAGATGTGTGTGGGTGGGGTGTGTGTGGGTGGGAGGTATGTGTGTTTTTTGGGTGTTTATGGGTGGGGGATATGTGTAGACAGGTGGGAAGATGTGTTTGTGGGTGAGGATGTGTGTATAGGTGGGGGATGTGTAGTTGAGAGGTGGCGGATATTGGGTGGGTGAGTGGGTGTAGGTTGGCTGATGTGTGTGTGGGTGGGTGAGGAAAATTGTGGGATGTGTGGGTTGATGGGGTATGTGTGTGTGGTTTTGTGATGTGTGTTTTCTGGGTGGTTGCAGGTGTGTGGTTGTGGGTGGTGGAGAATATGTGGGTGGGTGTTGCGTGTTGATTATGGGATGGGTAGGGGATGTATGTGTGGGTGGGGGATCAGTGGGTGGGTGGCGGCATGTATGTTTGCCTGAGTCTGTGTGAGTGTATGGAGGTATGTGTGGGTGGGGAATGTGTGGGTGGCTGCGGGGTGTGAGGGTGGATGGGGGATGTGTCTCACAACATTGCAATATGCACTGTTTATGTTTACAACTTTCAATTGACAATGGTTTTTTTTTCCCCATGTGAATGTAGCATGTGTAATATGCATTGTTTATGTTTACAAAATCCATTTGACAATGTTTTTTTCCCCCCTATGTAAATGTAAAATGCACATTTGATGAATGAAAGATGAGTGGTCGAAAGGGCCGAATGTAAGACGGGCCTGCGTGCCCAGTTTGTTACCCTTTTAAAATAAAGTTTGTTCATTCGTTCGTTCGTTCAGTTGTCTGGGATATTGATGTCTGGTAGATAGTCATTTGTCTGTGATGTTGATGTCTGGTAGAAAGTCATTTGTCTGTGATGTTGATGTCTGGTAGAATGTCATTTGTCTGTGATGTTGATGTCTGGTAGATAGTCATTTGTCTGTGATGTTGATGTCTGGTAGAAAGTCATTTGTCTGTGATGTTGATGTCTGGTAGAAAGTCATTTGTCTGTGATGTTGATGTCTGGTAGAATGTCAGTTGTCTGTGATGTTGATGTCTGGTAGAAAGTCATTTGTCTGTGATGTTGATGTCTGGCAGAATGTCAGTTGTCTGTGATGTTGATGTCTGGTAGAATGTCATTTGTCTGTGATGTTGATGTCTGGTAGAATGTCATTTGTCTGTGATGTTGATGTCTGGTAGAATGTCAGTTGTCTGTGATGTTGATGTCTGGTAGAAATGTCATTTGTCTGTGATGTTGATGTCTGGCTAGAATGTCATTTGTCTGTGATGTTGATGTCTGGCTAGAATGTCAGTTGTCTGTGATGTTGATGTCTGGTAGAATGTCATTTGTCTGTGATGTTGATGTCTGGTAGAATGTCAGTTGTCTGTGATGTTGATGTCTGGTAGAATGTCAGTTGTCTGTGATGTTGATGTCTGGTAGAATGTCAGTTGTCTGTGATGTTGATGTCTGGTAGAATGTCAGTTGTCTGTGATGTTGATGTCTGGTAGAATGTCAGTTGTCTGTGATGTTGATGTCTGGTAGAATGTCAGTTGTCTGTGATGTTGATGTCTGGTAGAATGTCAGTTGTCTGTGATGTTGATGTCTGGTAGAATGTCAGTTGTCTGTGATGTTGATGTCTGGTAGAATGTCAGTTGTCTGTGATGTTGATGTCTGGTAGAATGTCAGTTGTCTGTGATGTTGATGTCTGGTAGAATGTCAGTTGTCTGTGATGTTGATGTCTGGTAGAATGTCAGTTGTCTATGATGTTGATGTCTGATAAAATGTCAGGGTGGGTGTGGTGTGGTGAGAGATGAGTGTATGGTTGGGGGATGTGTGTGTTTGTGGGAAGATGTGCGTGAGCTGCAGATGTGTGTGGGTGGGGTATATGTGGGTGGTAGGGTGTGTGTGGGTGGGAGGTATGTGTGTTTTTTGGGTGTTTATGGGTGGGGGATATGTGTAGACAGGTGGGAAGATGTGTTTGTGGGTGGGGATGTGTGTATAGGTGGGGGATGTGTAGTTGAGAGGTGGCGGATATTGGGTGGGTGAGTGGGTATAGGTTGGCTGATGTGTGTGTGGGTGGGTGAGGAAAATTGTGGGATGTGTGGGTTGATGGGGGTATGTGTGTGTGGTTTTGTGATGTGTGTTTTCTGGGTGGTTGCAGGTGTGTGGGTGGGTGGTGGAGAATATGTGGGTGGGTGTTGCGTGTTGGTTATGGGATGGGTAGGGGATGTATGTGTGGGTGGGGGATCAGTGGATGGGTGGCGGCATGTATGTTTGCCTGAGTCTGTGTGAGTGTATGGAGGTATGTGTGGGTGGGGAATGTGTGGGTGGCTGCGGGGTGTGAGGGTGGATGGGGGATGTGTCTCACAACATTGCAATATGCACTGTTTATGTTTACAACTTTCAATTGACAATGGGTATTTTTCCCCCATGTGAATGTAGCATGTGTAATATGCATTGTTTATGTTTACAAAATCCATTTGACAATGTTTTTTTTTCCCCCTATGTAAATGTAAAATGCACATTTGATGAATGAAAGATGAGTGATCGAAAGGGCCGAATGTAAGACGGGCCTGCGTGCCCTGTTTGTTACCCTTTTAAAATAAAGTTCGTTTGTTCGTTCGTTCGTTCAGTTGTCTGTGATGTTGATGTCTGGTAGAAAGTCATTTGTCTGTGATGTTGATGTCTGGTCGAAAGTCATTTGTCTGTGATGATGATGTCTGGTAGAAATTCATTTGTCTGTGATGTTGATGTCTGGTAGAAAGTCATTTGTCTGTGATGTTGATGTCTGGTAGAAAGTCATTTGTCTGTGATGTTGATGTCTGGTAGAAAGTCATTTGTCTGTGATGTTGATGTCTGGTAGAATGCCATTTGTCTGTGATGTTGATGTCTGGTAGAATGTCATTTGTCTGTGATGTTGATGTTTGGTAGAATGTCAGTTGTCTGTGATGTTGATGTCTGGTAGAATGTCAGTTGTCTGTGATGTTGATGTCTGGTAGAATGTCATTTGTCTATGATGTTGATGTCTGGTAGAAAGTCATTTGTCTGATGTTGATGTCTGGTAGAAAGTCATTTGTCTGTGATGTTGATGTCTGTTAGAATGTCAGTTGTCTGTGATGTTGATGTGATGTTTACCTCTGGTAGAATGTCATTTGTCTATGATGTTAATGTCTGGTAGAATGTCAGTTGTCTGTGATGTTGATGTGATGTTTACCTCTGGTAGAATGTCATGCGTCTATGATGTTAATGCCTGGTAGAATGTCAGTTGTCTGTGATGTTGATGTCTGGTAGAATGTCATTTGTTTGTGAAGTTGATGTCTGGTAGAATGTCAGTTGTCTGTGATGTTGATGTCTGGTAGAATGTCAGTTGTCTGTGATGTTGATGTCTGGTAGAATGTCAGTTGTCTGTGATGTTGATGTCTGGTAGAATGTCATTTGTTTGTGAAGTTGATGTCTGGTAGAATGTCAGTTGTCTGTGATGTTGATGTCTGGTAGAATGTCAGTTGTCTGTGATGTTGATGTCTGGTAGAATGTCAGTTGTCTGTGATGTTGATGTCTGGTAGAATGTCAGTTGTCTGTGATGTTGATGTCTGGTAGAATGTCAGTTGTCTGTGATGTTGATGTCAGGTAGAATGTCAGTTGTCTGTGATGTTGATGTCTGGTAGAATGTCATTTGTTTGTGAAGTTGATGTCTGGTAGAATGTCAGTTGTCTGTGATGTTTACCTCTGGTAGAATGTCAGTTATCTGTGATGTTGATTTCTGTTATAATGTCAGTTGTCTATGATGTTGATGTCTGGTAGAATGTCATTTGTCTGTGATGTTAATGTCTGGTTAGAATGTCAGTTGTCTGTGATGTTGATGTCTGGTAGAATGTCATTTGTCTGTGATGTTAATGTCTGGTTAGAATGTCAGTTATCTGTGATGTTGATGTCTGGTAGAATGTCATTTGTCTGTGATGTTAATGTCTGGTTAGAATGTCAGTTGTCTGTGATGTTGATGTCTGGTAGAATGTCATTTGTCTGTGATGTTAATGTCTGGTTAGAATGTCAGTTATCTGTGATGTTGATGTCTGGTAGAATGTCATTTGTCTGTGATGTTAATGTCTGGTTAGAATGTCAGTTGTCTGTGATGTTGATGTCTGGTAGAATGTCATTTGTCTAGTGATGTTGAATGTCTGGTTAGAATGTCAGTTGTCTGTGATGTTGATGTCTGGTAGAATGTCAGTTAGTCTGTGATGTTGATGTCTGGTAGAATGTCATTTGTCTGTGATGTTGATGTCTGGTAGAATGTCAGTTGTCTGTGATGTTGACTGTCTGGTAGAATGTCAGTTGCCTGTGAAGTGGACCTCTGGAACAATTCTATAATATTGCTGATTGTGGGGTGTTGTGGTAAAATATTGGTAATTGAAATAGTATATTGTAGAATAAAGTTGATTGAGACAATAATGTTGTATGATATTGCTGATAGTAATATGTTGTGGTCAGATATTGATAATTGAAATAGAATATTATAGAATACTAGCAGACCCGGCCCGGCTTCGCCCAGTTCCTGGTGGGGAGCATCTCATTTAATTCATATAAGTAGTCATATAAGCTCCCGTTCCCGTTCTGTCTGTCTGTCTGTCTGTCTGTCTGTCTGACCCTGCCCGGCATCGCCTGGCTCCTGGTGTGGAGCATCTCATTTAATTCATATAAGTAGTCATATAAGTTCCCGTTCCCGTTCCCGACTATCTATCTGTCTGTCTATCTATCTGTCTGTCTGTCTGTCTGTCTGTCTGTCTAATCATTTATTGGTTGCGGTTAGAACAACCTTAGATAAACGAAGACCAACTTACAAAAAGCATTAGAAAGAGCACTTGAAAGATCTTTACATATTTTGGGTAAATGGAACAGCGGCAGCAGCAGCAGAAGAAGAAAAAGGAGGAGTAGGAGGAAGGAGGAGGAATGGGGGGAGGAGGAGGAGGGAGGAAGATATAGGCGGAGAGAGGAGGAGGAGGAAGAGGGAGGAGAGAGAAGGAGGGGGGGAGGAGGAGGAGGGAGGAAGAATGATGAGGAGGAGGGATGTGGAGGAAGGAGGAAAAGGGAGGAGAGAGGAGATAGGCGGAGGAGGAGTAGGGAGGAATAGGAGGGAGGAGGAGGAAAGAGGAGGAGGAGAGAGTAGGAGGAGGAGGGAGGGGGAGGAAGAGGGAGGAGGAGAACACAGGAAGAGGAGGAGGAGGGAGAAGGTGGAGGGAGGAAGAGGTAGAAGGAGGGAGGAGGAGGAGCGAGGAAAAGGGAGGAGAGGGAGGAGGAGGAGGGAGAGGGGAAGAGGGTTAGGAGGAGGATGGATGTGGAGGAAGGAGGAGGGGGGATTAGGTAGAGGGAGGAAAAGGGGGGAGAAGGGGGAGGAGGAGGGAGAGGGAGGAGGGGGAGGGGAAGCGGAAGAGTGTAGGGAATTGGAGGAGGGGAGAGGAGGGAGGAGAGAATGAGGATGGGGAGGAAGGAAAGGGAGGGGAAGAGGTGGAGGGAGTAGGATGGAGGAGGGAGAGGGAAGAGGAGGCGGAGGGAGAAGGAGGAAGGAGAGGATGGAGGAGGAAGGAAGAGGGAGAAGGAGGGGGAGAGAATGATGAGGGAGGAAGAGGGATATGGAGGAAGGAGGTGGAGGGAGGAGGAGGAGCGAGGAAAAGGGAGGAGAGAGAAGGAGGAGGTAGGAGGTGGAGAAAAAGGGAGGAGGAGGAGGGAGAGGCGGAGGGGAGAGGGAGAGGGGTAGGAGGAGGGATGTGGAGGAAGGAGGAGGAGGGATTAAGTAGAGGGAGGAGGAGGAGGGAGGAGGAGGATGGAGGAGGGAGAGGGAGGAGGGGAAGCGGAAGAGGGTAGGAATTGGAGGAGGGGAGAGGAGGGAGGAGAGAATGAGGAGGGGAGGAAGGAAAGGGAGGTGGAAGAGGTGGAGGGAGTAGGATGGAGGAGGGAGAGGGAAGAGGAGGCGGAGGGAGAAGGAGGAAGGAGTAGGATGGAGGAGGAAGGAAGAGGGAGAAGGAGGGGGAGGAGGAATGATGAGGGAGGAAGAGGGATATGGAGGAAGGAGGTGGAGGGAGGAGGTAGAGGGAGGAGGAGGAGCGAGGAAAAGGGAGGAGAGAGAAGGAGGAGGTAGGAGGAGGAGAAAAAGGGAGGCGGAGGGAGAGGCGGAGGGAAGAGGGAGAGGGTAGAGAGAGGAGGAGGGAGGAGGGAATGTGGAGAAGGAGGAGGAGGGATTAGTAGAGGGCGGTATGATGGAGGATGGAGGAAGGGAGGAGGGAGGAGGGGAGCGGAAGAGGGTAAATTTGGAGGAGGAGGAGGGGAGAGGAGGCCGAGGGATGGGAGGTGGGAGAGGGCGGAGGGAGAGGGGAGGAGGGGAGGAAGAAAGGGAGGTGGAGAGGAGGAGTAGAGGGAGGAGTAGGGAGGAGGTAGAGGGAAAGGAGAGGTAGGGGAGTAGGAGAGGAGACCTGAGAAGGAGCAGGAGGAGGCTAGGGCAGAGCAGGGAGGGGGAGTGAGGTAAGGGTGGAGGGAGGAGGTAGAGGGAGGAGAAGAGAGGAGGAGGGAGTTCGCCATTCCGAATTCATACTCGTCTAGGTTCTGTGATTTCGGTCCTTCCATTGATTGTTCTTCCCTTCTACATGACTGTAGATAACTTCCTTACACATAAAAAGATGAATTGTTATTGATATTGCCGTGGCATGGAGGAATATCAGCAGCAGAGTTGATCCAGAAAACCAAAGACCGAGATCTATGGAGAGCCATGAACGCCTACGCCAGCCGGCACGGCACTTGATGATGATGATGATTGCCGTGTGACGATTCTGTGTAGTCACGTCATTTTCTTCGCTTTTCCTAGCGTTTTGGTTCGGGGATTCTTTTATCATCATCATCATATATTTACGTACGTATTTAGGGAGGGGGAGGAGGAGGAGGAGGAAGAAGAAAAAAAAATATGACAGTTGGCAGCGCTGGAATGAGAGGAAGACGTGTAGAAAATGTCATCTCAATCGGATGGATCGTTCGCGAACGTATAAAGGGCATACATACATACATATATACATACACTCTGTTTTATAGATATAGACTAGCTGACCCTGCCCGGCTTCGCCCAGACCCTGGTGGGGAGCATCTCATTTAATTCATATAAGTAGTCATATAAGTTCTCGTTCCCGTTACCGACTGACTGTCTGTCTGTCTGTCTGTCTGTCTGTCTGTCTGTCTGTTTGACCCGGCCCGGCATTTCCCAGCTCCTGGTGTGGAGCATCTCATTTAATTCATATAAGTAGTCATATAAGTTCCCGTTCCCGACTGTCTATCTGTCTGTCTGTCTGTCTGTCTGTCTGTCTGTCTGTCTGACCCGGCCCGGCATCGCCCAGCTCCTGGTGTGAAGCATCTCATTTAATTTATATAAGTAGTCATATAAGTTCCTGTTCCCGACTGTCTATCTGTCTATCTGTCTGCCTGACCCTGTCCGGCTTCGCCCAGTCCCTGGTGGGGAGCATCTCATTTAATTCATATAAGTAGTCATATAAGTTCTCATTAAATTCATACAACAAAAAAAGTAACTTAAAAGAATGTCCTTCCACACACCATCTATTATTTTTAATGAAAACTCTTTCTAATCACCTGCATGACTACAGTAACTTCTTAAGCAAAAAAAGATGAGTTACGATGTTATGCATTGTGCATTATTTTTATGAAAACTTTGAAAATGCCTTACAGATTGTATCATTATTTATTATAACTCATATGCCGGTACATAACTATGGACAAAGAGTTTATAAATCTTTGAAAACGATGCCACAATATGACTATAAGTTATACAGAAAAGTTATTCCCCTTGAAATAACTTTTACAGAGTTATGTCCCCTGAGATATATGAAATTATAATGAAACATGAAATAATACTGAGTAAGCAGGCGATTTCACACTAACAAAATATCACTCCCCCGATGTGTCTCCACCTTGACGTGGTGGGGGAGCTTGCGTGTCCCATCGACCCCATTTGCTTGCCGATGGATGAAAAACTACATATCGGACAGCTTATGGGATAGGGACCAGACTAAGAGAGACACAACCTGCTGCTCTGCAGGTATAGACTGAGGATAACAGTCAAACGTTTAAAGGGTGCACGAAGGCAGACGTTTTTGGTCCGGACAAAACTCTTAAGGCTCCCTGTCGAGGGCTGTGGCTGAACGCCTCTAAGCCACAAACCCTCGGATCTGAGAGCCAGGCCGATACCAGTCTACCGGAAACTCTTACGGTTCACTGTCGAGGGCTGTGGCTGAACGCCTCTAAGCCACAAACCCTCGGATCTGAGAGCCAGGCCGATACCCGTCTACCGGAAAATAGAAACATGATACTGAGCAAGCTACATGCTCAGGTCTGATACATGTTCGAAGGCTCTCAGCTGGGGGATATGAGAGATTCCCGGATGAAGGGGCCTGGCCGTTTCCCGTTCACTGCTGCACGAAGGTAAGGTGCTGAGCCGGCAGCACATGTAGCCTACCTCGTGAGCGAGTACAAAAAAGTCAGAAAAGTGCCCCAGTCGAAGGGTTACAGAAACTGTCTGTATCTAACTCATAGAGAGTGTAGACAAAAGTGGAAGAATGTCTTATCAACGCGAAATGGAACGCACGGCGAGCGAACCTATTGCGTGGTCTGAAGTCACAAGCAAAAGCTTACGAGTGGATGTCACTCGCAGTCTGACCGCTCCTGGTGTGTGATTGAGCGATCAGTGGCAAGTGGGATGCCCAACACATGGAAGTGAGGAACTAAAGCAGCCATGAGCAGGACGAGGAAACTCCTTGGGTGAGCCCAGTCTCAGAGCAATATGTGCCGGCTCTGCAATTATGGAAGCCTCCTTGGATAGCGAGATAATGCCCATGGTCTGCCCCTGCCTTCCCTTGAGGGCAGACCACGATATCGTTGATCGTTCTCTCTTGACCAGCTGAGATGTGGGTGACATTACAACAGTCTAACGTGTCTCGAAACCAGAGGAAGGCTAACCTCACTAAAAAAATGCCCGCCGGAAGTCGGAAGTGTCGTCCTACGGGTGGCAAACTAAAAATTGACACTACGCATTTACGTCCGAGTGAAATGTCTCGTCCGAATGTCTCCCGTGCTAGGAACAGCTCTGACTACCTAGTTTCCGAATGCCGCTCTTGTTCGGAACAGCTCTGACTAGGTAGTTTTCCGAATGTCTGTCGTGCCTGGAACAGCTCTGACGGGCGCAACGACAAGCACATGTGCGACAACTCGCTGAGTGAATACCTTCTGCAGACCTGTCTGGTTTGTGCGGGAACGGCCCGGGGCGAACGAAAAGCCCAATATATTGAAGTGAGGAATTAAAGCAGCCATGAGCATGACGTGACCATTCCCTCGGTGAGCCCAGTATCAGGGCGCTATGTGTCGGCCCTGCAACTATGGAAGCAACCTAGGATGGCGGAAAATGCTATGGACTGTGCCTTCCTTCTCTTGAGGGATGACCGAAGTCCTCGACTGTTCGAACTTGACCAGCTGGGATGTGGACGGTACCACAAAAGTGAGAGTCTCCCAGGATTGCTAACCTGGTCAAAAATGCACGCGAAAGCCGGATGTGTGACCTAAGGGTTTTCAACCCAAGAGGTGCCTAACGCACACCGCAATCACATCTGAAAAAACACTCCGGATGAACGAAAAGAAGAAGAAGAAGAAATATCACAGTTGGCAGCGCTGGAATGATTGGAAGGCGTGTAGAAAATTTCATCTCAATCGGATGGGCCGTTCGCGAACAAATAAAGGACACACATACATACATAAATACATACAGACATACAGACAGACGGAGATCCTTAATTTATATATAAGATTGATGATTGGGCAGTGCACTTTGAAAATAAAATAGTTGAGAGACTCGATGTTGTAGAATATTAAAGATTAAGATATTGCATTGTAGGATTTTCATAATTGTGGGAATGTTGGTATTTGAGAGATTAGTTAGTAGAAAAGTGATGATTAAGACATTGATGTTGTAGAAAATTGATAACTGAGAGATATAGAATGTTGATGATTTAGAGATGTAGAAAAGTGATTACTGAGACATATGTCGTGTAGAATACAGATGATTAAGACAGTATTATAGGATATTCATGATTGTGAGAAGCTGTAGTAGAATTTTAATAATTTAGAGATGATGTGGTAGAATCTTAATTTGAATGGCACCTTGCCGTCTTGACAGATGATAGTTTGTGCTTCAAAAAGGCATAATAACTTTTACCCATGGTGGTAAGCGAATGTGACTGATAAGGCCAATTCGTGCTGTAAATGTCCGTTCACAGTGGGTGCATGTGAACACATGGTCATTTCCACCATCATGCACCATCTTACGTCTCACACGCTCGGTGTGTGACTTATCTGCAATAATTTTCTCCTTTGTCTTTATACCATTTCTGATCTTTGCCCTCCATGCAACACGTTCAGCGGCGACTTGCTCCCAGTGTAGCATTATCAATGCCTGTATCAATCATGTCCCGCTTACACACATCTTTGTATCGTAGTAGAGGCCGACCCTGAGATCTCTTACCCATCTGTAATTCACCAAACAAGATGTCCTTTGGTATTCTACCATCATCCATCCTCCTAAGATGTCCTATCCATCTAAGTCTACGAAGACTGAGCATGGAATAAACCGTCACACAACCTGATCTTTCCAATACTTCAGTATTTGTGATTTTGTCTTGCCACTTAATACCAAGAATTCTTCGCAGACACCTGCATATGAAAGCTGTTTAAACGTTTCTCTTGGTGTGAGTAAGTTGTCCAGGTTTCACTGCCTTAAAGAAGAGTACTAAGGACACAGGCTTGATAGACAAGGACTTTGTTTTGGCAGTAAGCTTCCTAGTTCTCCCAGACTCTTTTTCTTAACCTGTTCATTGTTGTTGCTGCCTTACCAATCTGGATGTTTATTTCCTGATCTAGGGATAATTTGCTATTTACCACTGATCCTAGATATGTAAAATGGTCTACCATCTCTAGTTCGGCGTCGTCAATAAAGATTGATGGTACCCCATGTGCACCTTGTGACATAATCTGTGTCTTCTTTTCGCTAATTGTTAAACCAAATTCAGAACAAGCATTGGAGAATGCAGATAGTAGACATTGTAATTCTTCCTCAGAGTGGGTCGTAACTGCAGCATCATCTGCAAAAAGCAACTCTCTGATCAGTACCCTCCTAAGTTTGGTCTTGGCCTTCAATCTCTGAGCATTGTAGAGGCCGCCATCTGAGCGTGAGTGAATGTATATACCACCATCCTGATCATGAAAGGCATATTTCAGTAGAAGTGAAAAGTATATTCCTAAAGAGGGTGGGAGCTAGTACACAACCTTGCTTAACTCCACTCTTGATTTCAAATTCTTCAGAAGTTGCACCATCAAACTTGGTTATACCCTTCATGCCTGTGTGGAACGATTCCACAATGGAAAGAGGAGTTGGTGGGCAGTCAATCTTCTTTAGTGCCTTGAACAAACCCTCACGACTGACCAAATCAAATGCCTTTGTGAGGTCGATGAAGGCAATAAACAGTGGTTGATTCTGTTCACAGCATTTTTCTTGCATTTGTCGCAATGTAGAATATCATATCAATGGTAGACCGGTTCTGTCGAAAGCCAGCACTGTGATTCAGGGGTAGACTTGATCTCCTAGGACTTGAAGTCTGCGCAGAACAATTCTGGACAAATACTTTTCCAACAATACACAGAAGTGAGATACCCCTATAGTTGTTGCAGTCGCTCCGATCGCCCTTGTTCTTGTACAGTGTTATGATGCTTGAATCTTTGAAATCCTGTGGGACTTGTCCTTCTCGCCAGCATAGCTCTATTAGCTGGTGGATCTGTAGAGTGAGTGTGTCTTGCCCACTCCTGATAACCTCTATTGGAATCCCATCCTTACCTAGGAGCCTTGCCAGATGCAAGTTCATTTATAGCACACTTAACTTCTGTTATGGTGGGAAGTGTGTCCAGGATGGTCAAGAGTTGGTAGAGCCTCTATGGCAGTTGAGGGCATCATCCGCTAGTTTGGTCTCACTTGAGTAAAGCTCCAAATAGTGCTCTACCCATTTGTCCATCTGCTGTTTCTTATCAGTTATGATTCTCAGTCAAGGTAGTTCAATGGTGCACTTCTTTTGATCATTTGACCATAGGCTTTCTTTATTCCTTCATACATGCTTCTGATGTCTCCCATATCACTTGTGATTTGAATGGACTCACATAACTTTATCCAATAATCATTTGCACACTGCCTGGCAGCCTTTTGCACATCCTTCCTAGCTTGCTTTAGCTCACTCAGTGTTACGTGTTGGTCTTTCCTTGTTTCTTAAGAGAGCTATCTTCTTCTTATCAATCAAGGGCTGCAGAGTCTGGCTGTTTGCCGCAAACCAGTCCTGCCTCTTATGATCCACAGTGCCGTAAATCCCTACGGCAGTTTTATAAAGAGTTTCCTTAAGTTGACCCCACTTTTCACTTACTGTACAATTTTCTGGTGTATCAGTGAAAGCTTCTTGAAGCTGCTGTTGAAACTGAAAGAACTTTTCAGGATCATGAGTGTTAATAATATTAATCCTGAGGCTAGATTTGTGTTTAGCTGTGTAGATTCTCTTTGGTCTCAGTCTAACCCTTGCAACAACCAAAGAATATCCATATCACAGTCTGCACTGTGGTAACTACGAGTCAATAATATATGGTTCAGATGTTGTCTCCGTGTGATGATGAAGTCCAGCTGGTGCCAATGGCAGGATCTTGGATGTTTCCATGTGACCTTATGCAGCTCTTTTGTTTTAAAAAAGGAGTTTGTAATACATAGGCCATTTCTGGTGCAATGCTCCAGCAGCCTTTGCCCATTTTCATTCATGCGACCGATGTATTTTCCAAGGCACACTGGCCATGAACTCGAGTCCTTGCCCACACGAGCATTGAAATCACCGAGCATATAAATGTAGTCAGATTTTGGAACTGCCTTGATCACGGAGTCTAACTCCTCATAGAACGAATCCTTCACATCATCAGAGGAATCGAGTGTCGGTGCATATGCAGTAATAATGGTGGCAAAACCACAATAGGTTGCCAAGTGCAGGGATAATAGTCTCTCATTTCCCCCTGCTGGAATTTCAATCATTCCCGGTAGTGAATTCTTCACTGCAAAGCCCACACCGTGGTGCTTTTTTTCTGCCTGCCCTCTACCCTTCCAAAAAAAGGTGTAATTGTTTTCCCTGAGTGACCCTTCCTCAGCGAGGCGAGTCTCCTGCAGGCCAGCAATATCAATGTTAAGACGATTGAGTTTGGCATCAATCACAGCCGTTTTTCTCACATTGTCAATATTGGTCAAGTCAGTGGAAAATCCTGGACACATGGTTCTTATGTTCCAGGTTGCAAGCCTTAGCTTGAGGTTTCTATTTTTATTTTTATTTGTACCTGGTGCATTGGTTTTACGGCCTGCGATTCAGATTTTGTCCTAGCCCCAAGCACCCACTGAAGCAGGCAGGCTGTGGCGGATCAGCACCCAATTCGCCGGGACTGCCCAGCTTGAGGCGGGCGGTAGCTGATCAGTGACACCTGTAGGTGTCTCCCACCGTCAGAGGCAACGCGTGGCGCCCCATGTCTACGCCAATTGACAGGGACTTATAACCCGTAACAGTTGCCTCTCGCTTTGATTCCGAGACCAGTTAAGACCAGGGATGGAGTTATTGCCTCTCCATAGCACAAAGCATGGGCTAAAATATAGAGATCATGTGTTGCCCATGCAGCATGATCCCTCTCTCGGCCTGCCTAGTTCACTCCAGAGGAAAGGTAACACCTCTACATTTGGAACAAGACAAGCTGCAGAAGCTGCCGGACCAGCAAAGCAATGCTCTAACTGTCCGCCTGTTGGAGCTTTGATCCTAGACCAGCCGCCAACCAAAGCTTAGGGCCTGGTCTGCCCTGCCATTTTGCCTTTAGGTTGCATTTCCTCGCACCAGGGTAAGGCTTGTATCCTCCCAATTGCGCTCTTCCGCCCAAAGCCGTTGGCACACTGTGGGGTGTTGGGTTTGGTAAGCGCCGCCCAACGTTCGGCCCTAACAGAAAGCAGGTAGTACCGTCTACTATTATACGGTAGCTCAGTCATATCTGACTAAGACCTGACACCACATATTATGTAGTAGAATAGTGATGGTTGAGACATTGGTGTTGTAGAATATTGATGATTTAGCAATATAGAATAGTGATGATTGAGACATGATACAAGTGATAGATCTTGTAGAATATTGTTGATTGATGTATTATAATAAGATATTCATGACTGTGAGAAGCTGTAGTAGAGTATTAGTGATTTAGATGTCATCTGATAGAATATTAGTGATTGAGGGATGATGTTGTAGAGTATTAGTAATTGAAAGATGATGTGATAGAATATTGATGATTGAGGGATATGACATAATATTTATAATTTAGAAATGATGTGATAGAATATTGATTATTGAGAGATGTGATAGAATATTGATGATTGAGAGATAGTGTGATATAATATTGATGATTGAGAGGTGTTGTGATAGAATATTGATGATTGAGAGATAGTGTGATAGAATAGTGATGATTGAGAGATAGTGTGATAGAATATTGATGATTGAGAGGTGTTGTGATAGAATATTGATGATTGAGATATGATGTGATAGAATATTAAGGATTGAGAGATGATCTAATAGAAAATTTATAATTGAGAGATGATGTGATAGAATATTTATGATTAAGAGATGATGTGATAGAATATTAAGGATTCAGAGATGATCTAATAAACAATTTATGATTGAGAGATGATGTGATAGAATATTGATGATTGAGAGATATGTTACAATATTGATGATTTAGATATCGTCTGATAGAAAATTGATGGTTTAGAGATGGTGATAGAATATTGATGATTGAGAGATGTGTTTCAATATTGATGATTGAGAGATGATGAGATAGAATATTATGGATTGAGAGATGATGTGACAGAATATTGGTGATTGAGAGATGATGTTATAGAATATTAAGGATTGATAGATGATGTGATAAAATATTGATGATTGAGAAATGGTGTGATACAATATTGATGATTGTGAGATAATCTGAGTGAATATTTATGATTAAGAGATGATGTGATAGAATATTAAGGACTAAAAGATGATCTAATAGAAAATTTATGATTGAGAGATGATGTTATAGAATATTGCTGATTAAGAGATCATGTGATAGAATATTAAGGACTGAGAGATGATCCTATAGAAAATTTATGATTGAGAGATGATGTTATAGAATATTGCTGATTGAGAGATGATGTGACACAATATTGATTATAGAGAGATAATCTGATAGAATATTGATGATCGAGACATGATGATGTGATAGCCTGTTAAGGATTGAGAGATGATGTGATAGAATATTGATGATTGAGAGATGATGTGTTAGAGTAGTGATGCTTAAGAGATGATGTGATAGAATATTGATGATTGAGCAGTGATGTGATGCAACATTGATGATTGAGAGATGGTTGTGAAAACAATATTTATTGTGAGATAATGTGTTAAGAGTATTGATTATTGAGAGATGATCTGATACAATATTGATGATTGAGAGATGGTGTGATAGAATATTGATGATTGAGAGATGGTGTGCTAGAATATTGATGATTGAGAAATGATGTGATAGAATATTGATGATTGATAGATGATTTGGTAGAATATTGATGATTGAGAGATGTGGCAGCATATTCAATGAACAGGTTTATTGTGTATCAGGCTATTGAAGTGGAGGAGGAGATCCAGCAAGCCATGAGCTCAGGTCTTGATGTAGATGACCAGGACGAGCTGGAGCGAGATCTCCAGGAACTACTCAGTGCCAGTGTTAATGAAGACCAGGCAGAGGAGAAGCTGACCTGTCCTGTAGAGCCATTCAACCTGCTGACGCTGGAGAACCCAGGTATGTCTGTGTGTACATGTCTGTGTGTACATGGTCTCGGCTGGTTGGTGCTGATGCTGGAGGACCTAGGTATGTCTGTTTACACAGTCTCAGCTGGTTGGTGCTGGCACTGGAGGACCCAGGTATGTCTGTGTGTACATGGTTCTCAGCTGGCTGGTGCTAATACTGAAGGACCCAGGTATGTCTGTGTGTGCATGGTCTCAGCTGGTTGGTGCTGGCACTGGAGGACCCAGGTATGTCTATGTGTACATGGTCTCAGCTGGTTGATCTGGCACTGAAGGACCTAGATATGTCTGTGTGTACATGGTCTCAGCTGGTTGGTGCTGGCACTGGAGGATCCAGGTATGTCATTGTGTATACGGTCTCAGCTGACACTAGAGGACCGTCCCAGGTATGTCTGCATGTACATGGTCTCAGCTGGCACTGGAGGACCCATGTATGTCATTGTGTACATGGCCTCAGCTGGCACTTGGGGATCCACATATGTCTGTGTACATGGTCTCAATTGGCTGGTGCTGACACTGGAGGACCCAGGTATGTCTGCGTGTACATAGTCTCAGCTGGCACAGGATGGACCCAGGTATGTCTGTGTACACTGTCTCAGCTGGCACTGGAAAACCCAGGTATGTTTGTGTGTACATGGTCTCAGCTGATACTGGAGGACCCAGATATGGCTGTGTATGGTAGTTTCCTTGGCAAAGTGGTCAAGCCGTTTGTCTCGGGCTCCAAAGGTTATGGGTTCGATTCCGGGCCACGTTCTTCAGTTCATGAGTGAAATTCCTATGGGTCATCGCTAGAGCTACGAAGTTTGTGCTTTGTACGATGCTTTCCACGCTGCAAAAAGAGACGAGCCATATGGGATAAAACCTGGTGCTATAAAGCAACTTTTTTATGTCTGTGTATACGCGGTCTCAGCTGGCACTGGAGGACTCATATATGTCTGTGTGTACATGGTTTCAGCTGGCACTGGGGGACTCATATATGTCTGTGTGTACATGGTTTCAGCTGGCACTGGAGGGCTCATATATGTCTGTGTGTACATGGTTTCAGCTGGCACTGGAGGGCTCATATATGTCTGTGTGTACATGGTTTCAGCTGGCACTGGAGGGCTCATATATGTCTGTGTGTACATGGTTTCAGCTGGCACTGAGGGCTCATATATGTCTGTGTGTACATGGTTTCAGCTGGCACTGGAGGCTCATATATGTCTGTTTGTACATGGTTTCAGCTGGCACTGGAGGGGCTCATATATGTCTGTGTGTACATGGTTTCAGCTGGCACTGGAGGGCTCATATATGTCTGTGTGTACATGGTTTCAGCTGGCACTGGAGGACTCATATATGTCTGTGTGTACATGGTTTCAGCTCTCTCTCTCTCTCTCTCCTCTCTCTCTCTCTCTCTCTCTCTCTCTCTCTCTCCTCTCTCTCTCTCTCTCTCTCTCTCTCTCTCTCTCTCTCTCTCTCTCTCTCTCTCTCTCTCTCTCATATACACAAACCATTGAAATGACGATGCTGGGTAAGCAGATATCATACTATAACAATCCCACTTTCATGTTCACATATTTCTTGTTTACATATTTCATGTTCGCATATGTCATGTTCGCATATTTCATGTTCACATATTTCATGTTCGCATATTTCCTGTTTGCATATTTCATGTTCACATATTTCATGTTTACATATTCATGAGATATATTCAAGATATTATTTCATATTCACAGTTTTTTTTATATGTTCAGAAATAGTATTTTATTTTTTGCAATATATGTTTTATGTTGACATATTTCATGTGCACACATATTTTATACACTAACACGTTTCATGTCCCAAAATATTATTTCCTGTTCTCAAATATTATGCTATGTTCATGTTACTGTTATTGTCACTTTGACAAAAGATATAGCTTTCAGAATGCATGTCATAAACCTGTACCCAATGTTTAGTTTTATATCACAAGTGGACTGTTTTGTCATCAGTCTGTTAACACTTCTCTTCCACACATCTTTATTCACAGAATTTGTCGTCAGACTGTTAGCACTTCTCTTCCACACATCTCCATGTACAGAACTTGTCATCAGACTGTTAACACTTCTCTTCCACACATCAAGTACAGAATTTGTCATCAGACTGTTAACACTTCTCTTCCACACATCTTTATTTACAGAATTTGTCACTTATTAACCTTTTTGCTGTCTTTTAAAGGTGATTTCTGTTTGAGCATTTGTCCAATGATCTTTCTGGCAGACCTACCAGATGTGCCGTCACACTCACCCTATTCTAGCAGACAGCAGGCAGAAAGCAAGGCAGGACCAAGCAGACAGCAGACAACTAGCAGACAGCAGACAGCAGACAACTAGCAGACAGCAGCTGTCATCCTGACCTACTGTACATATTCACATTTGTTTGAACATGTGTGCTGTCAGTGAGAATTGCTCATTCTGTGAACATTTGTGATGTCAGTGTGAATTGCTCATTCTGTGAACATTTGTGATGTCAGTGTGAATTGCTCATTCTGTGAACATTTGTGATGTCAGTGTGAATTGCTCATTCTGTGAACATTTGTGATGTCATTGTGAATTGTTCATTCTGTGAACATTTGTGCTGTCATTGTGAATTGCTCATTCTGTGAACATTTGTGATGTCAGTGTGAATTGTTCATTCTGTGAACATTTGTGATGTCAGTGTGAATTGTTCATTCTGTGAACATGTGTGCTGTCAGTGTGAATTGCTCATTCTGTGAACATGTGTGCTGTCAGTGTGAATTGTTCATTCTGTGAACATTTGTGATGTCAGTGTGAATTGCTCATTCTGTGAACATTTGTGATGTCAGTGTGAATTGCTCATTCTGTGAACATTTGTGATGTCATTGTGACTCATTAATTTTGTAAATATTTGTTATGTCAGTGTGAATTGCTCATTCTGTGAACATTGAGGTGTTATTGTGAATTGCTCATTCTGTGAACATTTGTGCTGTCTGTATGAGTCATTAATTCTGTAAATATTTGTGATGTCAGTGTGAATTGCTTATTCTGTGAAAATTATGCGTTGGTTGTTTATTTGTGTGTATTTGTTCATCTGTTGAGCTTCTATCATATGTTGGGTGTTTATCTGTGTGTATTTGTTCATCTGTTGAGCTTCTGTCACATGTTGGGTGTTTATCTGTGTGTATTTGTCTATCACCATGCAGAATACAATAGGCAAGCTGCTGGAGAAGTTAATTGCCAGAAAAATATCAAGCCAGCTAGAGAAGCAAAGTGTTTTCCCACCTACCCTGGGTGGGTACCGTCCCAAAAGAGAAACCTGGACCAATGCAGCAGTGTTTGCCCATGATGTCTATGAAGGTTTCCACTCAGGCATTGAAACCTTTGCTGCAGCGATTGATCTTGAGGATGCGTACAACAGAGTACCATTGGATTTTCTAATGCTTCAGCTTCTTGAACTCAAGATAAGTCCATTCCTCCTTAGTTGGATCGCTGCAGCCTTCTTCCAACGGAAAGTAGTTTTTAGATGTGGCAGTTGGACTTCGGAACCAACAACAATATATCCTGGCCTACCACAGGGATCACCGTTATCTCCGGTGCTGTTCAACGCCTACACAGTGAGAATCGCCAGCAAGCAGATCACTGGACCGTGGAGGACATTGTCATATGCTGATGATGTTTTAGTGTATCGTCAGGGTAAGGATAGAGATCAGGTTGCTGTGGAACTACAAACCGAACTCAATCGCATAACTGACATAGTTCTCTTTGAATAATCATATTGTCAACACTCCAACACCAACTGTTAATCTGTGTTCAAAGACTGTGGAAAGAACGCAGGCAATGAATTACCTGGGGATACGTTTTGATCGAAGCCTTGCTTATAATGAGCATATAGACCAGGTGATAACAAAGGCCAAATGGGGTCTGGCTGCGATGCGGATGATGGCGGCAGCAAACTGTGAGCAGCGCCATCTATGCCTCCTATATGAAGGGCTGGTCATGTCTGTTTTTGAGTATGTGATGGCAATCCTGACTCTCAGCCGTAAGCAGATAGAAAGGATGGAAAGGATACAAAACGAAGCTATGCGCATGCCAACGAGCCCTTTCCGACGTAACTAGGGGTATTGAGATGCGGCTACGTTGACACTCTTTATGAATTACACACTGATACACCGTGAACACAACTCGTCACCATCGAGTGATAGAATGGCATCATGTATTGTTTCCATGCGACACAATCACTGGGATATTCAAAGGTACACGTACACCCACGACATTTGTTTACACACTGATTGTAGTACGTCCTGCTATCCAGGCTATCTAATCAACTACAATGGTCTACACATACACTCTTCTATCCTACTTACAGTCCTGTTAAACATGGTCGCATGGCGCCTACATTCACAGGCCGGCAACCTCTGCCCACGTCACACGACTCGACTCCGTGCTGTAACATGTCCTCCCGCCTGGTCGCGGCAACGCTGTTCTCATCAATCGGTACCCGCTTGAAATAGCTAGCGGACACTCATTTACTTGCCGTCGACGATTCTCGGCGTTTCATCGCCACAAGGGATAGTCAGTTCTCAGCCGACACACTTCTCTGCTTTCGTGATCTGTCTGTCATGGCTTCCCAACTCCAACTGACTCCCTTTGTCCGTGCGCCCTGCTCGACCCTCCTAATCACGTGGCCTCCTCCTCGCAATTCTATTGGCCACTATCTTTAGCCCGTTACCGGTGTCTTTTTCCTTATCACTCTCCGTACTTATTTATCACTATTAATGTTCTCTAGAAGTTCTCTAACTAACATCATCCCTGTGGGAGAACAATCTACTTCGTCAGGCTGATCACACCATATCATACAAAGATGCCGGGTAGCTCTCTGTAATTGAGCAGTACACACAGAAAATTAATTAGAATTAACTTGCCCTGTATATATCCAGCGATGATGTTTCCAGTGGCTTGATCCCGATACTCAGTTCACTTCCGCTTGCTTCCGGGCTTGATCCAAATCAGTGTGGCCGTCCCCGTTTCACTCCCAGGTCGACAAGGATAAACTTGGTCGTCAGGTGCAGCTCCACATCAATGGTGTAGATACCTCATAGTGTACTACTGACTGTCATGGAACACATTTCTGGAACAGATACTAGTTTTGACATAATTAGTCTACGCCAGCATTCTAATGCATGCAGCCCCCTGAATACGGCTTCACACTGTAATTCTTGTGGCAAGATGCCATAATGTTTCTGTATTTCTATTTTCCCGGGATTTCCTAATATTAACGTGTTGTCGCTCATGCACAACGCCAAGTTAATCAGACATTATAACGTTGAGTATCGACGTATGTTCTGTTGTTTGTATTGCTGCTACTCATCTTTTAAGCTTTCGCAGAATTGGCGCTGACTGCTCCATTGTACTTTGCAACATGAATGCTAACTTCACTGATGATACCTCACTTTGAAACCATCACCTGAATCAAGTTGCCCCATATTCTTACTTATGCTCTTCAATGTTTAATACAACCGATTACTTTCCTGAGCTGTTGAACCTCGCTCACTGCGGGTTACTTTCTTGTACATAAGCTCAAGCGTCCTATGTTCAACACCTAGCCATGGTTTTCTGTTATCTATAATCCATGCGCTTGTACTATTATCTTGTTGGTGTACATAGCCTTAACTGTTTATGATCTGTAGCTGACAATATATACATACTTGTTCACTACCATGATAACCATTGCCTCAATTTTGCCGAGTTCTTTTGAAGGACGAATTCCCCCATGTTGCCAACGAGCCCTTTCCGACGTAACTAGGGGTATTGAGATGCGGCTACGTTGACACTCTTTATGAATTACACACTGATACACCGTGAACACAACTCGTCACCATCGAGTGATAGAATGGCATCATGTATTGTTTCCATGCGACACAATCACTGGGATATTCAAAGGTACACGTACACCCACGACATTTGTTTACACACTGATTGTAGTACGTCCTGCTATCCAGGCTATCTAATCAACTACAATGGTCTACACATACACTCTTCTATCCTACTTACAGTCCTGTTAAACATGGTCGCATGGCGCCTACATTCACAGGCCGGCAACCTCTGCCCACGTCACACGACTCGACTCCGTGCTGTAACATGTCCTCCCGCCTGGTCGCGGCAACGCTGTTCTCATCAATCGGTACCCGCTTGAAATAGCTAGCGGACACTCATTTACTTGCCGTCGACGATTCTCGGCGTTTCATCGCCACAAGGGATAGTCAGTTCTCAGCCGACACACTTCTCTGCTTTCGTGATCTGTCTGTCATGGCTTCCCAACTCCAACTGACTCCCTTTGTCCGTGCGCCCTGCTCGACCCTCCTAATCACGTGGCCTCCTCCTCGCAATTCTATTGGCCACTATCTTTAGCCCGTTACCGGTGTCTTTTTCCTTATCACTCTCCGTACTTATTTATCACTATTAATGTTTCAACAATCTATGTTGCTGTTAACCAGGTCTTAAGTAATCTGACTCATGGCAGCGCATTATTCTTGGATGTATAAGAGATTCAGCATGCAGGGCGATGCGCTACCTTCTTGATTTTCCAACCATTGAAGACAGACTACAGATTTTCAGAGCATGTGCCTACCTCAGAGTTAATGCAAACACACAACATCCACTGCATAGTGAAATTAGGAAGGTGAAGGGCAGCAGGTTAAAAAGAGGAAGGTCTTGGATGGGTCAAGCCGAAGACATTCTTCAACAGGTGTGTTCACTTGAGGCCTTAGAACCTGGCGAGGAGTGGGTACAAGTGCCAACAGATTTCTGTACGTCCTTTTTCAGTTTGCATCCAACTAGACAGAAAATGCAGACAAGAAAATCCGGCTGCTGTGGAGGCGGAAGTAGAAGCGTTGATTTTCGAGAATTCGTTAGACAGTGATGCTGTCATCTACACAGATGGGTTGGTCGTCCAACATGTGAGAAGCTCATGGGCCTTCACGGCGTGGGCCGGAGGGAGAATTGTGAAGGAGGACTCTGGTGCTTTTGTTGAGACCACAAGTAGCCTGACTATGGAAGTCATGGCAGTAAGTAAAGCAATAACATAGCTCGAGACACATACATTCAATAGGGCATGCTTCTTTAGCGAATCAATGGCCATGCTCAAGAGGATAGAGATGGAGTGGTTGCTGTCTCTGGAGCGGTCTCGGCTGACAAAGATTAGTTTCATCTTCATGCCAGGGCATGCAGGAATACAAGGAAATGAGTGGGCTGACAAGTTTGCAGGTAAGGCTAAGGTGGAGGGCGGACGTGCCATGGACCAGGTTGACATTCTGAATGCTCTACGAGAAGTAAGACTTGTGCGAGAACCAAGTGATGACTGCGAATCTACAACCATGGTCAGACTGTGAGAACAGCAAATCAAAAGAGAGGTGGCCAAACAAGAACACTTCACAGGAAGCCAAAGAAGATTGATAAACCAACACAGAACTGGCGTCGTTAGCCGCTACACGTTGCGGGATTTACTGAGGAGGGGATCCGAGCACTTATGGACTGAATGGTTCGATGTGCAATGAGGATGATCTGTCGACTAACTGTTTGTTTGTCCATCTGTTGAGCTTCTGTCATATGATGGTTGTTTATCTGTGTGTATTTGTCCATCTGTTGAGCTTCTGCCATATGATGGTTGTTTATCTGTGTGTATTTGTCTATCTGTTGAGCTTCTGCCATATGTTGGTTGTTTATCTGTGTGTATTTGTCCATCTGTTGAGCTTCTGCCATATGTTGGTTGTTTATCTGTGTGTATTTGTCCATCTGTTGAGCTTCTGCCATATGTTGGTTATTTATCTGTGTGTATTTGTCCATCTGTTGAGCTTCTGCCATATGTTGGTTGTTTATCTGTGTGTATTTGTCCATCTGTTGAGCTTCTGCCATATGTTGGTTGTTTATCTGTGTGTATTTGTCCATCTGTTGAGCTTCTGCCATATGTTGGTTGTTTATCTGTGTGTATTTGTCCATCTGTTGAGCTTCTGCCATATGTTGGTTGTTTATCTGTGTGTATTTGTCCATCTGTTGAGCTTCTGCCATATGATTGGTTGTTTATCTGTGTGTATTTGTCCATCTGTTGAGCTTCTGCCATATGTTGGTTGTTTATCTGTGTGTATTTGTCCATCTGTTGAGCTTCTGTCATATGATGGTTGTTTATCTGTGTGTATTTGTTCATTTGTTGAGCTTCTGCCATATGTTGGTTGTTTATCTGTGTGTATTTGTCCATCTGTTGAGCTTCTGTCATATGATGGTTGTTTATCTGTGTGTATTTGTTCATTTGTTGAGCTTCTGCCATATGTTGGTTGTTTATCTGTGTGTATTTGTCCATCTGTTGAGCTTCTGCCATATGTTGGTTGTTTATCTGTGTGTATTTGTCCATTTGTTGAGCTTCTGCCATATGTTGGTTGTTTATCTGTGTGTATTTGTCCATCTGTTGAGCGTTATCATGTGTTGGCTTTGTATCCGGACTACTGATTTACCTTAGCCTTCAATATTCTAAGTCTGGTGCTAATTTAATGTCTGTTGACGACTACACATTTCTTAGTGATACACAAGCTTCTGTGGCCGTTTGTATTTGGTTGTGAGGTCCCCCATCTTTGTGTGCATTGCTGCCTACATGGTGCATGATTCCACCTGCTGCAGCTGGCATTCAACCGGGCAGATGAGTCATCATTTGCTTGGTTTATTCTCATGACCTGTGTCATTCCCTGCACAGTTGCTAGAGCTAGTTTTTGTGAACTCTCATTCAAGTGTGTAGTTATCTTCTACCTCAGTGGTTCTCAACCTTTTTTGGCCCATGCCCCCCCCCCCTTTTCAGAACGTCATTCCCCCCCCCTTTCGAATTTCCTCCCCTATAAATCCCTTCTCCCCCCCCCCCTCCCCCCCCCCCCCCCCCTTTACACAGAATACATAAAAATGGAAGCTAAATTTAATAACACATTCTAGAACAAGTCTAGACATCTACATAAAACGTGATTTGCGGGTCTACTTACGTTATAAAACGAATTTCATTAGGGCAGGAAGTACAGAACCGTAAAATTTAGAGGGGAAAAAAATATCAAGTAATTGGTTCTTGTATTAATGTGATTTTGAAATAATCTTAATTCCCCCTCCCTGGAATCCCTAAAATTCCCCCCTGGGAGAGGGGGGCGGGGGTATTCTAGCTGATTGTGTGTATGACGCAGCAGGGAAAGGCCATCAGCCAAGTCTAGACTTTCATCTCTCAGCCAAGTCCAGACCTTCATCTCTCAGCCAAGTCCAGACCTTCATCTCTCAGCCAGTCCAGACCTTCATCTCTCAGCCAAGTCCAGACCTTCATCTCTCAGACAAGTCCAGACCTTCATCTCTCAGCCAAGTCCAGACCTTCATCTCTCAGACAAGTCCAGACCTTCATCTCTCAGCCAAGTCCAGACCTTCATCTCTCAGACAAGTCCAGACCTTCATCTCTCAGACAAGTCCAGACCTTCATCTCTCAGCCAAGTCCAGACCTTCATCTCTCAGCCAAGTGCAGACCTTCATCTCTCAGACAAGTCCAGGCCTTCATCTCTCAGACAAGTCCAGACCTTCATCTCTCAGACAAGTCCAGACCTTCATCTCTCAGACAAGTCCAGACCTTCATCTCTCAGACAAGTCCAGACCTTCATCTCTCAGACAAGTCCAGACCTTCATCTCTCAGACAAGTCCAGACATTCATCTCAGCCAAGTCCAGACCTTCATCTCTCAGACAAGTCCAGACCTTCATCTCTCAGACAAGTCCAGACCTTCATCTCTCAGACAAGTCCAGACCTTCATCTCTCAGACAAGTCCAGACCTTCATCTCTCAGCCAAGTCCAGACCTTCATCTCTCAGACAAGTCCAGACCTTCATCTCTCAGACAAGTCCAGACCTTCATCTCTCAGACAAGTCCAGACCTTCATCTCTCAGCCAATTCCAGACCTTCATCTCTCAGCCAAGTGCTGACCTTCATCTCTCAGACAAGTCCAGACCTTCATCTCTCAGACAAGTCCAGACCTTCATATCTTAGCCAAGTGCCGTGAATTCCATTTCTAGCAGTACTTGTTGTGTCTTCATAGCACAGTCTTTAGTCAGTCAGCATAATAATGGTGACAAATGGGTTCATTGTGACACTCATGTTCTTTTTTATTTCAAATATACAGTTGCACATAACATATACAAATTGTGTTTCTCACAGATTTAATAAAATGTTGTGACATGGAACATTTTAAGTGTATATCTTAGCAGGTAAAATGTTGCATGTCCAGGTTGTCTAAATGTTATATCTATAGACTGTTTGAATGCTGTATCTGAGCATTGTTTGAGTATTGTGTCTGTGGATGTTGTATCTATATATGGCTTGTGTTTGTATAGTGTGTGAATGTTGTATCTATACATGGCTTGTATCTGTATAGTGTACAAGTCATATAGTATTGATGTTCGCATTTTGCCCATGCCTTTATAATGCATATCTTTTATATTGTTGCTGTTCTCTGGTAGCCTTGAATGATGTGTGAATGAAATAATGTATGAAAGAGAATGTTAGACGGGCCTGCGTGCCCAATTCTTAACCCTTTGAAAATAAAGTTTGTTCGTTCGTTATAATGTATGGATGTTGTATCTATATATGGCTTGTATCTGTATAGTTTCTTAATGTTGTATCTGTATATGGCTTGTATCTGTATACTGTGTGAATGTTGTATCTATATATGGCTTGTATCTATAGTTTCTTAATGTTGTATCTGTATATGGCTTGTATCTGTATAGTGCGTGAATGTTGTATCTGTATATGGCTTGTATCTGTATAGTTTTGAATGTTGTGTCTGCATACTGTGTGAATGTTGTATCTATATATGGCTTGTGTCTGTATAGTGTGTGAATGTTGTATCTATATATGGCTTGTGTCTGTATAGTGTGTGAATGTTGTATCTGTATATGGCTTGTGTCTGTATAGTGTGTAAATGTTGTATCTGTATATGGCTTGTGTCTGTATAGTGTGTGAATATTGTATCTATATATGACTTGTATCTGTATAGTGTGTGAATGCTGCACCTATAAATGGCTTGGATCTGTATAGTTTCTGAATGTTGTATGTGTAAATGGCTTGTATTGTTTGGTGTGTGAATGTTGAATCTGTTGCTGTGTTATCTCCTGCTGTTAGTTCAAATCCTGGGAGAACTGGTCACAGGTAGTGACAGCTGCAGATGATTGTCTGTGCTTGCTGGACGGGTTAGTGAGCGGGTGCATGGACAGCGGAGTGGGTATGTTGGTGGGCAGGGGAGTGGCTTGGTTGATGGACAAGGGAGTGGCTTGGTTGATGGACAGGGGAGTGGCTTGGTTGATGGACAGGGGAGTGGCTTGGTTGATGGAAAGATGACTGAATAGGTTGATAAACAGGGGAGTGGCTAGGTTTATGGGCAGGAGAGTTTGTGGGCAGGGGGTAGGTATGTTGGTGGGCAGGAGAGTGGGTATGTTGGTGGGCAGGGGTGTGGCTTGGTTTATGGGCAGGAGAGTAGGTATGTTGGTGGGCAGGGGTGTGGCTTGGTTTATGGGCAGGAGAGTGGGTATGTTGGTGGGCAGGGGAGTGGCTTGGTTGATGGGCAGGGGAGTGAATATGTTGGTGGGCAGGGCAGAGGAGGGTATGTTGGTGGACAGGGAAGTGGCTTGGTTGATGGGCAGGAGAGTGGGTATGTTGGTGGGCAGGGGAGTGGGTATGTTGGTGGGCAGGGGAGTGGCTTGGTTGATGGGCAGGACAGTGAGTATGTTGGTGGGCAGGGCAGAGGAGGGTATGTTGGTGGACAGGGAAGTGGCTTGGTTGATGGGCAGGAGAGTGGGTATGTTGGTGGGCAGGGGAGTGGCTTGGTTGATGGGCAGGGCAGAGGAGGGTATGTTGGTGGACAGGGAAGTGGCTTGGTTGATGGGCAGGAGAGTGAGTATGTTGGTGGGCAGGGAAATGGCTTGGTTGATGGGCAGGAGAGTGGGTATGTTGGTGGACAGGGGTGTGGCTTGGTTTATGGGCAGGAGAGTGGGTATGTTGGTGGGCAGGGGAGTGAATATGTTGGTGGGCAGGGCAGAGGAGGGTATGTTGGTGGACAGGGAAGTGGCTTGGTTGATGGGCAGGAGAGTGGGTATGTTGGTGGGCAGGGGAGTGGCTTGGTTGATGGGCAGGACAGTGAGTATGTTGGTCGGCAGGGCAGAGGAGGGTATGTTGGTGGACAGGGAAGTGGCTTGGTTAATGGGCAGGGCAGAGGAGGGTATGTTGGTGGACAGGGAAGTGGCTTGGTTGATGGGCAGGAGAGTGAGTATGTTGGTGGGCAGGGAAATGGCTTGGTTGATGGGCAGGAGAGTGGGTATGTTGGTGGGCAGGGGAGTGGCTTGGTTGATGGGCAGGAGAGTGGGTATGTTGGTGGGCAGGGGAGTGGCTTGGTTGATGGGCAGGAGAGTGGGTATGTTGGTGGGCAGGGAAGTGGCTTGGTTGATGGGCAGGAGAGTGGGTATGTTGGTGGACAGGGAAGTGACTTGGTTGATGGGCAGGAGAGTGGGTATGTTGGTGGACAGGGGAGTGGCTTGGTTGATGGGCAGGAGAGTGGGTATGTTGGTGGACAGGGAAGTGACTTGGTTGATGGGCAGGAGAGTGGGTATGTTGGTGGACAGGGGAGTGGCTTGGTTGATGGGCAGGAGAGTGGGTATGTTGGTGGACAGGGAAGTGGCTTGGTTGATGGGCAGGGAAGTGGCTTGGTTGATGGGCAGGAGAGTCGGTATGTTGGTGGACAGGGAAGTGGCTTGGTTGATGGGCAGGAGAGTGGGTATGTTGGTGGGCAGGGGAGTGGGTATGTTGATGGGCAGGAGAGTGAGTATGTTGGTGGGCAGGGAAGTGGCTTGGTTGATGGGCAGGAGAGTCGGTATGTTGGTGGGCAGGGGAGTGGGTATGTTGGTGGACAGGGAAATGGCTTGGTTGATGGGCAGGGGAGTGGGTATGTTGGTGGACAGGGGAGTGGCTTGGTTGATGGGCAGGAGAGTGGGTATGTTGGTGGGCAGGGAAGTGACTTGGTTGATGGGCAGGAGAGTGGGTATGTTGGTGGACAGGGAAGTGGCTTGGTTGATGGGCAGGAGAGTGGGTATGTTGGTGGACAGGGAAGTGGCTTGGTTGATGGGCAGGGAGTGGGTATGTTGGTGGGCAGGGGTGTGGCTTGGTTGATGGGCAGGAGAGTTTGTATGTTGGTGGACAGGGAAGTGGCTTGGTTGATGGGCAGGGGAGTGGCTTGGTTGATGGGCAGGAGAGTCGGTATGTTGGTGGACAGGGAAGTGGCTTGGTTGATGGACAGGAGAGTGAGTATGTTGGTGGGCAGGGGAGTGGCTTGGTTGATGGGCAGGAGAGTGGTATGTTGGTGGACAGGAGAGTGGGTATGTTGGTGGGCAGGGGAAGTGACTTGGTTGATGGGCAGGAGAGTGGGTATGTTGGTGGACAGGGAAGTGGCTTGGTTGATGGGCAGGACAGTGAGTATGTTGGTGGGCAGGGGAGTGGGTATGTTGGTGGGCAGGAAAGTGGCTTGGTTGATGGGCAGGAGAGTGGGTATGTTGGTGGACAGGGAAGTGGCTTGGTTGATGGCCAGGAGAGTGGGTATGTTGGTGGGCAGGAGAGTGGGTATGTTGGTGGGCAGGAGAGTGACTTGGTTGATGGACAGCAGAGTGACTTGGTTGATGGGCAGGAGAGTGGGTATGTTGGTGGACAGGGGAGTGGCTTGGTTGATGGACAGCAGAGTGCGTATGTTGGTGGGCAGGAGTGTGGCTTGGTTGATGGACAGCGGAGTGGGTATGTTGATGAACAGGGGAGTGGCTTGGTTGATGGGCAGCGGAGTGGCTTGGTTGATGAACTTGTGGCTGAAAAGATGAGTAGACAGATTTGACAGTCAGAAACACCTAATGCCACGTATTTCTCCTAGCTTTATACAGTGACCAGGGGGTTAACGACATTGTTCCTAATCCCGTATATCCACGTGGGGAAAACAGCAGCTGCGAGAATAAGCAGCTGTTCGCGCCTCACTAGTAACTTACGGGGGTATGTGAGCCGGCCGTTCAGAAAGCAATGGCAAACTACTGAACGTAAAAACTTGCCTAGCACACCAACAGCAGCTGAAAAATTCTGCTGTTGACTGCAACGTCCTGTAAGGGATATGCAACATTTTTTTTTAAACTGTCTTTGGGCGGAAAGTACTGGATCCAAATCTCTCCAGGAAGGCCATCAAAATATGCCTGGTTATCTCCTAGCTTTATACAGTGACTCCTGCTGTCTGGTTATCTCCTGGCTCTATACAGTGACTCCTGCTGTCTGGTTATCTCCTGGCTCTATACAGTGACTCCTGCTGTCTGTTTATCTCCTGGCTTTATACAGTGACTCCTGTTGTCTTGTTATCTCCTGGCTCTATACAGTGACTCCTGCTGTCTGGTTATCTCCTGGCTCTATACAGTGACTCCTGCTGTCTGGTTATCTCCTGGCTTTATGCAGTGACTCCTGCTGTATGGTTATCTCCTGGCTTTATAAGTGACCTGCTGTCTGGTTATCTCCTGGCTTTATACAGTGACTCCTGCTGTATGGTTATCTCCTGGCTTTATAAGTGACCTGCTGTCTGGTTATCTCCTGGCTGTAAACAGTGACTCCTGCTGTCTGGTTATCTCCTGGCTTTATACAGTGACTCCTGCTATCTGGTTATCTCCTAGTTTTATACAGTGACTCCTGCTGTCTGGTTATCTCCTGGCTGTAAACAGTGACTCCTGCTGTCTGGTTATCTCCTGGCTTTATACAGTGACTCCTGCTATCTGGTTATCTCCTAGTTTTATACAGTGACTCCTGCTGTCTGGTTATCTCCTGGCTGTATACAGTGACTCCTGCTGTCTGGTTATCTCCTGGCTGTATACAGTGACTCCTGCTGTCTGGTTATCTCCTGGCTGTATACAGTAACTCCTGCTGTCTGGTTATCTCCTGGCTGTATACAGTGACTCCTGCTGTCTGGTTATCTCCTGGCTTTATACAGTGACTCATGTTGTCTGGTTGTCTCCTTGCTGTATTCAGTGACTCACAGTTCATTTATCACTCGAAGTAGCTAGTCAGAAATTAATACTGAGTTGTATATACACACACAAACATTCTAGTCTTGTTGCTCACCTGTTGTGGGTTCTCTACGGACATAGAGGGTATCTATACAGGTGCACAATACATTTATCCTGTGTGTTGCCGGGGCCCATAAGGGAAGCAAAGAATAGCAACACTGTAGCCTACCACGCATGTCGTAAGAGGCGACTAAGGAGGCTTGATGGTTCCGTCGCCCTACTACTGAGTGAGTGCGTGGCGCGACACTGTGAGCTGTGAGTTTTGTGTGACATGCTTTTGAATCTGGAACGTGACTGCATGTTCGGAGTGATGGCAGCTGGCTATGTCCCAGAGTTGACCGTTTTTTGCCTTATGCAGAAATGCGTGGCTTCTGGGCTTCTGGTTGACTGCCACTACCATCGACGATGAACTGTATTTTCGTGGACTGTGGGTGAACATCTAGGAAACATCCAGATGGGAAAATGACTGCCGATTCCATCAGAAATGAACTGGATATTTCGTGGGGGACTATTGTGTTGACATTTTGGCGGCGGCATTATGCACAGTGTATCTGTGCGGGCTGTTGTTTGTCGAGACTCCTGTCTTTTCCACTTTTCACACTGGGCAGTGGGGAGCATTTTGTGTGATATTCACTGGCACAGAAACGGAGCATAATGGGGATGACCCGTTGCTGTGAAGTTGGAACCGCGACTAACTAACTAACTAACTGACTGACTGGCTGGCTGGCTAACTAACTAACTAACTAACTAACTAACAATACATTGCTCATGCTAGCTACACCACGACCACTCGTGAGGTGACAATGTCTGAACACACGAAGACATTTTTGGTGCCCTGGTCTAAATCTACTCCACCTACACTGGTAAGAGTGGGCACGGTCTCGCTGACGTGTGTCCAGGGAAATTGTAAAATATTTGCCAACTTGTCACTAAGTCTAAATACAGCTCCCTGTTCGTATAGTTGGAAACGAGCCTTACCCGAGATTTTGTTATAAGAGAAAATCATTCGGTTATGTTCTTGCAAGGCAAGAACGGTCTCAGTCAATGCGGATCATTGACAAATTTCTCAGCCTCAATAAGCAATCGATTCAATTCATGGATAAATGTCTCTGGTGCTTTGTACAGACCAGGGGTCAGCGTAATCTTCATGTGTGGATGTTCTAGGTCTGGAGGTGGAATGTACTTTTTTCCATACCGCATCCTTCAAAACATAAAATAGGTGTTTGGAAACTGAATATCGACTAAACCGACCTCATACTGCGAATTTAGCTCAATAGTTTGCGGCAACTTGACAAAAGAAAATGACCAGCATTATTTTGCGGGTAAACTTTTAACGGGGAGGTACTCGGCAGTGTAATGTAAAAACTCAATTTGATTGTTTATTTCAGCTCTGAATGTTTCTGGGTTCGAAAATGTAAAGTTAGCACTGAAGTCCTGTCACTGAATGGGATTGTTTTTCCCGTATCGGTAGTTAAAATTATTTCCGCCGTGTCGAAGGAGAAACGTCTCAACGGGGCGTAATGTGGTTTGTCGTAGAGACGAAACACTGAGGGTGACAGCCGGTCCAATATAGGGACAGTCCTTAGTAAGCGCACCATGGCGTCTCCGACTGGTCTCACGGCTACGAGATCGGAATAGTCATAGATATTTGTAACGCCGCTATCCATCTCTAATTCCACATTACCGTATAATAAGACATTGTCGTCTGATAGAGTCGAGGTAGGGAACCCCAACATGTTTTTCAATCTCTCACTAATTTTAACATGGGCGCCCTTTTCGCAGTTTCATCCCGACCTTTTCCCAACGTGCACCTATAAAGAATTTGATTTTCATTTTCTCATCTATTTGGGTTTCTGCACACAACTTATTCAATTTCTCGATAAAAACTTCCGGTGCGCTGAACAGACCTGGGGGAACGTCAGAGTTATATGTTCTCTAAAACTTGCTGGTCTCTCTGGCCAAGGTGTTAACGCCATTGTTCGTAATCCCATATATCCACATGGGAAAACAGCAGCTGCGAGAATCGGCAGCAGTTCGCACTGCGCTGGTAACTGACGGGGGTATGTGAGCCGGTCGTTCAGAAAGCAATGGCAAACTACTGAACGTAAAACTTGCCTAGTACATCAACAGCAGCTGGAAAATGCTGGTGTTGACTGCAAAGTCCTGTAAGGGATATGCAACATTTTTTTTAAAACTGCCTTTGGGCGGAAAGTACTAGATCCAAATCTCTCCGGGAAGGCCATCAAAATATGTATTGAGAAACTGAATTTCGACTAGACTCACTTTATATTGTTTCGTTACATCTATGGTCTGTAGAAGCTCATCGTTTTCCTAGTTTAGGATTAGGTAACATATAGCTCAAACAACCTCTCATTAGAGCGACCCAAGCTAGCCTTCCGGTGCGTCACCGCTGCCTTGAGTCAGGTTGCACAGAGACGGCCATGACCTCGTATGTAACCACAATTTGACAGATGAACAATCTCAGAACGCGACACTTGTCCAAAAAACGACAAGAACGAAGTTCTTTCCCTGTCTGTAATATTAGACCGTGGGCGTATCACAATAGTTTCCAGGTTGTCTTCGGTCATACCACTAGTCTCCATAGCTGGCTAGTTGTGTGTCTCGTGTTGTCTTCGGTCATACCACTAGTCTCCATAGCTGGCTAGTTGCGGTGTCTCGTGTTGTCTTCGGTCATACCACTAGTCCTCCCCCGATGTGTCTCCACCTTGCCGTGATGGGGGAGCTTGAGTGTTCCTCTGACCCCAAGCGCTATTCCGATGGATATTAACTACATATTGGACACCTCTTGAGATAGGGACTAGACTAAGAGAGACACAACCTGCTGCTCTGCAGGTAGACTGAGGATAGCAGTCAAAATCAGGCAAACGATGCCAATAATCTCAGTCCGGACATAACCTCTAAGGCTCCCAGCTGAGGTATATGGCTGAACGTCTCTAAGCCATAAACCCTCGGAAGTGAGAGCCTGGCCGACACAAACATACATCAAAAGTGAGGTGCTGAGCACGCTACGTGCTTGGCGCAGATACTCGTTCGATGGCTCTTAGCTGGGGATATGAGGTATCCCCGGATGAGAGGGCCTGACCGTTACTCGCCCACAGACGCACGGAGGTAAGGTGCTGAGCCGGCAGCACATGTAGCCTACCTCGTGAGCGAGTACAAAAGGTGGAAAAACACCTCGGTCGCACGTTCCGTAGAAAGTCTGTAACCGTACTCATGGAGAGTGTAGTCAAAGGTGGAAAATTGTCTCGTTGACACGAAATGGAACGCCTGTCTTGCGAATCCATTACGTGGCAGCCCGAAGCAAAAGCTTGCTGTGTGGAAATAAAGAATCTCGAAACCCGAGGAAGGCTAACCTCATCAAAAATGCCTGCTGAAGCCGGAAGTGCCAGCCTACGGGCGGCAAAATAAAAATGGCACCACGCAATTACGTCCGAGTGAAATGTCTTTCGTGACCGGAAAAGCTCTTACTAGTCTTCCCTCGTGCTAGGAACAGCTACCTAGTTTCCGAATGCCGCTCTTGTTCGGAACAGCTCTGACTAGGTAGTTTCCGAATGTCCGACGTGTCTGGAACAGCTCTGACGGACACAACGATAAGCACATGTCGAAAAACTCGCTGAGTGGATATTGATTGCAGACCAGTTTTGTCTGTGCGGGAACGGCCCGGGGTGAACGAAATGCCCAATATATTGAAGTGAGGAATTAAAGCAGCCATGAGCAGGACGTGACGATTCCCTCGGTGAGCCCAGGACCAGGGCGCTATGTGCCGGCCCTGCAATTATGGAAGCCACCCTGGATGGCGGAAAATGCCATGGACTGTCCCTGCCTTCCTTTGAGGGACGACCGTTGTCTTCACCCGTTCCAACTTGGCCAGCTGGGATGTGGACGGTACCGCAAACAGTGAGAGTCTCCCAGGAATGCTACCTGGTCAAAAACAGCACGCTGAAGCCGGTTGTGTTGGCCTACGGGTTTCGGCCCAAGGGCGCATAACAGACACACCGCAATCACATCTAAAAAAAAACACTCCGGATGATCGCAAAGAAGAAGAAGAAGATACCACTAGTCTCCACAGCTGGCTAGTTGCGTGTCGGCTATCCAACTGTTGAATAAATTGGGATAACCAAACCACTTCACTAAATACACTTTACTTCGCCTCTCTTGTAAAATTGTTTTGATGCGATAAACTTCTTTATCAACCACCAGTGTATCTTATTGTTTGTAAAATGAACCACGCATTTCCTCCCCCGAATAGTCTTTCAACACATAAATGACCGGACTGGTATGGATTATACGACTGACTGTAAACAGTTTTTCTGTCCACCCGACATATACCCCTTCTTAAATGTCTGCCTGGGTTGAGCAAGTCTAACATGGTCGCCGGCTTTAAAATGAACTTTTCTTGACACGTCTGTCGTGTGGTACAAGTTATTCCACACCTCTTCTTGATTAGTGTAGTTTACTTGCACGGGCGCCATGTGAATGCTTCAGTGATACGAACCGTTGTAGTTCTGAATGAACTTATCTTCCACATCAACGTATCGAAGTGTATTCGTCTTGGTAAAGTAACGCCACATTTTTTTCTTTAAGTGAGCCTTTGTCAGTCTGAACATTTATGTGTTGGCTATCAGTAAATATTTTACTCACGGCCTCCACTAGCGCTTTCCCTGTTTGTTTTTTTTTCTTTTTTTCTGGATCGGGATCGTCCACCCATGTTTACTAAACACTTCGTTGTGTTTATGATAGTCTCATATCTATCAAGTCGGCCTGAAACTGTTGATTTATACCACCAGTTATGGTCTGACGTCTCTTCAAACGTCAACGAATGGGTTTATGCAATGTATAAGTATCATGATGCTATCACCAGTCCTGTATTTTGTTAGCTGGAAGTTTAGTACTGTGCTTTAGGGCGGCGCACCCACTATAGGCCCCTGGTTGTTGGTGGTTGAAGTAATGCTTTCTTAATTGTGAGGCAATTTTTTTTCCCATCTCGGAGTTTGTTTCTTTTTCTTTTTCTTTTTCCTGAGTTTATAACCACCTGTAGGTGTCTCGGCTATTTGACTTGTGGGTGTTATTTGAATAGGTGTTAGTTGCCTGGGGTCGTTGGCTACCTTCGGCTGGGGTGTCTCGGTTACTTATGTCTGCCGACTGTTGTCGCTTATTTCTTTAAGTAACGGCGGTGAGACTTGAGTAGTTGCTTGTGGTATTTGATATCCACTGACCCTAGTGATTTGTTTCTGTACTGATCGAGACGATTCAAATAATGCTGTAACGTTTGTTGATGTAGTCTGGTTTTATCACGGAGTGGTAGATCTTCGGTTTCCAAGACTTGTTGCATTTGGTGATCTAAGTCACAGAGGCTATCGTCTATCGGGTGGCACATAGGGTCTTTGGTTCTCTAGAAGCCGGAGGTCGATCAGGATAATATTCCTGGTCATTACAATTCCACTATGCCCTTCAGCACATTTATTAAGGGGCCTAGTAAGGCACCGATGAGTCCTTTTTGCAAGATTTGTTTCCTTTTCTTGAGCGACAATTTCTTATGAGTGAGCGCTCTCGGACTGTTTTTGTGCCGCTGCAGACACCTCTTCTGACCCAGTGTCAGGGGAACATTACCTTTGAAAACATTGCGACAGCATTCGCAAATTGATTGGATTAGGTCGGGGGACGCTGCTTTCGTTATAGTCTTCACGGCCGCTGGCTTGGCCTGACCCAAGAATCGCAGCATGGCACTGTGACGTTTAAGTCGATTAGACATATTTGACGTAGACGACTTTACGTTGGTCTGGAAAAATATGGGTTCGTAAGATCAGTTGGTCCAGTGTTTCCTGTTGAAGGTCAATAAACAAATATCCGTGTCTCCCCCGATGTGTCTCCACCTTGCCGTAGGTGGGGGAGCTTGCGTGTCCCACTGACCTCATGTGTTGTGTCGATGGATGAAAACTACATATTGGCCAGATTATGGGATAGGGGCCAGACTAAGCGAGACACCACCTGCTGCTCATCCGCAAGGTACAAGAGGAACATGATGAGATGAGATGAAGGACGGGATATGGATAAAGTACATTCCACCTCCAGACCTAGAACGATGCACCCATGAGATTAAGCTGACCCCGGGTCTGTACAAAGCACCAGAGACATTTATCGATTAATTGAATAGATTGCTTATCGAGTCTGAGAAATGTATCAACGACCTACATTGGCTGCGACTTGACAACGCCTTGCAAGAATATAACCGAGTGATTTGCTCTTATAACAAAATCTCGAATAAGGCTCGTTTCCAACTATACGAACAGGGAGCTAAAATTAGACTTTTAGTGACAAGTTGGCAGATATTTTACAGCTTCCCTCGACACAAATCAGCGAGGCTGAGCCCGTTCTTTCTGGTGTGGGTAAAGTAGATTTGGACCAGAGCACAAAACATCTCTTCGTGTATTCCGACATTGTCACCTCACGCGTGGTCGGCGATGTGATGGTACCTTTACTGCGAACTCTACCTGTCCTAGACAGATCCACCACCTCCGTATTTAAAATGTACAGCAAAGCCCATTACGTACCCCCAGCCGTTTCTCGTTTGACTACGATTGAACATCTTATAACCGACGAGGAGGGGAAACCTATCCCATTCACAAGGGGAACATCGGTAGTGACGCTACCAAGCATTGTGATCTGGGTTAGTCATGGTTAGACACGTCCCAATCCGACGGACCCAGGACTGTGCGAGGAATATATCTGGAATCAAGCGTGAAGCTGTCTTCCCATTTTTGTGGGTGGTAGAAGTCAGCGAGGTCATGGAATTGGTAGTTTCTTCAGTGGCCTAGGTCGCACAATTCTTCCTTGGTTGAAGACTGGTGGTAAAGTCCTACTGAAGGAAGGACCTGGCATGGGTTTGCTGGTGGCTCAAGATGCCCTAGCTGGCAGGAATGTAGGTGAGTCGTTCAAAGAACACAGTTAGTTGCATTTCTTTTACATGATGTCGCAATCACCAGCATTTTTTTCTGTTGTGATCTCTTGGCAAGTTTACGTTCAGTAGTTTGCCATTGTTTTCTGAACGACCAGCACCCATACCATTTTGTAAAAAAACAACAACGCAAGGCGGTCTGCTGCCAATTCGCCCGCAGCTTTGTTTCGAACGTGAGTATGCGGGATCACGAACTGCGTCCGTAAAACTCTTCGCCATGGAGCGGGCAATGATGATAGTAGTAGTAATAATAATAGTAACAATAATAATAACATAATTGTAAGATTAATAACACCATCAATAAACACATTTACAGTTGTGATATTGATAATGTTTAAATCGAGTTATTTGCTGCTTCTGTATGCGTACTGCCATCAGTCAATTCTCTCACAGAATTTGCCCTTGTAGTTCTCAGATTAGAATGTTTGAGACTTTTTGTTGGTACAGTTGTGTGACAATTTCTTGGTTGGAAGTTCATTTTTTTTTTTTGCACGCTATTTATGTACATAAACATGTATTTACGCATGATAAGGGGATATATATACTTCCACAAAACATATACACATACATATATTCAGTCATTGGCACCTTGCTGTCTTGACAGACGATAGTTTGTTACATTGTGCTTCAAAAAGGCATAATAACTACAGTAGTAGTATATAGGTACAAAAGCACCTCCTTTTGAGGCGCACATCGCTTTTGCGCCTCAAAGGGCGATAACTCTTCAGGTTTTTAAGTAAGCGTGGGTCAGAGGTGGCGTGGTCTAGTGACTCATCAGAGGGGGTGTGGTCAAGGGGTGGTCAAGTAGTGGTCAAGTGATCCCTTAAATTGTCGGGAAAAGTGGGTGTAGTGAGTTGGTGATGATCGTAATGTGGTCAAGCAGTGGTCAAGTGGTGGTCAAGTGGTCAATGGTGGTCAAGCGATCAAGTGACCCCTTAAATTGTCAGGGAAAGTGGGTGTAGTAAGTTGGTGATGATCGTGAGGTGGTCAAGGGGTGGTCAAAGGGTGGTCAAGTGGTCAAGGGGTGGTCAAGTGACCCCTTAAATTGTAGAGGAAGGTATTGTAGTGATGTGGTGATCATCGTGAGGTGGTCAAAGGGTGGTCAAGTGGTCAAGGGGTGGTCAAGTGACCCCTTAAATTGTAGAGGAAGGTATGTGTAGTGATGTGGTGATGATCAAGAGGCGGTCAAGTAGTGGTCAAGTGGTGGTCAAGTGGTCAAGTGACCCCTTAAATTGTCAGGGAAAGTGAGTGTAGTAAGTTGGTGATGATCGTGAGGTGGTCAAGTAGTGGTCAAGGGGTGGTCAAGTGGTCAAGAGGTGGTCAAGTGACCCCCTAAATTGTATGGGAGGGTACAATTAGTGATGTGGTGGTGGTTAAAGTGAGTGATGGCGTGGTCAAGTAGTGGTCAAGGGGTGGTCAAGTGGTCAAGTTACCCCTTAAATTTATGGGGAGAGTACGTGTAGTGACACGATGATGATCAAGATGTGGTCAAGGGGTGGTCAAGTGGGCAAGTTACCCCTTAAATTGATGGGGAGAGTACGTGTAGTGACACGATGATGATCAAGATGTGGTCAAGTAGTGGTCAAGTGGTGGTCAAGCGGTGGTCAAGTTGTCGATTGACCACATAAATTGGCTGGGAAAGTAGGTGTAGTGACATGGTGATGATCAAGAGGTGGTCAAGTTGTTAGGTCTAGAGGTTGGGGTGTCTCAGTCATGAAGTATCAAACTGTCTGCTGTGGGAAGGATGGCGCTGATCAGGGTGAGCAGGTTCTAATACGTTTATCGCTATTGTCTACAATTGGCGTGGTTGTATAGTAATAATAGTAGAGTTGTTTCGTAGTAATATTAGTCATCATCATCAAGGGCCATGTTAGGTGGTATTTGTAATGGTAGTAGTAGTAGTAGTAGTAGTAGTAGTAGTAGTAGTAGTAGTAGTAGTAGTAGTAGTAGTAGTAGTAGTAGTAGTAGTAGTAGTAGTAGTAGTAGTAGTAGCAATACCAACAATAGTACTAATTATCATCATCATCACGTGTCTTACCAACGGACGTATCACCCACACATTGCGATCTCCAACACCATTGAACAATTCCGGGGTTGACTCACACTACAGAAATCCCCAATTAACGGCATTACCTTCATGTAATGGTGGTACTCATAGTACCAATAGCACCAGTAGTAATAGTCACCAACATCAGCAAGAGACTTATCGCCTGACACTGGTCAGTATGACACTCCATAAACTATGATCTCCAACACCATGGATACAAATAGTAATAATATTGGTAATAGTAGTAGTAGTAGTAGTAGTAGTAGTAGTAGTAGTAGTAGTAGTAGTAGTAGTAGTAGTAGTAGTAATAGTAGTAGTAGTAGCGGTGGTGGTGGTGGTGGTGGTAATAGTAGGAGTAGTAGAATAGCGAGGGTGCTTGTTGTTTCACTAAGTATTTGTATATCGTATGTAGTATAAAGCTAGTTTGTGTTGTATGCCATGTAAGGTGTTACTGAAATATCTGTATGTTGTAGTTCTAAGAGGTGATGACGTCATAACCCACCACTCTATCATCTTATTGATAGTGTCTCCAGTACAGCGAAAAAGGCTCATTGTGAGATATCGATCATTTCTCAAAGCGACAGCATCCGGGGTGGATGCCCATTATGAGCAAACAATGATACGGCACTTAAAAGGCAACGACAAGGCAAAATGGCGTCGAATACAGTGTAACGTACAAAACTTATGAGGTCATGGGTTGTCCATTCCATCACGGTCGACAAATAGGCGCTCACTAACTTCACAATATGCTCACTCAAATAAACAGATAGGATAATAAGGCACTGACCCAAACAATGAAAACTGACAAAAACAATTTTTTTTAAAAATGACATAATCGTTAAAATGTAACACATACAAAGACAGATACAACAGTGACTAAAAAAATAATAAAAGTGACACAACAAAATCACACACACACACACACACACACACACACACACACACACACACACACACACACACACACACACACAATGAAAACTGAAACAACCAATGAAAAATCGCTGACACGAACACTAGAAGCTGACACAAACACTAAACAAGGTACCTAAAGAAAAGTTAAACTTTGTTAACCAAAATGTGAAAGTAGGAAAATGTGATACCCAAATGTAAAACAAATAGTAAGAGAGGAATAGCTCGTCCCAACTTATAAAAAGTAGGAAAATATGTCAACCAAATGGGAAAAAGTTAGGCCAAATACCACACCAAAAAAAAAAAATCTAACTCAAACTAATGAAAAGTAGGGAAACTTTGTTAACCAAAGGAGGGGAAAAACCTAGGTCAAGTAGGAAAATCTGTTACCCAGATGTGAAAAATGTCGGCCAAATACAGAAATAGTTCGTCCACACGTATGCAAACTAGGAAAATTTGTTAGTCGAACAGGAAAAAATATTGCCCAAGTAGGGAAATTTGAGAGCCAAATGTGAAAAAAATATAATCCAAAGAGAGGAATATCTGGTTCCAACTTATAAAAAGAAGGAAAATTCTCAACCAAATGAGAAAAAGTTAGACCAAATATAGTAACATCTCAACCAAACTTATGAAAACTAGGAAACTTTGTTAGATAAAGCGAAAAAACCTAGGTCAAGTAGGAAAATCTGTTAGCCAAATGGGAAAAATGTCAGCCAAATACAGAAATACCTCGTCCGCACTTATTAAAATTAGGAAAATTTGTTAGCCAAATAGTAAAAATATTGCCCAAGTAGGAAAATTTGATAGCCAATTGTGAAAAATATCACCCAAGAGAGGAATATCTTGGCCAGAATTATTAAAAAGTGGGAGAACTATTTGCCAATGGGAAAAAGTTTAGGCCAAATACAGAATATCTCAACCAAACATATAAAAAATAGGAAAATTGATAACCAAATGGGAATATATTGACCAACTAGGGAAATATGTTACTCAAGAGGAAAAATAATGACCAAGTAACGAAATACATTGCTCAAACTTATGAAAACTAGGAAACTTTGTTAGCCAAATTGAAGAAACCTTGGTCAAGTAGGAAAATCTGTTAGCCAAATGTGAAAAATGTCGGCCAATCAGAAATAGTTCGGCCACACGTATGCAAACAAGGAAGGTTGTTAGCCAGATAGGAAAGTATTAACCAAGTAAGAAAATGTGATAGCCAAAAGTGAAAAAAATATCAGCCTTATGACCACACTTATGACAATATATTTCCCGTTTAGTTATCAATTTTCCTATTTTTTATATGTTTGGTTGAGATATTTCTGTATTTGGCCTAACTTTTTCCCATTTGGGAAATGGGTTTTTCCCCTCCTTTGGTTAACAAAGTTTCCCTACTTTTCATTAGTTTGAGTTATATTTTTTTGTTGTATTTGGCCTAACTTTTTCCCATTTGGTTGACATATTTTCCTACTTTTTATAAGTTGGGACGAGCTATTCCTCTCTTGCTATTTGTTTTACATTTGGGTATCACATTTTCCTACTTTCACATTTTGGTTAACAAAGTTTAGCTTTTCTTTAGGTACCTTGTTTAGTGTTTGTGTCAGCTTCTAGTGTTCGTGTCAGCGATTTTTCATTGGTTAGTTTCAGTTTTCATTGTGTGTGTGTGTGTGTGTGTGGTGTGTGTGTGTGTGTGTGTGTGTGTGTGTGTGTGTGTTATTTTGTCGTGTCACTTTTATTATTTTTTAGTCACCGTTGTATCTGTCTTTGTATGTGTTACATTTTAACGATTATGTCATTTGTTTTAAAAAATGTTTTTGTCAGTTTTCATTGTTTGGGTCAGTGCCTTATTATCCTATCTGTTTATTTGAGTGAGCATATTGTGAAGTTAGTGAGCGCCTATTTGTCGACCGTGATGGAATGGACAACCGATTGACCTCATAAGTTTTGTACGTTACACTGTATTCGACGCCATTTTGCCTTGTCGTTGCCTTTTAAGTGGCATATCGTTGTTTGCTCGTAATGGGCATGCACCCCGGATGCTGTCGCTTTGAGAAATGATCGATATCTCACAATGAGCCTTTTTCGCGGTACTGGAGACACTATCAATAAGATGATAGAGTGGTGGGTTATGACGTCATCACCTCTTAGAACTACAACATACAGATATTTCAGTAACACCTTACATGGCATACAACACAAACTAGCTTTATACTACATACGATATACAACAAGCACCCTCGCTATTCTACTACTCCTACTATTACTACCACCACCACCACCACCGCTACTACTACTACTATTACTACTACTACTACTACTACTACTACTACTACTACTACTACTACTACTACTACTACTACTACTACTACTACTACTACTTACCAATATTATTACTATTTGTATCCATGGTGTTGGAGATCATAGTTTATGGAGTAGTCATACTGACCAATGTCAGGAGATAAGTCTCTTGCTGATGTTGGTGACTATTACTACTGGTGCTATTGGTACTATGCAAGACAAAATCACAAATACTGAAGTATTGGAAAGATCAGGTTGTGTGACAGTTTATTCCATGCTCAGTCTTCGTAGACTTAGATGGATAGGACATCTTAGGAGGATGGATGATGGTAGAATACCAAAGGATATCTTTTTTGGTGAATTACAGATGGGTAAGAGATCTCAGGGTCGGCCTCTACTACGATACAAAGATGTGTGTAAGCGGGACATGATTGATACAGGCATTGATAATGCACATTGGGAGCAAGTCGCCGCTGAACGTGTTGCATGGAGGGCAAATATCAGAAATGGAATAAAGTCAAAGGAGAAAATTATTGCAGAAAAGTCACACACCAAACGTTTGAGACGTAAGATGGTGCATGATGGTGGAAATGACCACGTGTTCACATGCACCCACTGTGAACGGACATTTACAGCGCAAATTGGCCTTATCAGTCACACTCGCTACCGCCATAGTTAAAAGTTATTATGCCTTTTTAAAGCACAAACTATCGTCTGTCAAGACGGCAAGGTGCCAATGAATGATTGGTACTATGAGTACCACCATTACATGAAGGTAATGCCGTTAATTGGGGATTTCTTTAGTGTGAGTCAACCCCGGAATTGTTTAATGGTGTTGGAGATCGCAATGTGTGGGTGATACTTCCGTTGGTAAGACACGTGATGATGATGATAATTAGTACTATTGTTGGTATTGCTACTACTACTACTACTACTACTACTACTACTACTACTACTACTACTACTACTACTACTACTACTACTACTACTACTACTACTACTACTACTACTACCATTACAAATACCACCTAACATGGCCCTTGATGATGATGACTAATATTACTACGAAACAACTCTACTATTATTACTATACAACCACGCCAATTGTAGACAATAGCGATAAACGTATTAGAACCTACTCACCCTGATCAGCGCCATCCTTCCCACAGCAGACAGTTTGATACTTCATGACTGAGACACCCCAACCTCTAGACCTAACAACTTGACCACCTCTTGATCATCACCATGTCACTACACCTACTTTCCCAGCCAATTTATGTGGTCACTCGACCACTTGACCACCGCTTGACCACCACTTGACCACTACTTGACCACATCTTGATCATCATCGTGTCACTACACGTACTCTCCCCATCAATTTAAGGGGTAACTTGACCACTTGACCACCCCTTGACCACTACTTGACCACGCCATCACTCACTTTAACCACCACCACATCACTAATTGTACCCTCCCATACAATTTAGGGGTCACTTGACCACCTCTTGACCACTTGACCACCCCTTGACAACTACTTGACCACCTCACGATCATCACCAACTTACTACACTCACTTTCCCTGACAATTTAAGGGGTCACTTGACCACTTGACCACCACTTGACCACCTCTTGATCATCACCACATCACTACACATACCTTCCTCTACAATTTAAGGGGTCACTTGACCACCCCTTGACCACCCTTGACCACTACTTGACCACCACTTGACCACCTCACGATGATCACCACATCACTACAATACCTTCCTCTACAATTTAAGGGGTCACTTGACCACCCCTTGACCACTTGACCACCCTTTGACCACCCCTTGACCACTACTTGACCACCTCACGATGATCACCAACTTACTACACCCACTTTCCCCGACAATTTAAGTGGTCACTCGACCACTTGACCACTACTTGACCACCACTTGACCACCGCTTGACCACATCATTGACACTTTAATTATCGCCATGTCACTACACATACCTTCCTCTACAATTTAAGTGGTCACTCGACCACCCCTTGACCACTTGACCACCCCTTGACCACTACTTGACCTACCTCACGATCATCACCAACTTACTACACCCACTTTCCCTGACAATTTAAGGGGTCACTTGATCTGCTTGACCACCTCTTGACCACTTGACCACTGCTTGACCACATTACGATCATCACCACCTCACTACATCCACTTTCCCCGACAATTTAAGGGGTTACTTGACCACCTCTTGACCACACCCCCTCTGATGAGTCACTAGACCACGCCACCTCTGACCCAAGCTTACTTAAAAACCTGAAGAGTTATCGCCCTTTGGGGCGCAAAAAGGGGGTGATTTTGTACCTATATACTACTAACTACAACTCATGGCGATAGCGAATGTGACTGATAAAGCCAATTCGCGCTGTTCGTCCACAGTGGATGAATGTGAACACATGGTCATTTCCACCATCATGCACTATCTTACGTCTCACTCGTTCGGTGTGTGATTTATCTGTAATCATTTTCTCCTTTTTCTTTATTCCATTTCTGATATTTGCCCTCCATGCAACACGTTCAGCGGCGACTTGCTCCCAGTGTGCATTATAAATGCATGCATCAACCATGTCCCGCTTACACACATCTTTATATCGTCTCTCTCTCTCTCTCTCTCTCTCACACACACTCTCTCTCTCTCTCTCTCTCTCTCTCACACACACTCTCTCTCTCTCTCTCTCTCTCTCTCTCTCTCTCTCTCTCTCTCTCTCTCTCTCTCTCTCTCTCTTGTGTTCTTTGTCCATCAAGAATGATATGATAACCGTTCATTTCATCCAGTGGGGTTGAAAGTATGGAGCCATGAGTTCTAAGATGGCTGATAAGGCCTGTTTTGGCTCGAAATGGTCTTTGACAATGTGGGCAAAGAATGCTTGACGTTCCAGGAAGAGGATCTCCTGCAGTAATTTTTATGTCAAGCCTTTTCTTCACAGCTCTTGCAGTCCTGTTTGCTTCAAAAGTGACTGCACCCTTTCGTAATGATGTACGCCACGAATTTCGGTCTTTGGCAGCTGTCTCCCAAGTGTCATGATGAATTCCAAAAGCTTTCAAGTGAGATCTTCAGAGTGTCTTTGATGCGTTTCCTCAGGCCGCCTTGGGAGCGTCTACCATAACACAGCTCGCTGTAAAAAAATTTGTTTAGGGAGCCTGTGATTTGGCAAGCGAGTCAAGTGACCAGGCCAGCGAATCTGATTCTTCATTAATAGAGTGTGGATACTGGGCATGGACGCTCTTTCTAGGACTTCAGTGTCTGGGATCTTGTCTTACCATTTAATCTTTAATGGCTTCCTAAGGTAGGCTGTATGGAAGTGGTATCTTCTTCTTCTTTGCGTTCATCCGGAGTGTTTTTTCAGATGTGATTGCGGTGTGTGTAAGTTATGCGCCCTTGGGCCGAAACCCGTAGGCCAACGCATCCGACTTTAGCGTGCTTATTTGACCAGGTAGCATTCCTGGGAGACTTTCACTTTTGTGGTACCGTCCACAACCCAGCTGGCCAAGTTGGAACGGTCGAAGACTTAACGGTCATCCCTCAAAGGAAGGCAGGTACAGTCCATGGCATTTGCCGCCATCCAGGGTGGCTTCGATAATTGCAGGGCCGACACATAGCGCCCTGGTGCTGGGCTCACCGAGGGAATCGTCATGTCCTGCTCATGGCTGCTTTAATTCCTCACTTCAATACATTGAGCATTTCGTTCACCCCGGGCCGTTCCGGCACAAAGCAGACTGGTCTGCAGTTGGTATCCACTCAGCGAGTTTTCGTTTCGGACATGTGCTTGTCGTTGTGCCCGTCAGAACTGTTCCAGACACTCGGACATTCGGACCTAGTCAGAGCTGTACCGAACAAGAGCGGCATTCGGAAACTAGGTAGCTGTTCCTAGCACGAGGGAAGACTAGTTAGAGCTTTTCCGGCCACGAAAGACATTTCACTCGGACGTAATTGCGTAGTGCCAATTTTTATTTTGTCACCCGTAGGCTGGCACTTCAGTCTTCGGCGGGCATTTTTAATGAGGTTAGCTTCCTCGGGTTTCGAGGCAAGTTAGACTCTTATTTCGACTTCCACTGAGCAAGCTTTTGCTTCGGGCTGCCACGTAATGGATTCGCTAGCCAAGCGTTCCATTTCGTGTCAACGAGACAATCTTCCACCTTTGACTACACTCACTCCATGAGTACGATTACAGACTTTCATACGGAACGTGCGACCGAGGTATTTTTTCACCTTTAGTACTCGCTCACGGGGTAGGCTACATGTGCTGCCGGCTCAGCACCTTACCTCCGTGCGTCTGTGGGCGAGAAACGGCCAGGCCCTCTCATTCGGGGATCCCTCATATCCCCCAGCTAAGAGCCTTTGAACAAGTATCTGCACCAAGCACGTAGCGTGCTCAGCACCTCACCTCAATTTTGATGTATATTTGTGTCGGCCAGGCTCTCACTTCCGAGGGTTTATGGCTTAGAGACGTTCAGCCATATACCTCGGCTGGGAGCCTTAGAGGTTATATCCGGACTGAGATTATTGGCATCATTTGCCTGATTTAGACTGCTACCCTCAGTCTACCTGCAGAGCAGCAGGTTGTGTCTCTCTTAGTCTGGTCCCTATCCCAAGAGGTGTCCAATATGTAGTTGTAAATCCATTGGCATATCACTTGGGGTCAGTGGGACACTCAAGCACCCTCACCACGGCAAGGTGGAGACACATCGGGGGAGGGAAGTGGTTTAATTTCCTATCTCTACACACACACACACACACACGCACGCACGCACGCACGCACGCACGCACACACACACACACACACAAAAACTATTTATCTATACAATATCCAAATTACAATAGACATATTCTTTAAATGTCTGTATTTCATTTTGTCTATGTGTTTTTGAATATGTGTGTGATTTTCTTTTGGACTATTTTCAGCAATATACTCGTGCTGCATATGCCTAAATCTGTATGTTGCTGCATTCCTACTGGCCCACACCAGGTGCCTGTAATCTGCCAGTAGAGTATGTTGCTGCATTCCTACTGGCCCACACCAGGTGCCTGTAATCTGCCAGTAGAGTATGTTGCTGCATTCCTACTGGCCCACACCAGGTGCCTGTAATCTGCCAGTAGAGTATGTTGCTGCATTCCTACTGGCCCACACCAGGTGCCTGTAATCTGCCAGTAGAGTATGTTGCTGCATTCCTACAGGCCCACACCAGGTGCCTGTAATCTGCCAGTAGAGTATGTTGCTGCATTCCTACAGGCCCACACCAGGTGCCTGTAATCTGCCAGTAGAGTATGTTGCTGCATTCCTACTGGCCCACACCAGGTGCCTGTAATCTGCCAGTAGAGTATGTTGCTGCATTCCTACTGGCCCACACCAGGTGCCTGTAATCTGCCAGTAGAGTATGTTGCTGCATTCCTACAGGCCCACACCAGGTGCCTGTAATCTGCCAGTAGAGTATGTTGCTGCATTCCTACAGGCCCACACCAGGTGCCTGTAATCTGCCAGTAGAGTATGTTGCTGCATTCCTACAGGCCCACACCAGGTGCCTGTAATCTGCCAGTAGAGTATGTTGCTGCATTCCTACAGGCCCACACCAGGTGCCTGTAATCTGCCAGTAGAGTCAAATCTTTGGTGTGGTTATTTTCCGTAGTTTTTGTGTATGGTGTTTAAAAATATTGTCTTATACATATCTGTGTTCTTTTTGGTAAATATTTAAATGAGTTGTCTTAAAGTGTCTACTGTAGCTTTGACTGTTGGGAATGTACAGTATATGTGACCGCCAGGGCGGCTAACCTGATTAAAAACGCCCGCTAAAGTCGGATGTGTTGGCTAAAGGGTTTTGGCCCAAGGGTGCATAACTAGACACCGCAATTACGTCTGAAAAAACACTCCGGATGAACGCAAAAGAAGAAGAAGTATATGTGATCTTCTGTTTCTTGTATGTTTTGTCTGCACAACTGACATGGTGCTATTTTTTTATTCTTCTTTCGTTCGCTTGAAATATGTCTATAACTGCAATGTTGTCCCTTGCAGGAATTTAACTGTCTTTTTTAGTTCACTCAGTGGTCCATAGAGTTTATCTTCCACTGTCGTCTCTCTAGGCCAGAAAGGTTTGCCTAGATATGTTATATTTTGGGCAGTCTTGGAGTATGTGCTCTGCTGTCTGCGAGGCCAATCCACATGTGCACATGGTTGAGTCACCAATCTTGAATTTTGTATACATGTGGTTGCGTAATCTATTGTGTCATGTTCTGAGGCGCAGAATAATGACTTGTTCTGGTCTGTCCATAACGTGGTAGTCATCTTGAGCAGGTTTTGGTGGCTTTCTGACTGATTTGATCATTCTTTTCTTTCGGTGGTATGTAACGGGCAGATCAGGCTGTTCTTCTTTTGCTCCTTCCTTAGCCAATCGATCAGCTCTGTCGTTTCCGGGTATTCCACAGTGGGATGGTATCCACTGTATGGTGACCTTATGCTGACTGCTAAGTTCATGAACTAGTGTCCTTAGTACTGGCAATTTCCAAGACAGGAGGGTCTCGAGTACTGATTTTGCATCTGTCAATAGCACCACAGGTTGTGTACCATTGCTGGTATTTAGTAATTTCTCTATTGCTATCTTGATTGCCTCAATTTCAGCATCATAGTTATGGCAGTACTTTCCTGTTGGTAATATGGCCGTGTCCCTAGTATTATTTGGGTATTCTATGTATACTTCCACTCCACCATTTTGAACAGCATTTTGTGCTGACCCATCTGTGTAGACTCGGATCCAAAGGTCCTGTGGGTATTCTTCATCAAGGAAGATTAGAGTGGTTGTTCTGCGCTGTACACTATTCTGTTCTTCCTTGTCAAATATTCCTCTCACTTTTGTCTGGATTTGTAGTGATAGTTCATCTTTCCACGGAGTTCGCTCTGGAATAGTTTTCATGTAGGTCATCTTTCCATGGAGTTCGCTCTGGAATAGTTTTCATTGGGGATACCAACCGTGCGCATATCGGTGGTTTCTCTGCAGAGTTGTTTGGCCTGGTGGATGAAACTCCTTCTTTCAACCGCCCCATAGCTAAGTTTTCAAATCTGTTCTTCATAGGGTGGCCTGGCAAGCTGAGGAACTTTTCTGCTTGTATTAGCGTTTTCGTACCACTGCGCTATCTCAGTGCTTGTGTCTTCCCTAGCTCGGAATTCTGAGGTCAGTAGGAACATTTTTACAATTTTCATTTTTTTCTTCATTGCTTTCATTCTTTTCATGTTTTTATTCATCTCATCTAGCCATCACGTCTTAATGTAGTTACCGGAGATCTTCTTCGTGACTGTATGTATTATATGTTGTGTTTTTTGTATGTGTTTGTTTGCTGATGAAGGCTAGTCGCCGCAACGTCATGTATGTGTCGTAATTCTGTTATGTAAAGCTGCACTACTTTATGTCATTTTATATTCATCTTTCCTGACTGTTTACATTATCACAGCTTTACCGCAGTTCCACCAAATTTTATTCATATTTTTGCAATGGAATAGTACTTCTTGCAAAGACCACGCCACGCAGCGATAGCAAGGGTCAAAGGGGAGACCCAAGCCTTGATTTAAAGAGCCCAGAGGAAGAGCTGGCATCCGCTGGGTGCGTGCAGGAGGATGGACCCGCAAGCTGTGAACGGGGCACGAAGAAGGCAACGCGGCAGCAATGACGTCTACAGTCTGTGTCATAGCTATTCATCAGGGCAGAGGAGAAGTTGCGGTCAGTCACGGAGTGTCAACGCTGCAAATGCACCGGCTGCCCAATGTTCGCCCCCTCCCCCACCCCCGGGGTGAGGTGGATTCTGGGCAGACACACTTAGCGACGCCGACAAGGGAAGCGTCTTGATGAATACGCACAGCAGAAAAACAGCGTCCGGAAGTCATGACCCAGACGGGCCCGCCCCCTGAGAGTGTACAGAAGGTAAAGGGGCCGAAACATTCGGCGAGGGGGGACTATTTCTGATGATCAGAAACCCCCAGTCATACTTGCTCCCCGGTGGTGTTTTTACCATTCCTATCTTGAGTGAACAACTAGGGTTGGAATTAAATTGTAAGAAGACATAGATTATGGTCGTCACTGGGAAGAACGAAACACCACAATGTAATATTCAGGTCAATGGGAATTTTCTTAAACAGGTGAATCGGTACACTTATCTCGGAACAGTCATAGCATCTGATGGGAGATGCCTTGTAGAGATTAGAACAAGAATCGCCATGGCGAAGGTGGCCTTTTGCAAGATGAAAATCATATTGACCAATAAAAAGATATGAATTGAAACGAGAACTTGGTGACAATTTTCAAGATCGAGGGGAAGAGAGCAAGGGGAAGACAGAGAAGTAAATACCTGGATGGCTTGACCACGTAGCATCGTCGAGACAAGAACACTGAGCTTATCCACGACTCTGGTTATCGAGTAAATGGCGAATCATGACCACCCACGCTTACCGGCATGCACATGATGAATTTGGGGGGGGGGTCTGAGTGGTCTCGAGGTATGGTGTTCGCCTCAAGTGCTGGAGGTCCCAGGTTCAGGCCCAGGCGAGGACCAGGACTTATTAAAAAAAAAAAAAATCCAACTGGACTTCCAGTAATAAAATTTCCCCTGGTCTCTGGGTAGTGAGATCGGACACCCATGTATATTGTAGCGCACGTAAAAAATCCCTTGGCAGTTGGAAATCGAAAAAGGGTAGCCTAACGGCGCTGCCTGGGCAAAATTTCGGGGTTAAAAATCTACCCAAAGTATTTCAGGATCCTCGCTGATGCAACGGAGTTCGTGCAGTGAGCTGAGTTTCTCCAGACTCAGATTTGAGTTAAGAGGAAAACGGAGCACTTATGGGTTAAACCGTGATGTTGATCCAACGACTAAACTAAACTAAATTAACTAAACATGATGGATGGATGGAGGACGAAGGAAATGTCTTCACAATGTGTATTATACAAGTAGTAAATAGAATTATTCTTAAACAAGTGAATCGGTACAATTATTTTGGAACAGTTGTAACATTTGATGGCAGATACCATGGCGAAGGTAACCTTATGCAAGATGGAAAACATACTGACCAATAAAAAGATATCAATTGAAACGAGAAAAAGAGTCTTGAGGTGCTACATTAGAACCTGTACTTTGTATGGATGTGAAGCGTGGACAATAAGCAGACAAGCTGAAAAAAACATCTAATGGCTGTGGAAATGTGGTTTCTGAGGAAAATGCAAAGAATACAATGCACAGACAGAAAAGCCAACGACCAAGTCCTACAAGAAACAAATGAAAACCTTAAACTGATTAGAGAAATTATACGAGACAGTCACAGTTTTTTTTGGATATGTTATGAGAAGAAATACATTGGAGAACTTGGTGACAACTCCCAAGATTGAGGGGAAGAGGACAAGGGGGCGGCAGAGAAGTAAATACCTGAATGGCCTGGCCACGTGGTATGGTCGCGATAAGAACACTGAGCTGATCCACGACTCTGGGGATCGTGTGAGATGGCGAAACATGACCGCGCACACTTACCGGCATGGCACATGATGATGAAGATCTTGAGACGATGTACGGAACCTCGCCAAGGGCAGACAACCGCCCGGGAAATTCTGCAACCTGATTGGTCGGGACTAAAGCGAGGCTGACTTTTGAAAGTTGAAAGAAGGCGATCGTTGAGGAGAGGTTTCTACAACTCGAAGTTTTCTGTCCAGTTTCTCTCTCTCATTGTTTCACCATGTCCACCACCGTTAAATACGCCAAGGCAGATGTTAAGGAGAAAAATCAAAATATCCAGGTTGCAGTCCGATGTCGGTAAGTGAGCAATATGTGTGTCCTCTCTCAACATGTGATGAATGTTTAGTGTAAACAATACAATGACAATGTGACGTACTGTAAACTGGCCGCCGTTTGTTGCTGGCTTTTACTCTTAGATCTTAGTTATCGTATAGTCTTAGTTTGCCGTAGTTGTTGTGATCAACATTATGCAGTGGCGTGTTCAGTGCGGGAACTTTCCCCAGTATGGCTTTCGAAATTCCTCTCTTTCATATTCATAAGCTTGATGAAGATGCCCTGCTTCTGACTGGAGTTCAGTCAGTTGCTGACTGTCACATTGTCATGACAATATGAATGTATCTTGTATTCTGCGGAATTGTGCAACGCACGATATGTTATGTGTTATATCCTGTTTAGATAGTATGCAATGTTACCTAATTAGCATATAAAAATGGCTGCTAATTAGTAGTTATATTAATTAATTTCTGTGTTTACGATCACGACACTCAAAGTTGCATATCTTCGCTTCTAATTGACATACATGCAACATCTTGGTACCATTAGATTCGGTTTCTCAAGGCCTATCTTTCGGTGGTGGTCCCATTAGTAAATACTCAAATTTAAAATCTGATGGTTCATGCTAATATAGATATCTTTATATAATGAGAGGAGGAGCGGCTGGCCGAAAGGCTAGAACGCCTGACTCTCATTCGGGAGGCCCGGGTTCGATCCCTCGGTAAGGTGTCGGATTTTTTTCTGTCGGGGGCAAAAAGAAAATCCTAACCTGCACAGTTCGCGGCGACTGCACTAGCCAGGCGGCCTTTATTCCTCAGGCTCAAAGACCCCTCTGCCATACACCTCAAGGTACTATATTGGCAGTAAATGACAGTTTTTATATAATGAGAAATTATATTTTTCTAAAAAAAGATTTCTCCTTTATGCAAACATTTAAACATTTGTCATTAATTAAAGAGATTGGCTCACAAGGTAGTAGTTCGAATTGCACGTTTCCTGGAATGTTAACCCGGTCAACAAATGCCCGCAGAAGTCGGATGTGTCGGCCTAACAGCGCAAGAACGCAACTCTGCTGTAAACGGGCACAACGCAATCACATACGAAAAAAACTCCGGATGAACGCAGAAGAAGAACAAGAAGAATTGCACGTTTTAAAAAGTGAAACGCATGCCGACATTTTGGATTTCCAAAGGCAAAGTCAAAGAGGAATTTAATATGTCGGCAAAAATATGTTTTTCTACCAAAGTTGAGCTTGTATTTCAATAAAACTTTCCAAATATACTTAGAATTGGATGCAGAATGTGAAAATCCAACTACAATTAATGCCTGTCTATTACCTGCACTAAAAACAGTTAATTTTGTACACAGACGTGTGCCGACATTTTGGATTTCCAAAGCCAAAGGCAAAGTCAAAGAGGGATTTAATATGTCGCAAAAATATGTCTTTCCCTGGATCATTTGTCGCCACAATGGTTTGGACTTTTCCTAACACATCAGGTACAGAACAATTGTCCACAACCAGCAGGCCGGGCAATGTATCCTGTACTTATAGGATATCCTCCTTCGAACGCAGATAGATGGGATCTGAGATCATCAGCAGTCCTTGCCATGATAGTCAGTCAAATTCTAAATAAATTTATGTAAAATTAATATTTAATAATTACATGCATTCATATAATAATAAGAGATGATATCATTATCTTTATATAATGAGAAAGTACATATATTTTTATAAAAAGGATTTATTTATTTTTCCAATCACAAAGAGAATTTAATCACGTCCGCAAAAATAATTATTATAATTTTTTTCTACCAGAAATTACCCATATATTTAAATGAAACTTTCCAAATTTATGTATCTTTGCATGCACAATTCGAAAATGCAACTAAAATTAACGAATATCTATAATTTGTACTAAAAAATAATTTTTATTGCGTGCCGACAATGTGGATTTACAATCACAAAGAGGAATTTATCATGTCCGCAAAACGTATTAATTTTTTTCTACCAGAAATTACCCATATATTTAAATGAAACTTTCCAAATTTATGTATCTTTGCATGCACAATTTGAAAATTCAACTAAAATTAACGAATATCTATAATTTGTACTAAAAAATTTTTTATTGCGTGCCGACAATGTGGATTTACAATCACAAAGAGGAATTTATCATGTCTGCAAAACTTAGTAATTTTTTTCTACCAGAAAGCACCCATATATTTAAATGAAACTTTCCAAATTTATGTATCTTTGCATGCACAATTCGAAAATGCAACTAAAATTAACGAATATCTATAATTTGTACTAAAAAATTTTTATTGCGTGCCGACAATGTGGATTTACAATCACAAAGAGGAATTTATCATGTCCGCAAAACTAATTTTTTTCTACCAGAAAGCACCCATATATTTTAAATGAAACTTTCCAAATTTATGTATCTTTGCATGCACAATTCGAAAATGCAACTAAAATTAACGAATATCTATAATTTGTACTAAAAATATTATTAATTATTTATGGTATGCCAAATAGTGAAATTATCTCAAAGACAATTTCAAATCTAACCACCGGCTATATGCACAATGATTAGACTGGCCATTTTACCGGAAGCGGAGATGGTAATTCGTTATTGTCACGAGTTATTTAAATATATCCAATGAGATATACAAAGCGTATGTTAATAGTCAATGATGTGTCGACACGACGAAACCCTTCTGCGCAAGCGCGGAAAAATGGCTTTCGGTTAAAGTATGCTTACAGTACTGATGGTTCACGCTAATATGATGATCCTTTTACTTTTTCAGACATTCGTGACTGATATTAGCGGAGACAGTATTTAAAAATTGTGTTTTTACTTATAAAATAATGACAGTTGGATACAGCTTGACAAGACGAATCCAAGAATCCAACGGTATCTCACAATGAAGACTACGTTAATTCTAAGGGGAGTTATTAATATTTTTGGGACACAGAGGTGTTTCCAAGGCACCAGGGCCGAGATCTATACTGGACAAGACCTGCTGACACGTCCACGTCGTGCGTCCTGGGCAACAGGTCCCTTCAGGGACCTGGCTAACATCAGTAGGATCGATGATTCCTCCGAAGCCGGAGAGTATCTGCCTGCATGGCGAGGAACCACCAGTCTGCACACCAATAAGCCAAACATGGGACAACGGATACGTAAACCTCAGGTCCGGTATGACATCACATTGATGTTGGACAACAGGGTTTATTCATCCAACATACAGGACTTCACGCTTGAGTTCATAGCCATCGAACACAAGCAAGCATTAATATTTTTGTGTCGTGATCTACAACCAGGAAGTGTAAAGGAATATTGGTAAATTGAACACAGCTGATCGCGGCCCAGTAAATTGGGTGCTGAGAACTTCTGCCTTCTATTACTGTGGCTTGTTTAATTTTAAACGGACAACATAGTATCATATATCATTGCGCCCGGGGTGGCGAGGCCTAACTTGATTGTTATCTATTTTTTGATAGGATGTGCCGATGACATAATTAACAATTAAAAAAATGGCCAGTAATTGTTTATTATTCATTAAAAGTCCGTCGCATCGCTACCAAACATGACAAGATGTATACTTTATTGTGCATTTTGGTAACAGGAAAGTAAAAGTCACATTCCTCTTTCGTTAAAATGTCGACAGGATTGAGATGATCAACTTCATTGCACCGGGTTTGATCCCATATGGCTCGGTCTCTTTCCGCAGCGTGGCCTGCCGAAAGCATCACACAAAGCACGGGAGTCTGAGTCTCTGAGACTTTTAAGACTTTCCGATAGGATGTGCTGTGACCTAATTAAGTTATAAATAGCTGCCCTTTTATAGTAAATAAATGTCATGTGAAATGTTCGTCGTTAGTAAAATGTTCGTCGTTAGTGAAAGAACAATTCATAAAAATGTACTCACATTGTCTTGATGCACCCATTGCATTGTGACAGCTTTCTTTTGTTGATTAACTGATTCGATGCCATCCGCCAACGGATTGCCAAACAGTCTCAACTGTTTGACCCCTTCATCAATATATTGGTAAGATCTTGGCAGTCCGTTTGTTTCTTTCGTTTGCGATCCCTTGCTTATTTTTAATACCCTGAAACGAAGTTTTATGCCGAAAGAAGGTTTTTCATTTACACACAGGCCACGAGTCATCGAAATTTGGTGAATTAGTCGTGTTGATGTGTTTAAAATTGTGTTTAAAAAAGTTGTAGTTACTCGCGGTTTTAGGAATTGCGTGGGCCCTTGATTTTCGGTCTTATTTACATCAGATAAAAGTTGTAAACAATGTTAGATTGTAGTTATTCTTATTTAAAGGAATTTGTGAACGATTCTAAACTGATAGCACATGTTAAATGTGTTTGTTCCGTTAAAATTAATTATTTATGAATGTAAACAAAAACTAACCGGCTACCTTAGCCGCTAACCGTGAAAGTTTGTCATGTCGAATTAGCTAATGGGCGACACTTGTGCCCCTAAAGTTTGCTTTGCCTATCACAAAGTATTTATGGAGTATTTAAATAATTAAATTTAAAAGAATAATAATTATAACTAAATAAAAAATAGCGTACATTTTGTGTTTATCGGCAGAAAACGGTCACAACCTGTCTCGTGATTTTCCAACATTTTCCATTTTATGTGACAATGATGCGCTTCAAAATAGGATGTTTTTATTGTGATTTATTGGTGTTATGGAGCCGTTCTAGTGATATTTGTGTAGCAAAGTGGTGTAGTTATCATAATTCAGTAAGTTTCATTGGATTATAAACAGCGTTGGAGCAGTACCGCCTTGGTAAGTGGAAATTTCACGTACTTGTCACCTCTGTCTTCAATTTATTTTTTACATCTGCTAATATTATTATTATATTTCTAAATTTTAGCAACAGTAGCAATACCAACGTGTTCCTTGTGCAATGTCCTTTAATTTGATATATAATACAATACATTTGCTACCATTTTAACAATTTTTAGATCATTAATATGACACACCCCTACTTCCCATTTTCTGCCATCAATTTCTGCTTGGGCAAAACCCACTTTTTGTTTGGCACTGAATCAGTTAAATATCATGCATTAATGTAAGTAAATAAGTTTGTAACTGCTGCATAATTAAGCAGTCACTTTCGCTAATAATAATTATTGATTTCTACTTCTGCTCTATAATTACACTATTTTTAGTTTAGAAACTAAACTAAACTGTTCTGTATCTAAAAGTGAGCAATTAATAATTAAATACTAACTTTTAAAAAAAACCTGGCTTATTTTACAGTTTTGTAATTAAATTTAAATAATTATGTACTGCTGCACTGCTTAGAAAAAAGTACTCCTTACTTACACTACTTACAGGTTTATAGACAGTTTCTAAACTGGCTTTCAAAATTGTTTTCAATCATGTCAGATGTTGAAATATTATACACAGATACATTACTGCTACAAATGACACTTGTATTCTGTTTAATTTTAGTAGTTAAATTACCAGTTCTAATTATAAATAAATACAGGTCCGCTATAGTTTATTTCTATTGTATGGGCGCCGCCATGTTGAATTTTGTTTTATGGCGGCCATATTCAGGTAGCGGGGTAGAGGTATCCCCTATCAAAGGAGAAGTAAGGCGCCTCCTTCCCTCCGCTAGCCTACGGGATACCCTTGGGCAAGGTGGAGTACCCGTTTAGCCCCCTGATCAGGGTTACGTGAAGCCATGGGTGCAGGTGGTGGATGAAGATGAACAGCCGACAAATAGTTGTAGGTTATGGTCTTCACCTTCACGACGGTAGGCAGAGGATCTCTTTTTTGAGGAGACAATGGCTACGGTCACTGACCAGTATGGTCACTGCTAGGAAGGAAAGCAATGGCAAACTACCTTCTTTATAGATGCCAAGAAAATCATGTTGTGTGGACTCATCGATAATCAGAGAAACGGCGTAAATGGGTGCTCCATAGGAGCAGCCTCGCCCGGTAGGGATAGTCATGCACACCAGGTGACTCCAGACCGTCAACAGGCTACTAGGTGCAAAAGATTAATATCATTGAAAGTAGGAATTTGGAATGTTAGAACAATGAATGCAGATGGAAAATTAGAAAACATCAAACAAGAAATAGAGAGAGAGAGAAGATTAACATATTAGGAATATCGGAAACGAGATGGAAAGGGGCAGGGATAAGGACAGGAGAGGATTATAAGATTTTTACTCTGGGGGAGAAGAACACCAAAGAGGTGTAGTCATTATATTAGATAAACAAACATCAAATACTGTCAAAGGATATCGAGCGGTATCGGACGTAAATGGCCGTTCTGCCTTGTAAAGGGTTAAAACTGGAAATTAAACAAAATACAAGTTTTATTTGTAGCAGTAATTTATCTGTGTACTTGTATAATTAAATAACAAGCCGCAGTAATAGAAAGCAAAATTTAATGATCTTATCTCCTTATACCAGAGATTCAGTATGCTGATGATATAGTATTGCTATCCAAAACACAGACTGGTATAGAAAACCTAATAGCCTCAACCCAATTGAATAGTGAAAATCACAAAGTATATCTTAACGAAGCAAAAACAAAGATAATGCATACAGATAAAACCACTATGGAGAAAGAAATATATGTTAATGAGGAAAAATTGGAGGTGGTGGAAAATTTTGAATATCTTGGGTCATTGATTACCAACAACGGTGACACAGTGAAAGAAATTAAATGAAGATTATCAATTGCTCTTCAAAGACTAAACCAACTGAATAAATTATGGAACGGGACAGACAGAACTACAAAAATTAGATTTTTAAGAGTATGCATCTTTCCCAATTCAACATACGCCTGTGAGACCTGAACACTTACTAAACAAGCTGAACAACGCCTTTGAACATAAATGTTATAGACGAGTTCTAAGAATATCTTGGGTAAAAAAAAGAACAAATGCATCCATACTTAAAGAATTGAATATTGAAGAAGGTTGGCTATTAAAGACGATAAAACAAAGAAAATTGAAATATTTTGGCCACTTGAAACGTCACAAAAGTTTGGAGAGAACAATATTGGAAGGATATATGCCTGGGAAAAGAGGAAGAGGAAGGCCAAAGAGAAGATGGGTGCTGGATGTGGCAGATGATCTCCAGATGGGTGTATCAGACGCGGGACATCTTGCTTATGATCGAGAGGTTTTCCGGAAGGTTGTTATGGCAGAGAGGTTCTGCAAAGGACATGCTACTGAATGAATGAATGAATGTACTTTACTACATAACATATTGCTAAATATCATGATGATAGATAACAAAACTATTCTAAATAGGATTTCTGTCACAGTCCTATATTGGATATATTAACCCTTTACCGGGCAGACATTTGTCTGTTTTGTAGGCCTGAATGGGCAAGAAGAATTTTGAGGTGTGGTAAAATTGTGGGTTACGTTAGTAAAAATATCACATATAAGTTGTTAGTCAACATATCTTAGTCAAATAAACAGCAAAAGGAAGGGAAAAGCATGCAGAATGTTTTACTCACGTGAATGATGCTGCTAATCCACACATGAACACAAATATTTACAAAATACAACATATTGTTTGTGATTGTAGTCACCTATACGGCAATTTACAAACAAATTTTCAGAATCATAATCACTTTCTTTAAAGTCCGACTCACGACTGCTAATGCAAAGTAACGCTGATCACTGATATCTAGATCCGATTAATAGTTAATTTTGTGCCTTTCAATGTCACTTACATTGAACCCAGCGAAATCTCCGCTAGCACTTGAAGAATCGTTGAAATCCATTTTGAAATACAAAGCGTAAAACCCACAAAAACTATTTTAAAAATCCGTTCAAATTCAAAGTACATGCTTACAAATGGCTGGCCACGTATGTCAAGCTATCAATAAAACCGAAAGTAGATAATCGGAAGTCTTGGTAAGCCGAGAGATCGCGTTTTTACAATGCATAATAGTCACGGGCGTGTTCAGATGGTTTGCCCGTTCGTGGACGTTCCCGGACACTTTGCCCGCTAAATGGTTAACAACAGTTTAGAATATGACATACGAGAGTTAATAGGTAGATTATAGATACTGACAACAAGTTAGAAGACAACAGACAGGAGTTAACTGTCATACCGACAACAGCTCAGAACCGCACAGACACAGTAAACTGAGTTCAAGAACACAATTGACCAGTCCCAGTTAACAATTACTGAACAACAAGACGATGTTGGGGAGTGAACGTGTCTCCTGTGAATTTCCCGGGAAAAGTGAGCTATAGGAAGGTGAAGACGGGAAGAGAAGTGGAACAGATGACACAGTTTGTTTCGGACAACGGACAGGAGAGGACATAATTAAGACCTAGACTGAATGAGTGTAGAAAGTGTGAGACTGAATTTTAGTAGCAAATTCATCTGCATGAACGAAGTGAGCGCCAGTGCGACGTAGCGGCCAATTATAAAATGCGTCGATGATATTATACTAATTATTATTTATTCAGTGTTGGCTGCTTGTAAGATACAGGGTTTTATACGAATAAATCAATGCCATATTTGCTTATTCTCCTGACGTTGGAGTGTTATGTGTTTATTGGATTGATGGACTGCCTGTTTTAGACTTGTCTGTACTGGTGACTTATTGTCTGATGGCAAGCACAAATATATGGTCTGACAGTTCTTTAGCTGACGATTGGCCCCCCCCCCCCCCCCCCCCCAAAACCCCCTTATTTCCGTCCTGAACCTGTGGGTTAACTACAGCAATACAACAACTATGCAGTATTACTTCCTAAGCTAAGAAAATGGAAATATCTCAGACACAATCATGGCAAAACCCCCCACCTAAAACTTGAAAATGTAAACTAGCTTTTAAAACTCCTGTCACCGGCCCTTTTCTAACTTAATCACTCTCCACAAGCTTTGTTCCGTTGTGTCCCCTACACTGGTCGTGAACATGAAAACATACATGATGTGTGTGCAACACAAGCCTTTGTCCGTTGTGTCCCCACACTGGTCGTGTGCATGAAAAATGAACATAACATGATGTGTGTGCAACACAAGCCTTTGTTTTCCCTTCTGTCCCCTACACTGGTCGTGTGCATGAAACATGAAAAAACATGATGTGTGTGCAACACAAGCCCTTTTTTCCGTTCTGTCCCCTACACTGGTCGTGTGCATGAAACATGAAACATAACATGATGTTTTGTGCAACACAAGCCCTTTTTTCCGTTGTGTCCCCCACACTGGTCGGGGTGCATGAAACATGAAAAAAGAAAACACATTCAATGGCAACTGGAAAATTTCAAGTAACTTCAAAGTGGAGGTAGAGGCTTTGAAAACTGCAGCAGAAATGCTCCTGATGGAGGAAAATAAAGAGAAGCAAATAGCTATCTTCACAGATGCAAAGTCAGCTGTCTCAATACTCAAGAGCAATAACAGCACAGAACTAACTGACCTAAGAGCAGCACTCCATGGTCTATGCCAGAAATCCAAAAAAGTTGTAATACAGTGGATCCCATCACATTGCAGTATACCTGGAAACGAAGAGGCTGACAGACTGGCAAAAGAGGGCGGACGACTACCACAGCCTGACATAGACATAACCTATAATGAGGCAAAGAGGTTGATAAAAAGCACTTATAGAACCAAATGGGAATCTGAGCATCCAGGCCATCAGAAGGATGATGCATATTACAAACTCGACCGAAGAGAACAAGTAGCAATCTTCAGACTCCGCACAGGACATAACAGGCTGAAATACCACTTGTTCAATAAACTAAAGATAGGAGATACTGATGAATGTAATTGTAGAACTGGAAAAATGACAGCAAAACATTTGCTGCAGGATTGCTCAACGTATGCAGAACAGAGAAAGATATTTTGGCCCACACCTGCTTCATTTGAGGACAAGCTCTATGGAGATATCAACAAGCTCAAGTTGACCGCAGCTTACTTTAACTACATACAGGTTGACATTTAAAGGTGCATGAAGACCCAGAGGCATGAAATGAAATATTGCTTGGATAGCAAACCCATTATGTGGAAAGTCCAAATCAAAAGCTCGCTGTGTGGGCTTCATAAAAGGTGGAAAAGTGTCCTAGTGGCACGAAATGGAATATTGCTTGATAGCAAATCCATTACGTGGAAAGTCCGAATCAAAAGCCCATTGTGTGGGCTTCATAAAAGGTGGAAAAGTGTCCTAGTGGCATGAAATGGAATATTGCTTGGATAGCAAATCCATTACGTGGAAAGTCCGAATCGAAAGCTCACTGTGTGGATGTCATCTGCAGACTGCATACTTCTGGTTTCCGGAAGAACAGCCTATGGTGAACGGAAGGCCCAATATACGGAAGTGAGGCTAAGCAGCCATGTGCAGGACGTGACGATTCCTTGGGTGAGCCCAGTACCAGAGCGCTATGTATCGGCTCTGCAAGTATGGAAGCCTCCTTGGATGGCGGGGAATGCCCATGGTCTGCCCCTGCCTTCCCTTGAGGGCTGACCAGGATCTTTGGCTGTTCTATATGGACCAGCTGGGATGGGGGATAACACCACAACAGTGAGAGTCAAACGTCCTAAGAAACCCCCGGGAAGGTTAACCCGGTCAACAAATGCCCGCAGAAGTCGGATGTGTCGGCCTAACGGCGCAAGAACGCAGCTCTGCTGTAAACAGGCACAACGCAATCACATCCGAAAAAAAAACTCCGGATGAACGAAGAAGAAGAAGAAGCAGATACTGACAACAAGTTAGAAGACAACAGACAGGAGTTAACTGTCATACCGACAACAGCTCAGAACCGCACAGACACAGTAAACTGAGTTCAAGAACACAATTGACCAGTCCCAGTTAACAATTACTGAACAACAAGACGATGTTGGGGAGTGAACGTGTCTCCTGTGAATTTCCCGGGAAAAGTGAGCTATAGGAAGGTGAAGACGGGAAGGGAAGTGGAACAGATGACACAGTTTGTTTCGGACAACGGACAGGAGAGGACATAATTAAGACCTAGACTGAATGAGTTAGAAAGTGTGAGACTGAATTTTAGTAGCAAATTCATCTGCATGAACGAGTGAGCGCCAGTGCGACTTAGCGGCCAATTATAAAATGCGTCGATGATATTATACTAATTATTATTTATTCAGTGTTGGCTGCTTGTAAGATTTTTTCTTACAAAAAAAAATGTAACAACATGTAAAAAATGTTGGGGTATTTTCAGGGTCTTATACGAATAAATCATTGCCATATTTGCTTATTCTCCTGACGTTGGAGTGTTATGTGTTTATTGGATTGATGGACTGCCTGTTTTAGACTTGTCTGTACTGGTGACTATTGTCTGATGGCAAAGCACAAATATATGGTCTGACAGTTTCTTTAGCTGACGATTGGGCGCCCCCCCCCCCCCCCCCCCCCCCCCCCCCCAAATCCCCCTTATTTTCCGTCCTGAACCTGTGGGTTAACTACAATCAATACAACAACTATGCAGTATTACTTCCTAAGCTAAGAACATGGAACTATCTCAGACACAATCAATGGCAAACCCCCTACCTAATACTTGAAAATGCAAACTAGCTATAAAACTCCTGTCACCGGCCATTTTCTAACTTAATCACTCTCCACAAGCCTTTGTTCCGTTGTGTCCCCTACACTGGTCGTGTGCATGAAACATGAAACATAACATGATGTGTGTGCAACACAAGCCTTTGTTCCGTTGTGTCCCCTACACTGGTCGTGTGCATGAAACATGAAACATAACATGATGTGTGTGCAACACAAGCCTTTGTTTCGTTGTGTCCCCTACACTGGTCGTGTGCATGAAACATGAAACATAACATGATGTGTGTGCAACACAAGCCTTTGTTCCGTTCTGTCCCCTACACTGGTCGTGTGCATGAAACATGAAACATAACATGATGTGTGTGCAACACAAGCCTTTGTTCCGTTCTGTCCCCTACACTGGTCGTGTGCATGAAACATGAAACATAACATGATGTGTGTGCAACACAAGCCTTTGTTCCGTTCTGTCCCCTACACTGGTCGTGTGCATGAAACATGAAACATAACATGATGTGTGTGCAACACAAGCCTTTGTTCCGTTGTGTCCCCTACACTGGTCGTGTGCATGAAACATAACATGATGTGTGTGCAACACAAGCCTTTGTTCCGTTGTGTCCCCTACACTGGTCGTGTGCATGAAACATGAAACATAACATGATGTGTGTGCAACACAAGCCTTTGTTCCGTTCTGTCCCCTACACTGGTCGTGTGCATGAAACATGAAACATAACATGATGTGTGTGCAACACAAGCCTTTGTTCCGTTCTGTCCCCTACACTGGTCGTGTGCATGAAACATGAAACATAACATGATGTGTGTGCAACACAAGCCTTTGTTCCGTTCTGTCCCCTACACTGGTCGTGTGCATGAAACATCAAACATAACATGATGTGTGTGCAACACAAGCCTTTGTTCCGTTCTGTCCCCTACACTGGTCGTGTGCATGAAACATGAAACATAACATGATGTGTGTGCAACACAAGCCTTTGTTCCGTTCTGTCCCCTACACTGGTCGTGTGCATGAAACATCAAACATAACATGATGTGTGTGCAACACAAGCCTTTGTTCCGTTCTGTCCCCTACACTGGTCGTGTGCATGAAACATGAAACATAACATGATGTGTGTGCAACACAAGCCTTTGTTCCGTTCTGTCCCCTACACTGGTCGTGTGCATGAAACATCAAACATAACATGATGTGTGTGCAACACAAGCATGCTGTAGACAAGTCAGTGTACTACTAGTCCTGTGCCAGCTGTCACAAACAGTGGTTACTATATACCTCTTTGTCCTGGTCATATGTCTAATCTGTAGGTCTCCTTATGTCTTCTGTGAAATATTGTCAACATATGTCATATAGAGCTGTGACAATAACCAATGCTTTTAGTGATGGAGTCCATCAAATCCTTCACCACCCATGTTTGTACCAGCATATTTTGATATGGTAGTGCAGCGGCTAACACGTTGATCCAGTGGTCATGTGTGGAATTACCATAGAGGTGGGGATGACAACAAATGGATCTGGGTTATCAGGTCAGTCTAGTCTATGGAAAGTGACAGTCCACACAGCTGCAGGCATGGACAGTGACAGTCCACACAGCTGCAGGCATGGACAGTGACAGTCCACAGCTGCAGGCATGGACAGTGACAGTCCACACAGCTGCAGGCATGGACAGTGACAGTCCACACAGCTGCAGGCATGGACAGTGACAGTCCACACAGCTGCAGACATGGACAGTGACAGTCCACACAGCTGCAGGCATGGACAGTGACAGTCCACACAGCTGCAGGCATGGACAGTGACAGTCCACACAGCTGCAGGCATGGACAGTGACAGTCCACACAGCTGCAGACATGGACAGTGACAGTCCACACAGCTGCAGGCATGGACAGTGACAGTCCACACAGCTGCAGTCATGGACAGTGACAGTCCACACAGCTGCAGGCATGGACAGTGACAGTCCACACAGCTGCAGGCATGGACAGTGACAGCCCACACACCTGCAGGCATGGACAGTGCAGTGACAGCCCAGACATGACCAGGAGTGCAGGGTGCAGTCTTGTTGAGAGCATTCGTAACACTGGGTATCACACATCTTGTTTGTGTGGGGAGGACGTTGAGACTTTTGTATCACACGTCTTGTTTGTGTGGGGAGGGCGTTGAGAGTTTTGTATCACACATCTTGTTTGTGTGGAGAGAGTTTTGTATCACACATCTTGTTTGTGGGGAGGGTGTTGAGACTTGTAACACACATCTTGTTTGTGGGGAGGGTGTTGAGACTTTTGTAACACACATCTTGTTTGTGGGGAGGGTGTTGAGACTTTTGTATCACACATCTTGTTTGTGTGGGGAGGGTGTTGAGACTTTTGTATCACACATCTTGTTTGTGTGGGGAGGGTGTTGAGACTTTTGTATCACACATCTTGTTTGTGTGGGGAGGGTGTTGAGACTTTTGTATCATACATCTTGTTTGTGTGGGGAGGGTGTTGAGACTTTTGTATTACACATGTTGTTTGTGGGGTTGGCACTCATGAAAGTTTGTCACATTTCTTCTTTGTAGGCCAATAAACAACATTGAGAAGAAACAAGGTAGCTGCTCAATTCTGAAGTGTGATAAAGCCAAACGAGAAGTGACAGTCAAGGAACGGGCTGGCATCCACCCCTACACAAAGACCTACAACTTTGACCATGTCTTCCCACCAGATTCTCAGCAGATTGATATCTACAAGGCCGTGGTTATGCCTGTGGTGGAGGAGGTACTCATGGGCTACAACTGTACCATTTTTGCGTACGTATGTTTTATAGATGGTCAACTTGTAGTCCATGAACTGTCGTAAATGATCATTGTTGCGTACGTATGTTTTATAGATGGTCAACTTGTAGTCCATGAACTGTCGTAAATGATCATTGTTGCTTACATATGCTTTATTGACAGCTAGTAGTTCGTGGACATATCTAAACTTGAGTAAGGCCGCTGTCTATCCTAGCAAAAGATAGGTGTTGAAGACGGAGGCAACCAGCCAAGAGGTGCACCACGGCAATCAGGATGTCATGCAGACACGCCATGAAATATGTTTCATGCTTCAAAACGTTATCGTGCTCGCCCTGAACTGGATCCCCATTCAGGTGCAGTACCAGGCCCTCAAAAGAGTCCAACCAAAACGGCTGCAGATCCTTCTCAAATGTCCTATGGAGCTAGAAGATATCCACGATGTCCTGTGAAGAACATAGTTCTGGCCATACCAAATAAAAGCTGAAAATAATGCACTGGAATGCGGAGGGAGTTTGCAACCAAAAAAAAAAAAACAGAGCTAGAAAACACCTTGAATGAAGAACAAATGAATGTATGTTGCTTCCAAGAAACTTACCTCAATGAAAACATAGTCTTTAAAATCATAGACTACCAGTGTTACCGCCGGTCTCTCTAGCCGAGGGGTTACACCACTTTCTCCGTACTCCCGTTTATCACGCAGAGTCTCGTAGCAGGCGAGAACTGGAAGCAGTTCTACCCGCGCTGGTGACTTGCGGGACAACTGAGCCGGCCGCTCAGAAAGCAATGGCAAACTACTGAGCGTAATCTTGCCAAGAAATCAACAGACAGCTGAAAGATGCTGCTGTTGACAGCGATGTCCTGTAAAGGATTTGCAAATTAAAAAACAAACAAACCAGTGTTACCGATCTGATCGAAAAGACAGGCGAAAAGGTGGGTACCAACCCGTGTAAAGAAGAAGATCACTGCTTCCCAAATTGAAGTATATATGGAAGGGGTCGAGTATCACTCTTAAACTTAAGACAGAGAATACAGTTCTATATCTGATCAATTACTACTGTCTATGTGACTGCCCACAGGCACTGGACACACTGCCGTTAACAGAAAAAATGACTGTGTCAACAGCCACTCGCAGAGCTGGAGCTATTGTCATGTGGACCAGAGAGGAGAGAGACTGAAATCTGGCAGGATGAGAATAGATCATCTTGATTAACAAGCCATCTGACCCACTTACCTTCTACTCGAGATCATGGCACACTACAACTACACCTGACCTGGCTTTTCATTCACCAGACCTGGAGTGGAACAATGCACGAATTGTTGGGAAACAGCGTGGTGGCAGTGACCATTGGTCAGTCTTTCTAACTAGAAAATGAGCTTGTAAGTGAAAGCAGCACCCTCTCGAGGTGGAACTACAAGATAGTAGACTGGGCAATGCACAAGCATCGAAAAGGTGTACTTTTCAGAAATCTGAGCAAAGACATAAATAAAGTAGTTGAAGAGTTTGGGAAATGCTTACCACAGAAACAAGAGATTTGAGAGAAGTGGCAACTTACAAGACAGAATGAAATTGTACATAAGGCACTGGAAGTGCCTATCACAATCAGTGAACTAAGAAGTCACCAGGATCCGATGGTATTTCTCCAATGAAATGATCAGGAATCTAGGAACAGAGGCCAAAACAAAGCTGCTGCAGATCTTCAATAACTGCTGGACCTTAGGCAGTGTTCCACAAGCCTGGAGAGAAGCAATCATGATATCTCTCCTAAATCAGGGAAAGATAGTTCCAGTGCCTCCAGCTACAGATCAATAACAGCTGGACCTTAGGCAGTGTTCCACAAGCCTGGAGAGAAGCAATCATGATATCTCTCCTAAATCAGGGAAAGATAGTTCCAGTGCCTCCAGCTACAGATCAATAACAGCTGGCAGTGTTCCACAAGCCTGGAGAGAAGCAATCATGATATCTCTCCTAAATCAGGGAAAGATAGTTCCAATGCCTCCAGCTACAGATCAATAACAGCTGGACCTTAGGCAGTGTTCCACAAGCCTGGAGAGAAGCAATCATGATACCTCTCCTAAACTCAGGGAAAGATAGTTCCAGTGCCTCCAGCTACAGATCAATAACTGCTGGACCTTAGGCAGTGTTCCACAAGCCTGGAGAGAAGCAATCATGATACCTCTCCTAAAATCAGGGAAAGATAGTTCCAATGCCTCCAGCTACAGACCAATTAGCCTCACCAGCTGTCTCTGCAAAACAATGGGGCGCACATCAATCACAGACTGCTTTGGTACATTGAAAGTGAAAAAATTCTTATGCCACAACAGGCAGGCTTTAGGCAGTGTTACTCTATGGAAGATCAGACGACCTTCCTCTCTCAAGAAACTGAGGATGCATTCCAAGAGAAGAAACTGGTGCTTGCAGCCTGGATAGATCTAAAGAAATCTTTTGACAAAGTCTGGAAAGAAGGTCTGATAAAGAAACTGAGAAACTATAAAGTGAATAGAAGAATTTACAAATGGGTGAATGCATACATGGTCGAGACAAGAACACTGAGCTGATCTACGACTCTGGTGATCGAGTGAGATGGTGAGACATGACCACTAAAGCTTACTGGTTTGGCACATGATGGTGATGATGAATGCATACTTGCACAACAGAAGAGTCTGAATACAGATAGATTGACTCAAGAGCAAGAAAGTACTACTGCATCATGGTGTCCCCAGGGTGTAGTCCTGTCCTGCACACTTTTCCTATCTACATCAATTATCTTGTTGCCTAACTACCATGTGAAATTAAACTGACAGTGTATGCTGATGACCTGGTTCTGTGGAGCACAAATAAACATGCATCGATGGCCACAAGATTAGTACAAAGAGATGTAGATGCATTAGTTGCATAGGCAAATAGATGGTGTCAGCATAAATGCTGACAAGTGCAGCACCACTGTTTGCTGTCTCTCCAAAACAAAAGGCAGGCGTTATTGATTGTCAGCTAGTAGTCTATGAACTGTCAAAACTGATTGTTGTGTACACATGATTTAGTAGTCTTGGATAGGTGACATGAGTCTGTAACATGCTCCAGTCTCTTCATTGACCTTCCATCTGTACACACATCATGTTGGTGGTTTGTGTTGCTAGTTTCTACTAATGTTTACTGACAAAACTGCTGGAGTGTGAGCTGTTGACACAGTACAAATTGTTACAACTGACAACCAAAAACTGTGTGTTGTCTTGTTGCAGGTATGGCCAGACAGGGACCGGCAAGACTTTCACCATGGAAGGTGACAGAAGTGGCGGAGCTGACATGACCTGGGAGGACGACCCACTGTCTGGAATTATCCCACGCACCCTGCATCAAATCTTTGAGGATCTCCAGAAACAGGTTCTAACATAGTCTGCTGTGTGATCCCAGTCCTCTCCCACAACACTGCCTGTACACAATCATGTCAATGTCAACTGACCTGCATGTTCTTTGCTGTAGTGTTTGTGGGAATTTTGTTGGACTCCCACACTTGTCTCCTGTAGCAGACACACCACTTCTTGGACTCCCACACTTGTCTCCTGTAGTACACACACCACTTCTTGGACTCCCACACTTGTCTCCTGTAGTACACACACCACTTTGTTTGTTGGACTCCCACACTTGTCTCCTGTAGTAGACACACCACTTCTTGGACTCCCACACTTGCCTCCTGTAGTACACACACCACTTCTTGGACTCCCACACTTGTCTCCTGTAGTACACACACCACATTGTTTGTTGGACTCCCACACTTGTCTCCTGTAGCAGACACACCACTTTGTTTGTTGGACTCCCACACTTGTCTCCTGTAGTAGACACACCACTTCTTGGACTCCCACACTTGTCTCCTGTAGCAGATACACCACTTCTTGGACTCCCACACTTGTCTCCTGTAGCAGACACACCACTTTATATTTGTTGGACTCCCACACTTGTCTCCTGTAGCAGACACACCACTTTATATTTGTTGGACTCCCACACTTGCCTCCTGTAGCAGACATACCACTTTATATTTGTTGGACTCCCACACTTGCCTCCTGTAGCAGACATACCACTTTATATATGTTGGACTGCAACACTTGCCTCCTGTAGCAGACATACCACTTTATATATGTTATATATACATGTCTATCATCAACCTTATATAACACTAGGTCTCATGTCTATCATCAACCTTATATAACACTAGGTCTCATCTCTATCATCAACCTTATATAACACTAGGTCTCATGTCTATCATCAACCTTATATAACACTAGGTCTCATGTCTATCATCAACCTTATATAACACTAGGTCTCATCTCTATCATCAACCTTATATAACACTAGGTCTCAACTCTATCATCAACCTTATATAACACTAGGTCTCATGTCTATCATCAACCTTATATAACACTAGGTCTCATGTCTATCATCAACCTTGTGTAGAGTGGGTTCCAGCTCAATCATCAGACATGTGTGTCTTGTGCTGCTTCAGTAACATTCTATACATGAGGCCATTTCATGTTTGTGGTAACTTGCGTGTGAATATTTGCAGCCAGATATTGAGTTTTCGGTGCGGGTGTCATTTCTGGAGCTCTACAACGAGGAGCTGTTTGATCTGCTTGGATCTGGCATAGACCCACTGCGACTGCGTATTTACGAGGACAATGTGAAGAAAGTATGTATTCATTTATGCAGTCATGTTTGAATGTGTCTTTGCTGTTGTTAGTATAGACACTAATTACATGTGATTGTTTATCTGTATGTAGTATGTGCAGAAACCAGCTGATGCAGTCTTCTCGGAAGTGTGTTGGCAGATGAAATCTGCTTATTGTATGTGGCTGATTTTGTGACTCCTTATGATACCAGTTGAGCATTGAGTGTGATACGATCAGATAACTTTGAGGCTGTACAGATTGACTTTGGGGAAGAGTAAAGCACAGTCAAAATGGGTTGACCAGAAACTGGCAAGGCCTAAACTAAAGTGACCTTGAAGTGTTGTAACTGGACGATGGTAGCTACATTGAGGTGGACACTGCTAGCAATGGGATTGTCCATTCTGGCCTTAGTTTGAGGGGTGTTTGCAGCTGATGTTTCAGTATAGTTGTCAGTTACAACAGGCAACAGAACACTGATGTTTCAGGTACAGTTGCCAGTTACAACAGGCAATAGAACACTGATGTTTCAGGTACAGTTGTCAGTTACAACAGGCAACAGAACACTGATGTTTCAGGTGCAGTTGTCAGTTACAACAGGCAACAGAACACTGATGCTTCAGGTACAGTTGTCAGTTACAACAGGCAATAGAACACTGATGTTTCAGGTACAGTTGTCAGTTACAACAGGCAACAGAACACCGATGTTTCAGGTACAGTTGTCAGTTACAACAGGCAATAGAACACTGATGTTTCAGGTACAGTTGTCAGTTACAACAGGCAATAGAACACTGATGTTTCAGGTACAGTTGTTAATTACAACAGGCAACAGAACACTGATGTTTCAGGTACAGTTGTCAGTTACAACAGGCAATAGAACACTGATGTTTCAGGTACAGTTGTCAGTTACAACAGGCAACAGAACACTGATGTTTCAGGTATAGTTGTCAGTTACAACAGGCAACAGAACACTGATGTTTCAGGTATAGTTGTCAGTTACAACAGGCAACATAACACTGAGCTGCCAATCAGTGTTCAGTAAACGTAACTGGCAGAGACACATGAAGAGAAACATAGCTCTCTGCAGTCTCAGTTGCCCATTACTAAAGAGCAACGGCAGGGCAGAAGCAGCAGCACTCTGTGACCGGTGTCAGAAACCCACCGGGGCTGTAATACAGTGGATCCTCCCACATTGCAGCACACCTGGACGTGGAGAGGCTGACAGAATGGCCTGATACAGATTTAGCCTACGATGGCAGCATACCCAGACATGAAGAGGCTAACCGAATAGCCTAGTACAGATATAACCCGATACAGATATAACCCGACACAGATATAACCTGTTACAGATTCAACCTATGATGGCAGCATACCTGGACATGAAGAGGCTAACTGAATGGCCTGATACAAATGTAACCTATGATGAGGCCAAGAGGTTGATCAGATGCACTGATAGAACCAAGTGAGATTTAGAGCATCCAGGCCACCAGACAGATGACGCATATTACACTTAATTTCTCTAACCTGAGACTGTGATGATATCAAAGTGAGATGCGGATTGTGATATTTCATTAATTGATCAGTTTATTTCTCTGTGGATATATCAAACTGAGATGTGGATGTTGATATACAAAAATTGATCAGTTGATTTCAGTGGATGTTGATAATCTGTGGTTATATCAAACTAAGATGTGGATGTTGATAATCAATAAATTGATCACTTGATTTCTCTGGATATACCAAACTGAAATGTGGATGTTGATAATCAATAAATTTATCTCTTGATTTCTCTGTGGTTATATCAAACTGAGATGTGGATGTTGATAATCATCAAATTGATAACTTGATTTCCCTGATATATCAAACTAAGATGTGGATGTTGATAATCAATAAATTGATAACTTGATTTCTCTGATATATCAAACTAAGATGTGGATGTTGACAATCAATAAATTGATAACTTGATTTCTCTGATATATCAAACTAAGATGTGGATGTTGATAATCAATAAATTGATTCCTCCGAAGTCGGAGAGTGTCTGCCTGTACGGCGAGGAACCACCAGTCTGCACACCAATAAGCCAGACATGGGACAACGGATACTCACGCAAAACTCAGGTCCTGTATGACATCACACTGATGTTGGACAACAGGATGCCTTCATCCGACATACAGGACTTCGCGTTGGAGCTCAAGCCAACGAACACAAGTGTCAGAAGTCGGGGTGCCCCACCGGCTAGATGAAAGTATTTTTCACTGGCGAGCAACCCCTAATAGTCAGAAACTGACTAGGGACAAAATCTATATGGCTGAACTATAGATTAGGCCCCTGAATATCCAACGTACAGCTCCAAGTGGCTCGTTACAAAATTAAAATGAACTGTGCTGAATATTCGCCAAGGATGGGAAGAAGAAGGTTAGCTAGAATAGATTTTTACGTCTGAATTAAAGTGTAAAGACAACTATTCCAGTACAGGGTTTTCTCCCTGACTGCTCCCTTCCTTGGTGTGTAAGTGAACCCCCACCAATGTACACACACAACACGTATGCACAATTGGAATTAAAATATAACGACAGAACTATGAGTTACAATACTACAACATTTATTTGCTAATCATAACAATAGACATCGGATGATTGTCAATATGAGGATGATAAAATCATATAACATATTGTGATGAGAAACATTACGTAACTTTACTTGTTACTTCATCTATCTGGAACTGTGGTCCAGATCCCCACTCTCCAGTAGACAACAAAGAACAGCTTGCCGGTATTCTGAGATCCTGTCAGTCCTGACACTCCTAGTCAGTAGTCTCTAGTCTTGAGATCTATAACATAGGGCTCCTTGTGAGAGCTTGAAAGAAAGTCAAGAATGCGTTATATCAGTTCTACATCAGCGCAATCCTAATTAAAACATATAACACAAACATATACAATGACCAGTCTGGCCAAGTTTATCTTTCAGCTCGACTGCGTTCACCATCCTCCGTCTCCCTACTGTCTTTAGTCTGGGACGGGCTTTCCAATTGTCTCACACGCCTGTAATGATTACATTTCTGCCGCCCCATGTCCATGTCGCTACTACAGAAATTCTGTGTCGTACAGCCGCTCCGTCCAATGTTTGTTTAGCAGCTCACAGGGTCGGTAATGGTATTATAATAATGCCTGATCATCCGGGCTTACAAGCCGTGACCAGTAGCTGTGCCAAGTTTCCATGCATTACCCTCCACCATATGATGAAAAAGGTTTAGCACCATATACCCCATACTACCAATTGTGGGTAATGTCTGTACCATTACACCTCTGCTTCCAACACAATCATTGGCCAATGTGCCAATGCGCAGACAATAGCATAACACTTCATATTGGTAGGTTTGCATATGACAAATCAATATATCAAACATCCAATACACATAAACATATTGATTAAACTAGACATATTATGATACTTTAACATCATAGCATAATGCACTAGTTAGTTTGTATGTATACGAAATGAGACGTAAATACACAAAAAGAATATGTACGAAGCATATTCCTAGCATTGTATATTCATATGAAATTACACATACATACATCCAACATATCCGTAAACATTATTTTACTTCAAGATGGACATCTAATGATATTCAACATAATAGCATTAGGCATTATTGAGTACTAATATTGTATAGCTACAAAATGAGATATACAACGTCTAATTGAAGTTACCACTTAGTTACTGCTGTTGTAAGAATTAAATAAATAGTCAGTTGACTTATATTCTGTACAACAAATGCACACACCAAAAAGCAACTAGGATAGTGTACAAAGAAATGACAAGCATCTACCAAGACACCTAAAAGTATACCCAGACAAGATCTGCCTTCCAGAAGTTTCTACTTCTCAGAAGAGTAGCACTTACAGCACAATGATATTGAACACAGAACTCAGAAAGAACACTCAAGTAACCTATGACAATGATAGTTCTTGCAATAACCTAGGTCAGATATAGACAGAGTCATTACATCCATTTAAAACTCGACTAGTTACTAAGAATTAATTCTCCTAGTTAAATCTAGCAACCTAAGAATCATACAAAACGAGCTGGTTGTCTCACCTGTTCTGAAGTCAAACTTAATCTAACCTAAAACAGGCTAGGGACCCTTATTTAAGCTGAGTCCAGCAGACAGTGTCTGAGACACTATTATCTCTTTGGCAGTCCCGTCATAAATTCTTCTTATCTCCTCCTGACAGTAATTGCAATTAACTCCAAGTCTGTCCAGTCATAAAATTCTTTCTGCATGCACCCTAGCCTTCACCATAGTGTCACACCTGGATGGTTTTGCGTTGCCAGCCCCAGATCAGTTTCACAGTCTTATCAGTGATTTCACACCTACCTGGGTCTGCCAGTCCAAGTAGACTGGGCTTGTTCCCGCCCTGGGGCTATTATCTCTCCCTGTGTCAATGTTGTTCACGCCTGGGTGGTTTTATTTCACTCACTGGCCCAGTTCATTGTTGATTCAGCATGTCTGGGTCAGCAGTTTCCCAAGGTGTATACTAATTATCTAGTTGTGTCCATCTCAAGTATCCCATTTTACTTGCCATCTGCAAGCTTACGTCATGGCTAGAGGCTTTTTGTGAATAATCTTACCTCACGACTAGATAGTCGTGGAGTAGTGTGATTAATTCATTCTTTCTCAATTTGGATCAAACTGAGATGTGGATGTTGATAATCATCAAATTGATAACTTGATTTCTCTGATATATCAAACTAAGATGTGGATGTTGATAATCAATAAATTGATAACTTGATTTCTCTGATATATCAAACTAAGATGTGGATGTTGACAATCAATAAATTGATAACTTGATTTCTCTGATATATCAAACTAAGATGTGGATGTTGATAATCAATAAATTGATTCCTCCGAAGTCGGAGAGTGTCTGCCTGTACGGCGAGGAACCACCAGTCTGCACACCAATAAGCCAGACATGGGACAACGGATACTCACGCAAAACTCAGGTCCTGTATGACATCACACTGATGTTGGACAACATGATGCCTTCATCCGACATACAGGACTTCGCGTTGGAGCTCAAGCCAACGAACACAAGCAAGCAAGCAATAAATTGATAACTTGATTTCTCTGATATATCAAACTAAGATGTGGATGTTGATAATCAATAAATTGATAACTTGATTTCTCTGATATATCAAACTAAGATGTGGATGTTGATAATCAATAAATTGGTCACTTGATTTCTCTGGTTATATTAAACTGAGATGTGGATATTGATATTCAATAGTTAGTTAGTTAGTCGCTGTTCCAACTTCATGTCAACGGGTAGTCCCCATTATGCTCCGTTCCTGTGCCAGTGAATATCACACAAAATGCACTTCATTGCCCATTGTGAAAAGGAGTCTCCTGAAAAATGCACTCATGAACCGAAAAGGCAAACCAGTCAATTCAGCGACAGTCGGCCGCCATTGTTCCGAACATGCGGTTCACTGTACAAACAACAGCGGACAGATGTAAAAGCATTCCACACGAATTTTGCAGCTCACAGTGTCGCTCTACGCACTCAATAAATTGATTATCAGAAAGAGACACCAATAAGTTTTGTTTTTTGATAATCAATAAATTGATCATTTGATTTCTCTATGCAGGGCTCTGTGATTATATCAGGCCTGGAAGAGGTGGTTGTACGCAGCAAAGATGAGGTGTTTGAAATTTTACAGCGTGGAACAGCAAAACGACAAACAGCTGCTACTCTGATGAATGCTGTGTCCAGGTAGACATATTTCTCACGATTCTCTCATGTAGAATAAATATTTCTAAATACAAATGGCCGGTCTCTCTGGCCGAGGGGTTACAACACTTTCTCCGTAATCCCATTTATCACGCAGTCTCGTAGCAGGCGAGAGCTGGAGGCAGTTCGACCCCCGCTGGTGACTTGCGGGATAACTGAGCCGGCCGCTCAGAAAGCAATGGCAAACTACTGGGCGTAATCTTGCCAAGAAATAAACAGACAGCTGAAAGATGCTGCTGTTGACAACGAATTTAAAAAAAAAAAAAAAATACAAATGATTGAACAGAGCAGGTGGGGATGGATGCAACTGCATGGCAAGCCATCTACAATATAGATTCTGTCAATGTGCTGGAGACATTGTTGTTTGTTGTAGCCTCCTGGTTGTAGGCCCAGAAATAGTTTCTGTGATCCCTTAGGACCACGGGGCTGCAATAGTTGTTTGTGTTGTTATTGACCAATTTGCTGCTGTGGTTTATTTATGGCTTGTCCCAGAATTCTTGATAGCTTTCTCATAGTGACTTCCTGATAGGGTTCAGCTGTCATGTTTCTGGTGTGTAATGCTGCATGCTTTCTAATTCTCTCATCCTGTGCTGCAGTGTGTTGTGTATATTAGCACCAGTCTCTCACACAAGACCACACACTTAACTACACACATCCTGTGCTGCAGTGTGTTGTGTATATTAGCACTACTCTCATAAGACTGTACACTGACTACGAACACATCCTGTGCTGCAGTGTGTTGTGTATATTAGCACTACTCTCACAAGACTGTACACTTGACTACGAACACATCCTATGCTGCAGTGTGTTGTGTGTATTGCTGCTGTTGACATGTTTATTTGCCATTCATTGAGTTAGAACATAAACATGTCACACAAATACAGCCACCTGGCACAAACTCTAGTCTAGCACAGTAATCTTCTCATATATGTGGCAAACTCATAACAGTAATCTTCACATATGTGTGGCAAACTCATCACAGCTTCTATATGACAAATCCCACACTTGTTTTTTTTTGTGTGTATAACAAATGCCACACAACTTGTGTATGACAAACTCCACGTCTAGATCCACCTCTTATCTCACATCGAACATTTTTTCCAATTCTCATTATCTCTTCATTGCTTTCATTTTTTCATCCTTTTGTTCTTCTTGTCCTGTCGTCACCTTTTGATGTAGTCACAGGAGATCTCCTTGACTATATGTTGTATTTGTGAATGTGTTTGTTTGCTGATGAAGTCTAATCGACCGCAACGTCCTGTATGTGTCGTAAATCTGTTATGTAAAGCTGCACTACTTTGTGTCATTTTATATTGTTTACATTTTCACAGCTTTACCGCAGTTCCAATTTTATTCATATTTTTACTGTGTTTACCACTGCAACTAAGTGTCCTATCTTCTTCTGTTAATGGTTATATGTGACTATCTGGGTGTATGATTTATTCACTTATTCTTAGCCGTTACTAGCTATCTTTTCTATTTTTATTTAGATCCACCTCTTATCTCCAATTCCAATTCTCATTTTCTCTTCATTACTTTCATTTTTTCATCCTTTTGTTGTTCTTGTCCTGTCGATACCTTTTGATGTAGTCACAGGAGATCTCCTTGACTGTATGTTGTGTTTGTGAATGTGTTTGTTTGCTGATGAAGGCTAATCACCGCAACATACTGTATATGTCGTAAATCTGTTATGTAAAGCTGCACTACTTTGTGTCATTTTATATTTACATTTTCACAGTTCCACCCAATTTATATTTTAACCAAACTCCACACTTCTATATGGGAAACTCCACACGACTTCTGTATGACAAACCCCACACAACTTGTTTTTTTTGGACAAACCCACACAGCTTGTGTTTGACAAGCTCCACACTTCTATATGGCAAACTACACCCAACACAACTTCTGTATGACAAACCCCACACAACTTGCAAACTCCTACAAACTTGTGTATCACAAACTCCATACAACGTTAATGTGACAAAACTCCACAACTTAAATATGGCAAACTCTATGCAACTTAAATATGGCAAACTCATGCAACTTCAGTGTGGATAATATTGTGCTGTAGCTGTGTGCTATATTATTATATTGTACCTGTGATTGTGCTATATTATTATATTGTACCTGTCACATGCTATATTATTATATTGTACCTGTTGCATGCTATATTATATTGTAGCTGTTGTGTACTATATTATATATATATATATATATATATATATATATATATATATATATATATATATATATATATATTGTACCTTTTGGTGTTATATTATATTATGGTTGTTGTGTACTATATTATATATTGCACCTGTTGTGTGATATATTATATTGTACCTGTCACATGCTATATTATATTGTACCTGTTGTGTGCTATATTATTATATTGTACCTGTCACATGCTATATTATATTGTACCTGTTGTGTGATATATTATATTGTACCTTTTGTGTACTATATTATATTGTACCTGTTGTGTGCTATATTATATTGTACCTGTTGTTTGCTATATTATATTGTAGCTGTTGTGTACTATTATATTGTACCTGTTGTGTGCTATATTATTATATTATACCTGTTCTGTGCTATATTATTATATTGTACCTGTTGTGTGCTATGTTATGATATTGTACCTGTCACATGCTATATTATTACATTGCAGCTGTTGTGTGTTGTATTATTGTATTGTAGTTGTTGTGTGCTGTATTATTGTGTTGTAGCTGTGGTGTGCTATATTATTATATCACAGTTGTTGTGTGTTGTATTATTGTATTGTATTTGTTGTGTGCTGTATTGTGTTGTGGTTGATGTGTGATATTATATTGTGGTTGCTGTGTGCTATGTTATTGTATTGCAGCTTTTTGTGATATATTATGGTCTTGTAGCCTGCTGTATGTTGTATGTATGTTGCTATATTGATGTGCTGTAGTTGTGTGTTGTTTTAATATTACTATATTGATGTGCTGTAGTTGTGTGTTGTTTTAATATTGCTATATGGATGTGCTGTTGTTGTGCATTGTTTTAACATTGCTATATTATTATCTTGTAGTTGCTGTGTGTTATGTTAATGTTGTTGTGTGTTGCAGTCGTTCTCACTCGGTGTTTTCTGTGACAATCCACATCAAGGAGAACACGGTGGAGGGGGAGGAACTGCTCAAAACAGGCAAGCTGTATTTGGTGAGTTATTGATAGGTACTTTAGTAACATTTTCTAAATTGCTTTTTTAGTTATATAACTTAAATATTGAGCACAACCCACTACTGGCAACGCCGATCGCATTCTGATATGAACCTAAGGCCTATCCTTAGGTTAGCTGATAGGCCTTAGGTTCATATCAGAATGCGATCGGCGTTGCCAGTAGTGGGTTGTGCTCAATATTTAAATTTCAAATCCCGAAACAACCACATAATCAATTGATTATTGCTCACTGGATTTAGGAGGCCTGGTGTTCCTTGCCAGTGAGAAGTCCTGATCGTTCGGGTCCCATCGATTGACGGACGTCGGTCGCGGCGATTGGGCAATCTTGAGCATAGCCTATGATGGGTAGCGTTGTGATGTTCTGTTGTGATAATTTGGTGTGTCCAGTGTGTGCCGCGTGGTTGCACGCCCGCTTCACACGCGTGATCCGGGACTGTTTCCGGATCCGGTCAGGGATGTGCACTACTGACGAGCTCAAATGAGGGCGAAACTCGAGTATAGTGCTTCCATATTGACGTGGATAGGCCTTAGGTTCATATCAGAATGCGATCGGCGTTGCCAGTAGTGGGTTGTGCTCAATATTTAAATTTCAAATCCCGAAACAACCACATAATCAATTATATAACTGCATAGTTGGATACCTCTTAAAAAAACAAATCCAACGATACCTTATTCAAGTCTGCAAGTGAATTGTAAGCTGAGATATTAATTTTTGTATGTCAGTTTAATATTTAACATTGGCATATTGGTAACCCACTCTGGAAAGTGTGACCACAAAACACATAAGCTAAGGGCAGATAACTGCTCTTGGTTGTGTTTTTTTGCGCTAAGGGGGATAACTCAGGTTTTTATTTTGAATGCAAAATTCAAATGAAAACCTCAAACTCCCTCTTCCTCCACTCCTAAATACTAGAATGCAAACGTGCATCATTATAATCTCGTCGCTCTGAATAATCCATAATAATATTAAATGATCATCGCTGTATTATGACACGGAAAACCGCTATATTCCCGCCATTGAAATTTAACATGATGCATCTTAGCATATGATCTTAATAATTTCTGTTTGGGATGACCCCGCCGACTAAAATATTTGAAAATTTCACAGTACGCGTAAAAATGGGTGCTCAATTTAATTATTTATACTAAATCAAGCGGCAACGTTTATAATAACGAGTACTATATATATCCTTAATACCGGGGAACAATAACAAGAAAACGTAAATCGCCGTTTGAAACATCGCCGGCAACGTTCGGTAACGGAAAATGTAGTACCTAGTTATTGATAAGTGTGGAGAGCAACTGTACACCTCATCTGATACATTGAGTTGGGTAGTAAATGGTAGTAACCTAGTTTGTGTTTTGAGGTGAAGAATCATTGGTTAGAGTATCCCACCACCTTGATGGCAGTCATCACACCAAGTGTAGAATAGACTTATCTCTCAGACTAGCACAGTCCCTAGGCATGTATAACTCTTTGCTACCAGACTGATTAGTGTGAGGTAGTTGTTGCAGTGAAGATATGATTACTGTGAGGTAGTTGTTGCAATGAAGATATGATCAGTGTGAGGTAGTTATTGCAATGAAGATATGATTAGTGTGAGGTAGTTATTGCAATGAAGATATGATCAGTGTGAGGTAGTTATTGCTATAAAGATATGATTAGTGTGAGGTAGTTGTTGCATTGAAGATATGATTAGTGTGAGGTAGCTGTTGCATTGAAGATATGATTAGTGTGAGGTAGTTGTTGCTATAAAGATATGATTAGTGTGAGGTAGTTGTTGCATTGAAGATATGATTAGTGTGAGGTAGTTATTGCAATGAAGATATGATTAGTGTGAGGTAGTTGTTGCTATATAGATATGATTAGTGTGAGGTAGTTGTTGCATTGAAGATATGATTAGTGTGAGGTAGTTGTTGCAATGAAGATATGATCAGTGTGAGGTAGTTATTGCTATAAAGATATGATTAGTGTGAGGTAGTTGTTGCATTGAAGATATGATTAGTGTGAGGTAGTTGTTGCTATAAAGATATGATTAGTGTGAGGTAGTTATTGCAATGAAGATATGATTAGTGTGAGGTAGTTGTTGCATTGAAGATATGATTAGTGTGAGGTAGTTGTTGCTATAAAGATATGATTAGTGTGAGGTAGTTATTGCAATGAAGATATGATTAGTGTGAGGTAGTTATTGCAATGAAGATATGATTAGTGTGAGGTAGTTATTGCAATGAAGATATGATTAGTGTGAGGTAGTTGTTGCTATATAGATATGATTAGTGTGAGGTAGTTGTTGCATTGAAGATATGATTAGTGTGAGGTAGTTGTTGCATTGAAGATATGATTAGTGTGAGGTAGTTGTAACAATGAAGATATGATTAGTGTGAGGTAGTTGTTGCTATAAAGATATGATTAGTGTGAGGTAGTTGTTGCATTGAAGATATGATTAGTGTGAGGTAGTTATTGCAATGAAGATATGATTAGTGTGAGGTAGTTGTTGCTATATAGATATGATTAGTGTGAGGTAGTTGTTGCATTGAAGATATGATTAGTGTGAGGTAGTTGTTGCAATGAAGATATGATCAGTGTGAGGTAGTTATTGCTATAAAGATATGATTAATGTGAGGTAGTTGTTGCTATAAAGATATGATTAGTGTGAGGTAGTTGTTGCTATAAAGATATGATCAGTGTGAGGTAGTTATTGCTATAAAGATATGATTAGTGTGAGGTAGTTGTTGCTATAAAGATATGATTAGTGTGAGGTAGTTATTGCTATAAAGATATGATTAGTGTGAGGTAGTTGTTGCTATAAAGATATGATTAGTGTGAGGTAGTTGTTGCATTGAAGATATGATCAGTGTGAGGTAGTTGTAACAATGAAGATATGATTAGTGTGAGGTAGTTATTGCTATAAAGATATGATTAGTGTGAGGTAGTTGTTGCATTGAAGATATGATTAGTGTGAGGTAGTTATTGCTATAAAGATATGATTAGTGTGAGGTAGTTTATTGCTATAAAGATATGATTAGTGTGAGGTAGTTGTAACAATGAAGATATGATTAGTGTGAGGTAGTTGTAACAATGAAGATATGATTAGTGTGAGGTAGTTGTTGCAATGAAGATATGATTAGTGTGAGGTAGTTGTTGCAATGAAGATATGATTAGTGTGAGGTAGTTGTTGCATTGAAGATATGATTAGTGTGAGGTAGTTGTTGCTATATAGATATGATTAGTGTGAGGTAGTTGTAACAATGAAGATATGATTAGTGTGAGGTAGTTGTTGCTATATAGATATGATTAGTGTGAGGTAGTTGTAACAATGAAGATATGATTAGTGTGAGGTAGTTGTAACAATGAAGATATGATTAGTGTGAGATAGTTGTAACAATGAAGATATGATTAGTGTGAGGTAGTTGTTGCAATGAAGATATGATTAGTGTGAGGTAGTTGTTGCATTGAAGATATGATTAGTGTGAGGTAGTTGTTGCATTGAAGATATGATTAGTGTGAGGTAGTTATTGCTATAAAGATATGATTAGTGTGAGGTAGTTGTTGCATTGAAGATATGATTAGTGTGAGGTAGTTGTTGCATTGAAGATATGATTAGTGTGAGGTAGTTATTGCTATAAAGATATGATTAGTGTGAGGTAGTTGTTGCATTGAAGATATGATCAGTGTGAGGTAGTTATTGCTATAAAGATATGATTAGTGTGAGGTAGTTGTTGCATTGAAGATATGATTAGTGTGAGGTAGTTGTAACAATGAAGATATGATTAGTGTGAGGTAGTTGTTGCAATGAAGATATGATTAGTGTGAGATAGTTGTAACAATGAAGATATGATTAGTGTGAGATAGTTGTAACAATGAAGATATGATTAGTGTGAGGTAGTTGTAACAATGAAGATATGATTAGTGTGAGATAGTTGTAACAATGAAGATATGATTAGTGTGAGGTAGTTGTTGCATTGAAGATATGATTAGTGTGAGGTAGTTATTGCTATAAAGATATGATTAGTGTGAGGTAGTTGTAACAATGAAGATATGATTAGTGTGAGGTAGTTGTAACAATGAAGATATGATTAGTGTGAGGTAGTTGTAACAATGAAGATATGATTAGTGTGAGGTAGTTGTTGCATTGAAGATATGATTAGTGTGAGATAGTTGTAACAATAAAGATATGATTAGTGTGAGGTAGTTGTAACAATGAAGATATGATTAGTGTGAGGTAGTTGTTGCATTGAAGATATGATTAGTGTGAGGTAGTTGTTGCATTGAAGATATGATTAGTGTGAGGTAGTTGTAACAATGAAGATATGATTAGTGTGAGGTAGTTGTAACAATGAAGATATGATTAGTGTGAGGTAGTTGTAACAATGAAGATATGATTAGTGTGAGGTAGTTGTAACAATGAAGATATGATTAGTGTGAGGTAGTTGTTGCATTGAAGATATGATTTGTGTGAGGTAGTTGTTGCATTGAAGATATGATTAGTGTGAGGTAGTTATTGCAATGAAGATATGATTAGTGTGAGGTAGTTATTGCAATGAAGATATGATTAGTGTGAGGTAGTTATTGCAATGAAGATATGATTAGTGTGAGGTAGTTATTGCAATGAAGATATGATTAGTGTGAGATAGTTGTAACAATGAAGATATGATTAGTGTGAGATAGTTGTAACAATGAAGATATGATTAGTGTGAGATAGTTGTAACAATGAAGATATGATTACTGTGAGGTAGTTGCTGTTATGAGATTACATTGTAACCTGTAGATGTGACAATTAGTGTTGCCATTGTGTTTGATAGTGTGTTCTTTCTGTTCTATTTCTGGATATAGGTTGATCTTGCAGGATCCGAAAATATTGGTCGATCTGGTGCAGTTGATAAGAGAGCTCGCGAGGCAGGTAAGCCAACACCATCTATGTTTGTTCCATTTGTTTCTGTCCTTAGTTTTGTTTCATTATGTGATGATAGTTATTTCATGAGTTTTGTTTCATTATGTGATGATACAGTTATTTCATGAGTTGTTTCTCATTATGTGATGATACAGTTATTTCATGAGATTTGTTTCATTATGTGATGATACAGTTATTTCATGAGTTTTGTTTCATTATGTGATGATACAGTTATTTCATGAGTTGTGTTTCATTATGTGATGATACAGTTATTTCATGAGTTTTTTTTTTTTTTTTTCGCTCGCTGGCTTTGAACTCAAGCGTAGTCCATACATACTATTTATGGTAGTGATAGTCTGAATTTTGCATGTAGATTAGCTTGCCCTATTAACAGTGCCGATCGCCATCAGGCAAACCCACTCTGACTTCAGAGGTACTTGTAATTTTTGTGATTTTATAATTATACTTGTCTTATCTATTCATGATTTTTGAACTACACTTATTTTCTTATCTGTTTGTTAAATAAGATCTGCGCTTGTTGTAATCTGATCTATTTGTGATATTAGGACTATACTTGTTGTCTGATCTATTTGTGTTAATAGAACTGCACTTGTGTTGTATTTCTAATCTATTTGTGGTTTTAGAGCTATAGATTTCTGATTTATGAATGCAGTTTAAATATTGTGTTCTGGTTACTATATGTAAAAATTGTGCAGCTGCAAGTAATCCTGAATGTGAATTTCCTGAATGTATTGTGTGTGCACGTTGCAGGCAACATCAACCAGTCACTGCTTACCTTGGGCCGAGTCATTACAGCATTAGTGGAACATGCTCCACACATCCCGTACAGGTCAGTTCACTTGCTCATTCCAACATTGATGCAACATTCCACACATCCTGTACAGATCAGTTCATTTGCTCATTCCAACATTGATGCAACATTCCACACATCCTGTACAGGTCAGTTCATTTGCTCATTCCAACATTGATGCAACATTCCACACATCCTGTACAGGTCGTCAGTTCACTAGTCCACTCCAACATTGATGCAACATTCCACACATGCCGTACAGGTCAGTTCACTAGTCCACTCCAACATTGATGCAACATTCCACACATGCCGTACAGGTCAGTTCACTAGTCCACTCCAACATTGATGCAGGTATATACATGCCCTACAGGTCAGTTCACTAATTCATTTCAATATTGATGCATTCCAGCATGTCTACATAGACTATTCAACCATGTTTGGGTAGGACAACAGACACCACGAGACTGGGGAAACACCATAATTATCCCAATTTGGAAAAACAAAGGCAGCAAAGGAGACTGCACACAATACAGAGGCATTTCCCCTTTGTGTCATACTGGGACAATATTTTGCCAAATTCTTGAGAAAAGATTACGAACAACTATAGAATCCCAGCTAAGCAAAACACAACTTGGATTTAGGAAAAACAAAGGATGCACAGGTGCCATTTTTGCTCTTAGACAACTTATAGAAAAATCAATTGAATTCAATGAAACACTCTACTTAGCCTTTGTCGACCAAGGAAAAGCATTTGATAGAGTATATAGAAACAAGCTGTGGGAAATCCTTAAACAATATGGAGTGAGTACACATCTAACAAACCTATGTAGAAGCTTATACAACAACAGTGAATGCATAGTGAGAGAAACTGGAGGACACCCAGAACCCTTCACCATAAGATCTGGAGTATGACAAGGTTGTGTCCTGTCCCCTTTCTTGTCCATAACATATAGACAACATATGTAAAGAAACCAGCCAAACAGACCGCAAGAACACCACACGACGAGAACACAGAACAAGAACCATCTGCAAATTACACCCATGTTCTTCCCTATTGCTATGTTTGGAGAGTCACATGCTCCAGCGTCTTGGGGGAGTTTCTCACTGCAGGCCATAATCTGCGAATTCTCTTCACTCTGTTTCACTTTTTCACAGGTTTAAAAAGTCGACAGGGTCGACTTCATTGCACCGGGTTTTATCCCATATTGCTCAGCCCGGAATTGAACCCACAACCTTCAGAGCACGAGTCAAACGGCTTGACCACTTCGCCACAGAGACTCCCTTTTTCTCAGGTTTATGCACCTGAATCAATATCTGTGACACGGCCTGGTCACACTTGCCACTCTTATACATTCTTTGATGGAGGGTTGAGGAGGGCAATTCCATTCCTCCTATTGACCTGGGGCCGATCTGGCCCTGACTGGGGCTGATGCGCCCATCTTTAGCGGAGGCTCCCTCGAAACTCACTTACCCGGGCGAAATGCGCGCTCAATTTTGACCAGCTAAATTACCCAGCATGCCTCAGCCACGCAACAGGTTCTGGAAGTTTCACCAGCCAAACATCCTGTAGAGCCATGCCACGCTACTTTATATATATATATATATATATATATATATATATATATATATATATATATATATATATATATATATATATATATATATATATACATACACACACACACATATATATATATATACTCTTGTAAACCTCACACAGACCTGGATATATCAACAATTATAAGCCTCACACTGACATGGATGTATGCAAGCTGTTGAAAGCCTCACATGGACAGTATGGTTACCTATAACAGTATGAGTTGATATATAGATTGTTGTAGGTTTGACAGTATGTACTCATGTAAACACATTGACAGCACATGCATGTGAAGACAGTAAAAAGTACACACGAACTGAAATGTGCATGTGAAGATACTAAACAGCACGCATTGCATACTGACAGCATGTGAAGGCAGTAAACAGCACACATTACACACTGACAGCATGTGAAGGCAGTAAACATCTTACATTACACACTGACAGCATGTGAAGGCAGTAAACATCTTACATTACACACTGACAGTAAGGGTTGGATATATCTGCAGGGAAAGCAAGTTGACGAGGCTGTTGCAGGATTCGCTTGGTGGACGTACAAAAACATCCATTATTGCCACCATTTCACCAGCCCTGTGTAACCTAGAGGTATGTGACATGATCCACTTCTAGTCCACTTTACACCACCACCTACCTGATTTCTCTAGTCTAGTCCACTTTACACCACCTACCTGATTTCTCTAGTCCACTTTACACCACCACCTACCTGATTTCTCTATTCCACTTTACACCACCATCTACCTGATTTCTCTAGTCGTCTACTTTACACCACCACCTACCTGATTTCTCTAGTCTAGTCCACTTTTCACCACCACCTACCTGATTTCTCTAGTCCACTTTACACCACCACCTGCTTTATTTCTCTAGTCCACTTTACACCACCACCTACCTGATTTCTCTAGTATAGTCCACTTTACACCACCATCTACCTGATTTCTCTAGTCCACTTTACACCATCGACCTGATTTCTCTAGTCCACTTTACACCACCACCTACTTGATTTCTCTATTCCACTTTACACCACCATCTACCTGATTTCTCTAGTCGTCTACTTTACACCACCACCTACCTGATTTCTCTAGTCTAGTCCACTTTACATCACCACCTACCTGATTTCTCTAGTCCACTTTACACCACCGCCTACCTGATTTCTTTAGTCTAGTCCACTTTACACCACCACCTACCTGATTTCTCTAGTCCACTTTACACCACCGCCTACCTGATTTCTTTAGTCTAGTCCACTTTACACCACCACCTACCTGATTTCTCTAGTCCACTTTACACCACCATCTACCTGATTTCTCTAGTCCACTTTACACCACCATCTACCTGATTTCTCTAGTCCACTTTACACCACCATCTACCTGATTTCTCTAGTCCACTTTACACCACCACCTACCTGATTTCTCTAGTCCACTTTACACCACCACCTACCTGATTTCTCTAGTCCACTTTACACCACCACCTACCTGATTTCTCTAGTCCACTTTACACCACCATCTACCTGATTTCTCTAGTCGTCTACTTTACACCACCACTTACCTGATTTCTCTAGTCTAGTCCACTTTTCACCACCACCTACCTGATTTCTCTAGTCCACTTTACACCACCGCCTACCTGATTTCTTTAGTCTAGTCCACTTTACACCACCACCTACCTGATTTCTCCAGTTCACTTTACACCACCATCTACTTGATTTGTCTAGTCCACTTTACACCACCATCTACCTGATTTCTCTAGTCTAGTCCACTTTACACCACCATCTACCTGATTTCTCTAGTCTAGTCCACTTTACATCACCACCTACCTGATTTCTCTAGCCTAGTCCACTTTACACACCACCTACCTGATTTCTCTAGTCCACTTTACACCACCAAATACCTGATTTCTGTAGTCCACTTTACACCACCACCTGCCTGATTTCTCTAGTCCACTTTACACCACCATCTACCTGATTTCTCTAGTCCACTTTACACCACCACCTGCCTGATTTCTCTAGTCCACTTTACACCACCATCTACCTGATTTCTCTTTTTAAAACATATGTCAGTATCCTACTTGATGGAGATGCAGACACATTTTATGATACTATATATTTGGTTTATCAGAGAATGCACAAACTTTATTTTTGAAGGGTTAAAAATTGGGCACGCAGGCCCGTCTGACATTCTTTCTTCTCTATTTCCTCTCATGCATTCTTTCATTCAACATCACTTATGAAGCTAATCTTAGACAACAAAAGAACAATAAGCATTAAAATGCATGAATAATACATGACTCACTGAGGCAATGTTTAACCTGGGCACTATAAATACCTAAGGAAGGTGTAAGAAGGGAAGGTGAAGGTCTGTTGTGACATTGGAAGATGCAACAAGTGATGGGTACTTGAAAGCTCTAGAAACACTTGAATAACTGCAGTGATCTCATGATGATGTCTTTGGCTGGGTTTCCAATAAAGGAATGTAATTACTTATTTCAAAATATGCAACTTTATCTGAGTTTGTTTCATATTGTTTGCTCCCGAATCATGTTTAGATGTGTCCGCCCCTGATCATGTCTAATGCACATATTGCACCTTGTCTCTGTCCACATGTGTCTACCCCTGATCATGTCTGTCCGCCCCTGATCATGTCTAATGCATATATTGCACCTTGTCTCTGTCCACGTGTCCACCCCTGATCATGTCTAATGCACATATTGCACCTTGTCTCTGCCCACATGTGTCCTCCCCTGATCATGTCTAATGCACATTGCACCTTGTCTCTGTCCACATGTGTCCACCCCTGATCATGTCTAATCCACATATTGCACCTTGTCTCTGTTCACATGTGTCCACCCCTGATCATGTCTAATCCACATATTGCACCTTGTCTCTATCCACATGTGTCCACCCCTAATCATGTCTAATCCACATATTGCACCTTGTCTCTGTGTGGGTGAGGTATGTGTGTGTGGGTGGGGGATTTTTGTGGTGTGGGGGTATGTGGGGTGGATGGGTAAGGGTATCTGTGTGGGTGTGGGTGGGAATATTGTGTGGTATCTGGGTGGGGGATATGTGTGTGGTGTGTAAGTGGGGATGTGTGTGTGTGGTGCGTGGGTTGGGAATAGTGCGTGGTAGGGGGTGTATGTGATGTGCGGGTGGGGGATTAGGTTATGGCATGTGTGGGTGGGTGGAAGTTGTATGTGTGGGTGGTGGGGTGTGTGTGAGTGGATTGGGGATGTATGGGTGGTTAGGGAGATGTGTGTGTGTGGGGGGGGGGGGCATGTTAGTTGGTGGGGATGTGTGTGTATGGTTTGGGGATGTGTGAGTGGATGTGCGATGTGTGGGTTGGTGGGGGATTGTGTGCATGGGTGGGGAATATGTTGTCGATAAAGATGTGGCTGGGGGATGGGTGGTTTGAGGTGTGGGTGGGGAGAGGATGTGTGGGTTAGGATGTGTATGTGGATGGGCGTGGGATGTGTGGGTTGGTGGGGGAATGTTTGTGGGTGGCGAGTGTGTTTTGGTTGGGGGATCAGGTGAGGGCAGTGTGTGCGGGTGGGGGATGTTCGGGAGGGGGATGGGTCGGTTGGTGGGGTATGTATGTGTCCCTTGGTGTGCGTGTTTGTGGGTAGGTGGGGTGTGTATGTGTCCCTTGGTGCGCGTGTGTGTGGGTAGGTGGGCGTGTTGTGTGGGTGGGGTGATGTATGGGTAGGTGGGAGATGGGCCTCATAACATGGTAATTAGCCTTGTTTATGTTTACAACATTCATTTCACAATGTTTATTTTTCTTCCTATGTAAATGTATAATGCTCTTGATGAACGAAAGACGAGTGATTGGAAGGGCCGAATGTAAGACGGGCCTGCGCGCCCAATTTGTGACCCTAATAAAGTTGATTTGATTTGATTTGTTCACATGTGTCCACCCCTGATCATGTCTAATCCACATATTGCACCTTGTCTCTGTTCACATGTGTCCACCCCTGATCATGTCTGTCCACCCCTGATCATGACTAATCCACATATTACACCTTGTCTCTGTCCACATATGTCCACCCCTGATCATGTCTGTCCACCCCTGATCATGACTAATCCACATATTGCACCTTGCCTCTGTCCACATGTGTCCACCCCTGATCATGTCAGTCCACCCCTGATCATGTCTAATCCACATATTGCACCTTGCCTCTGTCCACATGTGTCCACCCCTGATCATGTCTGTCCACCCCTGATCATGACTAATCCACATATTACACCTTGTCTCTGTCCACATGTGTCCACCCCTGATCATGTCTAATCCACATATTGCACCCTGTCTCTGTCCACATGTGTCCACCCCTGATCATGTCTAATCCACATATTGCACCCTGTCTCTGTCCACATGTGTCCACCCCTGATCATGTCTAATCCACATATTGCACCTTGTCTGTCCACATGTGTTCACCCCTGATCATGTCTGTCCACCCCTGATCATGACTAATCCACATATTGCACCTTGTCTCTTTCCACATGTGTCCACCTCTGGTTATGTCTGTCCACCCCTGGTTATGTCTGTCCACCCCTGGTTATGTCTGTCCACCCCTGATCATGTCTAATCCACATATTGCACCTTGTCTCTGTCCACATGTGTCCACCCCTGATCATGTCTAATCCACATATTGCACCCTGTCTCTGTCCACATGTGTCTACCCCTGATCATGTCTAATGCACATATTGCACCCTGTGTCTGTCCACATGTCTACCCCTGATCATGTCTAATGCACATATTGCACCTTGTCTCTGTTCATGTGTGTCCACACCTGATCATGTCTAATCCACATATTGCACCTTGTCTCTGTTCACGTGTGTCCACACCTGATCATGTCTAATGCACATATTGCACCCTGTCTCTGTCCACATGTGTCTACCCCTGATCATGTCTAATGCACATATTGCACCTTGTCTCTGTCCACATGTGACCACCCTGATCATGTCTAATGCACATATTGCACATTGTCTGTGTCCACCCCTGATCATGTCTAATGCACATATTGCACCTTGTCTCTGTCCACATGTGTCCACCCCTGATCATGTCTGTCCACCCCTGATCATGTCCAATCCACATATTGCACCCTGTCTCTGTCTACATGTGTCTACCCCTGATCATGTCTAATCCACATATTGCACCTTGTCTCTGTCCACATGTGTCTACCCCTGATCATGTCTAATACACATATTGCACCTTGTCTCATGTGTCCACCCCTGATCATGTCTGTCCACCCCTGATCATGCCTAATTCACATATTGCACCCTGTCTCTGTCCACATGTGTCTACCCCTGATCATGTCTAATATACATATTGCACCTTGTCTCTGTCCACATGTGTCTACCCCCTGATCATGTCTAATCCACATATTGCACCTTGTCTCTGTCCACATGTGTCTACCCCTGATCATGTCTAATACACATATTGCACCGTGTCTCTGTCCACATGTGTCCACCCCTGATCATGTCTGTCCACCCCTGATCATGTCTAATCCACATATTGCATGCACCTTGTCTCTGTCCACATGTGTCCACCCCTGATCATGTCTAATCCACATATTGCATGCACCTTGTCTCTGTCCACATGTGTCCACCCCTGATTATGTCTAATCTAGATATTGCACCCTGTTTGTCCACGTGTCCACCCTGATCATGTCTAATGCACATATTGCACCTTGTCTCTGTCCACACGTGTCTACCCCTGATCATGTCTAATGCACATATTGCACCCTGTCTCTGTCCACATGTGTCTACCCCTGATTATGTCTAATCCACATATTGCACCTTGTCTCTGTCCACATGTGTCCACCCCTGATCATGTCTAATGCACATATTGCACCTTTTCTCTGTCCATGTGTGTCCACCCCTGATCATGTCTAATGCACATATTGCACCTTGTCTCTGTCCACATGTGTCTACCCCTGATCATGTCTAATGCACATATTGCATCTTGTCTCTGTCCACATGGTCCCATTAACTGTCTCTGGACCTGCTCCACAATTTGCCGTAACTTCTGCTCGCTGTCTGCTAATATCACAATAATCAATCCTAGGTTGTTTCATGTTCTCCCATGGATGTTCAGTATAAACATGTACTCAACTGTACTGATTTGGTTCATGTTTGTTCCTGGAGGATCACAGTCACCAGATATTTCCACAAATACTTCTTTCATAGATGATACCAGGAGAAGCTCAACACAGTGCACCAACTCTGGGGAGGATGGGAATGTGTCCATACCAGGAATACACCTGCTATAAATGTTATGCTTGTAAGCAGCCCCTCTAATTTGTCCTGTGTTTGTTTATAGCCATCCGCCTAGGATTATTGAACACGTGCAGTGTGAGTGTTGTGTGCTCTTGTCCGTGAAGAATAGACATCCAAACCACTACCCCACGATGGAGAGCTTCATACCATTATTGTCCTATTGTGTCAACATTCTTGTCCTATTGTGTCAACATTCTTGTCCTATTGTGTCAACATTCAAACAGTCCATACTGAATGGAACCACCCTGAGCCAGAGCCACTGGGTCACCTGTGTGTACCGTGCGCAGATCTAGAGACAACACACTGCCCCATTCTAGTGCTTGTTGTACCCATATGTGGTGATTATGTATGTATCTGATTGACGTTCAAAAATGTGTCGTGTTCATTCAGTGCATCTTCTGTGTCTGTGCCGTGACTGTTGGCAAGACGGCAACGGTTGGTATATGTTTTATTGTGTGGTCTATGAATAGTTTGATGCTTCATCTGACCAGGAAACACTGAGCACCCTAGACTACGCATTTAGGGCCAAGAACATTACCAACCGGCCAGAGATCAACCAAAAGTTGACAAAGAAAGCTTTACTCAGGGTGAGTGTTGTATCCGTCAGTGTTGGATGTTTGGTGAAATATGAGACATAGACAGCAATATGTGTGTGTTACTAAGACCATGTCATCAGAGATTCCATGAAAGCTAAGTTCTTGTATCCATCTGTGTGAGCTTTTGATTGATATCAGAGCTTTTTATCTACAAACAAACAAACTTTATTTTCATGGCAGTAAGTAAAGCAATAACATGGCTCGAGACACAGACATTCACTAGGGCTTGTTTCCTTAGCGACTCAATGAACATGATCAAGAGAATAGAGGAGGGGTCGATCCGAAGAGAATGGTTGCTGCCTCTGGAGCGGTCTCGGCTGGCAAAGATTAGTTTCATCTTCGTGCCAGGTCATGCGGGAGTACAAGGAAATGAGCGGGCTGACAAGCTCGCAGGTGAGGCTACTGTGGAGGGCGGACGCGCCATGGACCAGGCTGACATTCTGAATGCTTTACGAGAAGTGAGACTTTTGCAAGAACCAAGTGATGACTGTGAATCTACAACAATGGCCAGACTGCGAGAGCAGCAAATTAAAAGAGGGGTGGCGAAACAAGAACACTACGCAGGAAGCCAAAGAAGATTGATAAACCAACACAGAACTGGCGTCGTTAGCCGCTACACGCTGCGGGATTTGCTGAGGAGGGGATCCGAGCACTTATGGACTGAATGGTCCGATGTGCAACGAGGATGATCTGTCGACTAACTAACTAACTAACTAACTAAACTTTATTTTCAAAGGGTTAAGAATTGGGCACGCAGGCCCGTCTAACATTCTACCTATGTGAGAGCTCTTTAGCCACCTGAGTGAGTGCTCTTTATGTCACCCATGTCAATGCTCTTAATGCCACCTATGTCAGTGCTCTTTATGCATCTATGGAGAGTTTATGCACCATGTCAGTGCTCTTTATGCACCTGTGTGAGAGCTCTTCATGCACTATGTGAATGCTCTTTATGCACCTGTGTGAGAGCTCTTCATGCACCTGTGTGAGAGCTCTTCATGCACCTATGTGAATGCTCTTTAGGCACCTATGTCAGTGCTCTTTGCACACCTATGTGAGTGCCTTTTACTTGTGTCAGTACTGTCCTAGAGTGAAAACCTATGTCAGAACTTGCTAGTAGTGTGTGAGAACCTATGTCAGAACTTGCTAGTAGTATGTGAGAACCTATGTTAGAACTTGCTAGTAGAGTGTGAGAACCTATGTCAGAACTTGCTAGTAGTATGTGAGAACCTATGTCAGAACTTGCTAGTAATGTGTGAGAACCTATGTTAGAACTTGCTAGTAGTGTGTGAGAACCTATGTCAGAACTTGCTAGTAGTGTGTGAAAACCTATGTCAGAACTTGCTAGTAGAGTGTGAGAACCTATGTCAGAACTTGCTAGTAGTGTGTGAGAACCTATGTTAGAACTTGCTAGTAGTGTGTGGGAACCTATGTTAGAACTTGCTAGTAGTGTGTGAGAACCTATGTCAGAACTTGCTAGTAGTGTGTGGGAACCTATGTCAGAACTTGCTAGTAGTGTGTGAGAACCTATGTTAGAACTTGCTAGTAGTGTGTGAGAACCTATGTTAGAACTTGCTAGTGAGAACCTATGTCAGAACCTGCTAGTAGTGTGTGAGAACCTATGTTAGAACTTGCTAGTAGTGTGTGAGAACCTATGTTAGAACTTGCTAGTGAGAACCTATGTCAGAACCTGCTAGTAGTGTGTGATAACCTATGTTAGAAATTGCTAGTAGTGTGTGAGAACCTATGTCAGAACTTGCTAGTAGTGTGTGAGAACCTATGTCAGAACCGGCTAGTAGTGTGTGGGAACCTATGTCAGAACTTGCTAGTAGTGTGTGAGAACCTATGTCAGAACTTGCTAGTAGTGTGTGAGAACCTATGTTAGAACTTGCTAGTGAGAACCTATGTCAGAACCTGCTAGTAGTGTGTGATAACCTATGTTAGAACTTGCTAGTAGTGTGTGAGAACCTATGTCAGAACTTGCTAGTAGAGTGTGAGAACCTATGTCAGAACCTGCTAGTAGTGTGTGAGAACCTATGTCAGACCTGCTAGTAGTGTGTGAGATCCTATGTCAGAACCTGCTAGTAGTGTGTGGGAACCTATGTTAGAACTTGCTAGTAGTATGTGAGATCCTATGTCAGAACCTGCTAGTAGTGTGTGAGATCCTATGTCTAGAACTTGCTAGTGTGAGGAACCTATGTCAGAACCTTGCTAGTAGTGTGTGAGAACTTATGTCAGAACCTTGCTAGTAGTGTGTGAGATCCTATGTTCAGAACCTGCTAGTAGTGTGTGAGATCCTATGTCAGAACTTGCTAGTAGTGTGTGAGAATCTATGTCAGAACTTGCTAGTAGTGTGTGAGCATCCTATGTCAGAACTTGCTAGTAGTGTGTGAGAACTTATGTCAGAACTTGCTAGTTAGTGTGTGGGAACCTATGTCAGAACTTGCTAGTAGTGTGTGAGAACTTATGTCAGAACCTTGCTAGTAGTGTGTGAGAACCTATGTCAGAACTTGCTAGTAGTGTGTGAGAACCTATGTTAGAACTTGCTAGTAGTGTGTGAGAAACCTATGTCAGAACTTGCTAGTTAGTGTGTGAGAACCTATGTTAGAACTTGCTAGTGAGAACCTATGTCAGAACTGCTAGTAGTGTGTGGAGAACCTATGTCAGAACTTGCTAGTAGTTGTGTGGGAACCTATGTCAGAACTTGCTAAGTACGTGTGTGAGAACTTATGTCAGAACTTGCTAGTAGTGTGTGAGAACTTATGTCAGAACTTGCTAGTAGTGTGTGAGAACCTATTGTCAGAACTTGCTAGTAGTGTGTGAGAACCTATGTTAGAACTTGCTAGTGAGAACCTATGTCAGAACCTGCTAGTAGTGTGTGGGAACCCTTGTCAGAACTTGCTAGTAGTAGGTGGGAGAACCTATGTCAGAACCTTGCTAGTAGTGTGGGGAGAACCTAGGTTAGAACTTGCTTAGTAGTGTGTGAGAACCTATGTCAGAACTTGCTAGTAGTGGTGGGAGAACCTATGTTAGAACTTGCTAGTGAGAACCCTATGTCCAGAACCTGCTAGTAGTGGTGTGAGAACCTATTGTCAGAACATTGCTAGTAGTGTGTGGGAAACTATGTCAGAACCTGGCCTAGTAGTGGTGTGAGAAATTATGTCAGAACTTGCGAGTAGTGTGTGAGAACCTTATGTCAGAAACTTGCTAGTAGTGTGTGGAGAACCTATGGCAGAACTTGCTAGTAGTGTGTGAGAACCTATGGTAAGAACTTGCTAGTGAGAACTATGTCAACCGGCTAGGAGTGATGTGAGAACCCTATGTCAGAACTTGCTAGTAGTGTGTGAGAACTTATGTCAGAACTTGCTAGTAGTGTGTGGGAACCTATGTCAGAACTTGCTAGTAGTGTGTGAGAACTTATGTCAGAACTTGCTAGTAGTGTGTGAGAACTATGTCAGAACTTGCTAGTAGTGTGTGAGAACCTATGTTAGAACTTGCTAGTAGTGTGTGAGAACCTATGTCAGAACTTGCTAGTAGTGTGTGAGATCCTATGTCAGAACCTTGCTAGTAGTGTGTGGGGACCTATGTCAGAACTTGCTAGTAGTGTGTGAGAACCTATGTTAGAACTTGCTAGTAGTGTGTGAGAACCTATGTTAGAACTTGCTAGGTGAGAACCTATGTCAGAACTTGCTAGTAGTGTGTGAGAACCTATGTTAGAACTTGCTAGTAGTGTGTGAGAACCTATGTTAGAACTTGCTAGTGAGAACCTATGTCAGAACTTGCTAGTAGTGTGTGGAGAACCTATGTTAGAACTTGCTAGTAGTGTGTGAGAACCTATGTTAGAACTTGCTAGTAGTGTGTGAGATCCTATGTTAGAACTTGCTAGTAGTGTGTGAGATCCTATGTTAGAACTTGCTAGTAGTGTGTGAGATCCTATGTTAGAACTTGCTAGTAGTGTGTGAGAATCCTATGTTAGAACTTGCTAGTAGTGTGTGAGAACCTATGTCAGAACTTGCTAGTAGTGTGTGGGAACCTATGTTAGAACTTGCTAGTGAGAACCTATGTCAGAACTTGCTAGTAGTGTGTGAGAACCTATGTTAGAACTTGCTAGTAGTGTGTGAGAACCTATGTCAGAACTTGCTAGTAGTGTGTGAGAACCTATGTCAGAACTTGCTAGTAGTGTGTGAGAACCTATGTTAGAACTTGCTAGTAGTGTGTGAGAACCTATGTCAGAACTTGCTAGTAGTGTGTGAGAACCTATGTTAGAACTTGCTAGTAGTGTGTGAGAACCTATGTCAGAACTTGCTAGTAGTGTGTGAGAACCAATGTTAGAACTTGCTAGTAGTGTGTGGGAACCTACGTCAGAACTTGCTAGTAGTGTGTGGGAACCTATGTTAGAACTTGCTAGTGAGAACCTATGTTAGAACTTGCTAGTAGTGTGTGAGAACCTATGTCAGAACTTGCTAGTAGTGTGTGAGAACCTATGTCAGAACTGCTAGTAGTGTGTGGGAACCTATGTCAGAACTTGCTAGTAGTGTGTGAGAACCTATGTTAGAACTTGCTAGTAGTGTGTGAGAACCTATGTTAGAACTTGCTAGTGAGAACCTATGTCAGAACTTGCTAGTAGTGTGTGAGAACCTATGTCAGAACTTGCTAGTAGTGTGTGAGAACCTATGTCAGAACTTGCTAGTAGTGTGTGGGAACCTATGTCAGAACTTGCTAGTAGTGTGTGAGAACCTATGTTAGAACTTGCTAGTAGTGTGTGAGAACCTATGTTAGAACTTGCTAGTGAGAACCTATGTCAGAACTTGCTAGTAGTGTGTGAGAACCTATGTTAGAACTTGCTAGTAGTGTGTGAGAACCTATGTTAGAACTTGCTAGTGAGAACCTATGTCAGAACTTGCTAGTAGTGTGTGAGAACCTATGTTAGAACTTGCTAGTAGTGTGTGAGAACCTATGTTAGAACTTGCTAGTAGTGTGTGAGATCCTATGTTAGAACTTGCTAGTAGTGTGTGAGATCCTATGTTAGAACTTGCTAGTAGTGTGTGAGATCCTATGTTAGAACTTGCTAGTAGTGTGTGAGATCCTATGTTAGAACTTGCTAGTAGTGTGTGAGATCCTATGTTAGAACTTGCTAGTAGTGTGTGAGATCCTATGTTAGAACTTGCTAGTAGTGTGTGAGATCCTATGTTAGAACTTGCTAGTAGTGTGTGAGATCCTATGTTAGAACTTGCTAGTAGTGTGTGAGATCCTATGTTAGAACTTGCTAGTAGTGTGTGAGATCCTATGTTAGAACTTGCTAGTAGTGTGTGAGATCCTATGTTAGAACTTGCTAGTAGTGTGTGAGATCCTATGTTAGAACTTGCTAGTAGTGTGTGAGATCCTATGTTAGAACTTGCTAGTAGTGTGTGAGAACCTATGCCAGAAACTTGCTAGTAGAGTGTGAGATCCTATGTCAGAACCTGCTAGTAGTGTGTGAGAACCTATGTTAGAACTTGCTAGTAGTGTGTGAGATCCTATGTCAGAACCTGCTAGTAGTGTGTGAGATCCTATGTCAGAACCTGCTAGTAGTGTGTGAGATCCTATGTCAGAACCTGCTAGTAGTGTGTGAGATCCTATGTTAGAACTTGCTAGTAGTGTGTGAGAACCTATGTCAGAACTTGCTAGTAGTGTGTGAGATCCTATGTCAGAACCTGCTAGTAGCAATGTCAGAGTCATCGGGTTTTCCCGTTTACTTCCTGTTTCGTTTTCGTATTTTCGCGAACTTTTAGTCGCGACCAACGATTTCACTTCCGGTCTGAGCATGTCCTTCTAAAAATTAAAAAAAACGAAAGAAGCGTGATGCGATGAAAGGGGAAGTTATTCTAATATTTTAAGTATTGGATCGTCTACTTCGCGGGAAAGTGATTGAGTCGAAAAAACCGTTTTCTCAAGATTTTATTTGACTATATTCACGAATATTACGGTAATTTGTTTTATAACTCTTGTAGCTTAAAGAAGGCTAAACTTTTTATTGTATTTTTGAATGCCTCGTCCAATTTTACATAAATATGAGAGTTTCAACACAGCTGCTGTTAGCTGAAATTCAGGGGGGAAAAATTAGTGACATCGCCATGGCCGTCATGTCATGTAAGAAAATAAACTATAGCGGACCTGTATTTATTTATAATTAGAACTGGTAATTTAACTACTAAGATTAAACAGAATACAAGTGTCATTTATAGCAGTAATGTATCTGTGTACTTGCATATATATTTCAGCATTTGACATGTCTGAAAATAATTTTGAAAGCCAGTTTTCAGACCCGTCTGTAAACTTGTAAGAAGTGTGAGAAAGGAGTACTTTTTTGCTAAGCTGCGCAGCAATACATAATGATTTAAATTTAAATACAGTACTGTAAAATAAGTTATATGTTTTAAGTAAGTTAGTATTTAAATTATTAATTGCTCACTATTAATTATTACTAGTATTAGATACAGAACAGTGTATCAGTGTAATAATTATAGTGAATATTTAATATTTTTATTTTTTTTATTATTTAATATCTTAATAATTAATTAACAGCTGCTTAATTTATGCAGCAGTTACAAACTTAGTTACTGTCAAGAGGTGAGGTTGGTTTCTCTCTATGATATGAGTTCATGCACTATAATGCAGCACCGTTCACCTCTAGATCGGTGTGGCTCTGGGGTATGATGGTACAGGACAGCATAAATTGAGGCATGATGGTACAGGACAGCATAACTATCTGAACTCCAAAAACGACTCAACGCACATGCCAGTGGAGTGAACTGCGATGTATTTTACCACAGCTGATCTTGGATGACGGCTATGAGTGGTTGTGCTGATTCAGACTTGAGTCATTCTCGCGCAACATTCACTCCCGCTCTTCAATCAGACATCACCTCCCCAGACCAGTGAGAGTGTTGAGAACAGAGCTTGCCGCCTAGTATCCTGGTAATGCTAATCAACTACACTTTCCTACCTTCAACCGGAGTTCACCCTAATCGAGCTCCAATGGCCCATGTCCTTGGCCCGGTCATAATTAGACCCGTGCGAATACCAGAAATGCCAGCGACCGTGGCATCAGTAGAGCCAGGAATGCCTGAAGTCAATTGCAGGACACAAACCAGAGTGACTTCATGTGGACACCGAGGATTGGCCGCAGTATAACGGTCGGTATTCCGTGAATGCTGGTGAAACACGTCCTAACGCTGTCTTGCTGGATCACACCCTAATGCTTGAGCCGTTACGGCGTTATGTGACGTCGTACCATGACGTCTAAATTGCGTTCAATGTTGGTGTCACTATGTTCAACATTTGTGACACTCTGTATCTTCTTCTTTGATGCGCTAGCTCATCACTTGAATGTTGCACCACTGTCATTTGCCATATGACAGTTACTTACATTAATGTTTATAATATTTAATCAAGAAAAGAAAGCTGTCGCAATGCAGTTAGTACATTAAGACAATATGATACATTTTCATGAATTGTTCTTTCACTAACGACGAACATTTCACATAACATTTAATTAATATAATAAATGTGCAGCTATTCTTAACTAGCAATTAGGTCACAGCACATCATAACAAAAAGTCTTATAAGTCAAGTGCATCTTTGTCAGAGTCTCTGAGACTCTTGTGCTTTGTACGATGCTTTCGCCAGGCCGCCGTGTGGAAAGAGACTGAACAAACCTGGTGCAATGAAGTTGATCCTCTCATTCCTCTCGACATTCTATCGAAAGAGGAATGTGACCTTTACTTTCCTGTTACCAAATCATAAGTAGAAACCCCATTTTAAAATATTCTCTGTATATGCAAATACTAATAATAATCATCATCAAGTGCCGGCTGGCGTCGGCGTTCATGGCTTTCCACAGATCTCGGTCTTTGGTGTTCTGGATCCTAATACTAAATTATATTATACACCTGCGTTATACACCTGAGAGAAGTGAGGAGGCTCATTCATGCCAACGAACCAGGCAAGCTAATACAGGAAAGTACTCTTACTAATAATTTACATATATTTAAAAAATTAGTTGTGAAACATAAAAAGCAATTAACCAAAGAATGGCCATCACTTGTGACACTCTTTCTTGAACCATTTCCTGTGACATTCAAGATTCTGCCTGTCACACCTACTTTGCCACAGCCTGTGTCAATTTGATAAAACAATTCAGGTGCACACCTTCCTGTGGTGAGTTTCTATATATTTGAATAACGAAGACACAAACAATAGATTGCACGATTTATTGCCTGGCATATTTCACTGCATCTCGTCAGGTAGATACTGCAGAAATCAAATACTTACGTGAATTAACTAGATAAATCCTTCAAACTGAAATATTCACATGTCTCCCGACCGATGAAGCTGGACTGTTCCGGTGTGTCGGCCTGCCTAGGCTACCATCTTCTGTGTGTAGTATCTTGTCCACCCAATTCGGAATGTGTAGCTATTAAAATTATGTACTGCCGACATTCAATTCAACTGTCTAAACAAGTTGTCTCAACGTACATTCAACCGCCGAAGCATTAACTCAAACTTGAATGAATGTATGTAACAAAAGTCGCTCACCTTGAAGACTGTTATAATTTTGAGATAAATCCTTTTATTTCGGATCTGCTCTCTTTTAGACAAAATGAACACAACACTGCGGTATCATATAACGGGGCCCTAACACGGGCACGGGACGTTATATATGTTAATACAACTTGGCTGTTCATCCAATTCTATAATTACCCAATCTCCTAAAGCATATTGCAACCCATGTCCAAACATAACTCGTTGTCTATATTATCTATATGTCCCGGTCCTGAGTATGACAAGAATGCTATATATAAACAGGCGATATCCCTTCTCAGTAACAATGCCTTGCCCTAAATGATCAAACCTTTTTCTCACGGAGCTTTCAGGGAAAAATACACACAGCCGTCTTGATCTCCTTTCTCCAAAGTCACCCCCTGCTGTCCCTGACGATGATTACGTCGTCCTAAGTTTCTAGTCGTCAAGTCATTCTATTGTTAGACTGGGAATCTCCTAATTTACATTAGGTGGTGCGTGTGGGCGTGACCACTATGTGGCACAAGTCATATCGCCAAATTGAGCGAGTGGCCATGGGCAGCCCACTTGGACCTATTCATCTCCTCGGAAGGTTAGCTGGATGAAATATTTCACTTGTCTCTTTTTTTTCTTTTTGTACTGCGGCAAATCTGAAAATATAAAAAAATATAAAATTACACAGAGTAATGAAGCTTACATAAAAGAATAACGAAAAACACAGGACGTTTTAACTAGTTTCATCAGCAAACAAATACCTACACAAAATACAATAAATAATTACGGAGAAGACCCTGCAGTGGCTACATTGTTAATTAGGTCATGGCACATCCTATCGAAAAATAAATAATACGTCAAGTTAGGCCTCGCGGCTCCGGACGCAATGATATATGACACACCGTTGTCCGTTTACAAATAAACAAGCCACGGTAATAGAAGGCAAAGAATAAACAATTGGCGGCCATTTTCAATTGTTAATTAGGTCACGGCACATCCTATCGAAAAATAAATAATACGTCAAGTTAGGCCTCGCCGCCCCGGACGCAATGAGATATGGCACAATGTTATCCGTTTAAAAATAAACAAGCCACGGTAATAGAAGGCAAATAATAAACAGTTGGCGGCCATTTTAAATTGTTAATTAGGTCACGGCACATCCTATAAAAAAAATAAATAATACGTCAAGTTAGGCCTCGCCACCCCGGACGCAATGATATATGGCACAACATTGTCCGTTTAAAAATAAACAAGCCACGGTAATAGAAGGCAGAATTTCTCAAAATTCCAATCTTAGGGCCGCGATAAATCCTGACTTATCAGTTAATTTATCATTGCACTTCCTGGTATTAAATTACGTCACCAGAAAATTCATAACTCCGCTTGGAATTAACGCATATTCTTCGTTGAGATACCGTTGGATTCGTCTTGTCAAGCTCTATCTAACTGGTATGATTTCATAAGTAAAAACCCAATTCTTAAATATTGACCAAAATTGCTACTGCTAGTAGTGTGTGAGATCCTATGTTAGAACTTGCTAGTAGTGTGTGAGAACCTATGTCAGAACTTGCTAGTAGTGTGTGAGAACCTATGTCAGAACCTGCTAGTAGTGTGTGAGCTCTGCATGCCAGGCAGCAAATTGTGCCACCTGTTGTCTGTGGCTTCTGTCACCTGGCCAGCTGCAACAACGTATGCCAGCCAGTCACACATGTCTGTGGCTTGTGTGTTTGCATTCATATTATACAGTGATTTGTATGCCATATTTGTTTGATCACCTCATCATGCCATATGCCAGGGGTAATTTTAGGCCTTTATTGTTAGTTATATTGAATTGGTGGAGAATTGTGATGACGATTGTAGCTCGTCTCTTTCATATTTGATAGAGGACTCTTCTCTTTCATATTTGATGGAGGACTCTCTTCTTTCAATATCGTTGGATTTCTGTTGATAATGCCGTCCACATTATTAACATCAGGCTGCTGACCGGGAATATCCAGTCCTTGTGGGGTTTCCCATCTATAAATATCTTTATGATTTCCTTCTGTATCTGCCTGCTGTATTGACAGCCTGCTCAACAATTCTACCTGCAGATGCCCTTGACTCATGACATTATATTAATATGAGACCAGCCTGATGTTCAGCACTACTTTACTGTCTGTCACTGTCTACCGATGGGAACAGACAGGCAGGGAATCACAGCAGGAGTGCAGCATGAAGCAGACAGACTCTGTGAGTGGTGTCACAGACTTCCTTGACACTGAACACTCACATAGTTAATGTGCCCACACCAGTCGTCAGCATGTTCGTTACAGACATAGACAGAATGAACACAGTGAAATATCTAAGGATCACCTTTTTCACCTGACAAAGGTGATCCCGCCATACATTACACTGCACAGGCAGCTTGCCGTCTTGACAGATGCTAGTTTGTGACATTGTGCTTGAAAAAAAGGCATCATAACTACACCTCATGGCGGAGACCAGGGATGGAGTTACACCTCCCCATAGCATGAAGCCAGGGCTGAATTGTAGAGACTGTTGCCCAACGCAGCATGATCCCTCTCGCGGCCTGCTTAGTTTACTCCAGAGGAAAGGTCACAGCAATACATCTGGGACAAGACACGCTGCAGAAGCTGCTAGATCAGCACAGCAATGCTCTTACTATTTGCCTGTTGGAGCTTCGATCCTAGACCAATTACGTACCACGACTTAGGAGCTGGTCTGCCATGCCATGACATTTAGTCTTTAGGTTGCATTTCCTGGCACCAGGCTAAGACTTGTACCCTCCCAACTGTGCTTCTCCACACCAAGTTGTTGGTACAGTGTGGGCGTGTCGAGGTTAGTCAGTTCCACTCAACACTTCTCCACACCAAGTTGTTGGTACTGTGTGGGCATGTCGAGGTTAGTCAGTTCCACTCAACATTTGGCAGAGATCAATGGCCTGCATCAGTCGAAACTGAGAAATAGGAACTGGTCAAGTGTCATTCATGTCCAGAAATCATCTACACAATGAGTCTGTGAAGCATGGCTGAAGGCCATCACGGGCTGACACATCTGGAGACAACAATCAAAGAGAGTAGTGACACATTGCAGACACCAACATGCAGCCTTACCACGGAGCTGAACGCTGCCTCCAGAGCACTAGCTTGGGCAGCAGGACAGGAAGTCACACACATCATCATCTGACTCCATGGACGCACTGCAGGAAATTGCCACCGGCATCTTCCGCTATACATGGATAGACAGCATTCGCAGGTGGTGCCTGACATCACTCACCTGGATGTACACACCTGGTCATGTCCAGAGTCAGGGCTGGCCATTGTGCAGACCAGCTGGCAAATAATGCACCAATGCAGATGGGCAGAAGCATGGGCAGGGCCGATATAATCAGTGCAGTACAGACTTGTTAGGGGATACTGATGAGACATAGACTGTAGCCTGACTCGTCATGCCATAGTTTGATCATCTCATCATGCTGTAGATTGATCATCTCATTATGCTATAGGTTGATCATCTCATCATGCTATAGTTTGATCATCTCATCATGCTGTAGATTGATCATCTCATTATGCTATAGGTTGATCATCTCATCATGCTATAGTTTGATCATCTCATCATGCTGTAGTTTCTTCTTCTTCTTCTGCGTTCATCCGGAGTTTTTTCCCCAGACGTGATTGCTTTGTGCCTGTTTACAGCAGAGCTGCGTTCTTGCGCCGTTGATCATCTCATGCCATAGTTTGATCATCTCATCATGCTATAGTTGATCATCTCATCATGCTATAGTTGATCATCTCATCATGCTATAGTTGATCATCTCATCATGCCATAATTGATCATCTCATCATGCTATAGTTGATCATCTCATCATGCTATAGTTGATCATCTCATCATGCTATAGTTGATCATCTCATCATGCTATAGTTGATCATCTCATCATGCTATAGTTGATCATCTCATCATGCCATAATTGATCATCTCATCATGCTATAGTTGATCATCTCATCATGCTATAGTTGATCATCTCATCATGCTATAGTTGATCATCTCATCATGCTATAGTTGATCATCTCATCATGCTATAGTTGATCATCTCATCATGCTATAGTTGATCATCTCATCATGCTATAGTTGATCATCTCATCATGCTATAGTTGATCATCTCATCATGCTGTAGTTTGATCATCTCATCATGCCGTAGTTTGATCATCTCATCATGCCATAGTTTGATCATCTCATCATGCCATAGTTGATCATCTCATCATGCTATAGTTTGATCATCTCATCATGCTGTAGTTTCTTCTTCTTCTGCGTTCATCCGGAGTTTTTCCCCCGGATGTGATTGCGTTGTGCCTGTTTACAGCAGAGCTGTGTTCTTGCGCCGTTGATCATCTCATGCCATAGTTTGATCATCTCATCATGCTATAGTTGATCATCTCATCATGCTATAGTTGATCATCTCATCATGCTATAGTTGATCATCTCATCATGCTATAGTTGATCATCTCATCATGCTATAGTTGATCATCTCATCATGCTATAGTTGATCATCTCATCATGCTGTAGTTGATCATCTCATCATGCTGTAGTTTGATCATCTCATCATGCTGTAGTTTGATCATCTCATCATGCTGTAGTTTGATCATCTCATCATGCCGTATAGTTTGATCATCTCATCATGCCATAGTTTGATCATCTCATCATGCCATAGTTTGATCATCTCATCATGCCATAGTTTGATCATCTCATCATGCTCTAGTTTGATCATCTCATCATGCCATAGTTTGATCATCTCATCATGCCATAGTTTGATCATCTCATCATGCCATAGTTTGATCATCTCATCATGCCATAGTTTGATCATCTCATCATGCCATAGTTTGATCATCTCATCATGCCATAGTTTGATCATCTCATCATGCTATAGTTGATCATCTCATCATGCCATAGTTTGATCATCTCATCATGCTCTAGTTTGATCATCTCATCATGCCATAGTTTGATCATCTCATCATGCCATAGTTTGATCATCTCATCATGCCATAGTTTGATCATCTCATCATGCTATAGTTTGATCATCTCATCATGCTATAGTTTTCATCTCATCATGCCATAGTTTGATCATCTCATCATGCCATAGTTTGATCATCTCATCTGCCATAGTTTATCATCTCATCATGCCTAGTTTGATCATCTCATCATGCCATAGTTTGATCATCTCATCATGCCATAGTTTGATCATTCCTCATCTTTTTAAACTCATCATTAGTTTATTTCATCATTTGATCATCTATCATCCATATTCATCCAATGCCATAGTTTTCATCTCCCCATATTTCATCTCCTTTCCTAGTTTATCCTCATCTGCTATATTTGATCATCTCATCATGCCATAGTTTGATCATCCCAAAGCCTATTTTTATCATCTCATCATGCCTAGTTTGATCATCTCATCATTTTGATCATCTCATCATGCTCATTTGATCTCTATCATGCCATGTTGATCATCTCATTGCTCTATTTTCATCTTCATCTAGTTTGATCATCTCATCATATTTGATCATCTCCATGCTTATTGATCATTTATCTTAGTTTGATCATCTCATATGCCTAGTTTGATCATCTCATCATGCTATATTTGATCATCCATCATGCATAGTTGAATTTTCATCATGTATGTTGATCATCTCATCATGCTATAGTTTGATCATCCTTTATGCTGTAGTTCTTTCTTTTCTGCTCATGCCGGAGTTTTCTCCTCCAATTTTTGTGCCTGTTTACAAGATGTTTTCCGTTGATCATCTCATGCCATTTGATCATCTCATCATGCTATAGTTGATCTCTCATCATCTATAGTTGATCATCTCATCATGCTATAGTTTGATCATCTCATCATGCCATAGTTGATCATCTTCATGCTGCATGTTGATCTCTCATCATGCTATAGTTGATCATCTCATCATTAGTTGATCTCTCATCATGCTATAGTTGATCATCTCATCATGCTATAGGTTGATCATCTCATCATGCCATAATTGATCATCTCATCATGCTATAGTGATCCTCTCATCATGCTATAGTTGATCATCTCATCATGCTATAGTTGATCATCTCATCATGCTATAGTGATCATCTCATCATGCTATAGTTGATCATCTCATCATGCTATAGTTGATCATCTCATCATGCTATAGTTGATCATCTCATCATGCTATAGTTGATCATCTCATCATGCTGTAGTTTGATCATCTCATCATGCCGTAGTTTGATCATCTCATCATGCCATAGTTTTGATCATCTCATCATGCCATAGTTGATCATCTCATCATGCTATAGTTTGATCATCTCATCATGCTGTAGTTTCTTCTTCTTCTGCGTTCATCCGGAGTTTTCCCCCCGGATGTGATTGCGTTTGTGCCTGTTTACAGCAGAGCTGTGTTCTTGCGCCGTTGATCATCTCATGCCATAGTTTGATCATCTCATCATGCTATAGTTGATCATCTCATCATGCTATAGTTGATCATCTCATCATGCTATAGTTGATCATCTCATCATGCTATAGTTGATCATCTCATCATGCTATAGTTGATCATCTCATCATGCTGTAGTTGATCATCTCATCATGCTGTAGTTTGATCATCTCATCATGCTGTAGTTTGATCATCTCATCATGCTGTAGTTTGATCATCTCATCATGCCGTAGTTTGATCATCTCATCATGCCATAGTTTGATCATCTCATCATGCCATAGTTTGATCATCTCATCATGCCATAGTTTGATCATCTCATCATGCTCTAGTTTGATCATCTCATCATGCCATAGTTTGATCATCTCATCATGCCATAGTTTGATCATCTCATCATGCCATAGTTTGATCATCTCATCATGCCATAGTTTGATCATCTCATCATGCCATAGTTTGATCATCTCATCATGCCATAGTTTGATCATCTCATCATGCTATAGTTGATCATCTCATCATGCCATAGTTTGATCATCTCATCATGCTCTAGTTTGATCATCTCATCATGCCATAGTTTGATCATCATGCCATAGTCTTGATCCATCAATGCCATAGTTTGATCATCTCATCATGCTATAGTTGATCATCTCATCATGCTATAGTTGATCATCTCATCATGCCATAGTTTGATCATCTCATCATGCTCTAGTTTGATCATCTCATCATGCTATAGTTGATCATCTCATCATGCCATAGTTTGATCATCTCATCATGCCATAGTTTGATCATCTCATCATGCTATATTTGATCATCTCATCATGCTATAGTTGATCATCTCATCATGCCATAGTTTGATCATCTCATCATGCCATAGTTTGATCATCTCATCATGCTATATTTGATCATCTCATCATGCTATAGTTGATCATCTCATCATGCCATAGTTTGATCATCTCATCATGCTATAGTTGATCATCTCATCATGCCATAGTTTGATCATCTCATCATGCCATAGTTTGATCATCTGATCATGCTATATTTGATCATCTCATCATGCTATAGTTGATCATCTCATCATGCCATAGTTTGATCATCTCATCATGCCATAGTTTGATCATCTCATCATGTCATAGTTTGATCATCTTATCATGCCATATTTGATCATCTCATCATGCCATATTTGATCATCTCATCATGCCTATTTGATCATCTCATCATGCCGCCATTTGATCATCTATCATGCCGTAGTTTGATCATCTCATCATGCCATAGTTTGATCATCTCATCATGCCATATTTGATCATCTATCATGCTTATTTGATCATCTCATCATGCCATAGTTTGATCATCTCATCATTCATCATCTCATCATCCATTTGATCATCTCATCATGCCATTTGATCATCTCATCATGCTATTTGATCATCTTATCATCCATATTTGATCATCTCATCATGCCCTAGTTTGATATCTCATCATGCCATAGTTTGATCATTCATCAGCTCTAGTTTGATCATCTCATTCTTTGATCATTTTCATCTCCATTTTATCATCTCATATGCCTATATTTGATCATTCATCATCTTATTATCATCTATTCTCATCATGCTTATTGAATTTCATCATGCCATTTAGTTTGATCATCTCATTCAATTTTCATCATCCTATTTATCACATTGCCATAGTTTCATCTCATATTAATGCTTATCATCTTCATCATCTTAGTTTGATCATCTCATCATGCTCATTTTAAACTATCATTGCCTATATATCATCCCATGCCATAGTTTGATCATCTCATCATCATTGAATTTCCCATGTTATCTATCATCATCCCTTTAGTGATTCTCATCTCCCTGTTTGATCATCTCATCATGCATAGTTGATCATCTCTCAGCCTATTTGATCATCTCATCATCTATATTGATCATTCCATCCATAGTTTGATCATCTCATCATGCTATAGTGATCATCCATCATGATAGTTTGATCATTCCATCCATAGTTTGATCATCTCATCATCTTTTGATCTCTCATCCATATTGATATCTCATCTCCCTTTTGATCTATCATCATGCATATTGATCATCTCATCATGTTAGTTTATCATTATACCATAGTTTGATCATCTCATATGCCATAGTTTGATCATCTCATCATGCCATAGTTTGATCATCTCATCATGCTATAGTTGATCATCTCATCATGCCGTCGTTTGATCATCTCATCATGCCGTCGTTTGATCATCTCATCATGCCATAGTTTGATCATCTCATCATGCCGTCGTTTGATCATCTTATCATGCTGTAGTTTGATCATCTCATCATGCCATAGTTTGATCATCTCATCATGCTGTAGTTTGATCATCTCATTATGCCATAGTTTGATCATCTCATCATGCCATAGTTTGATCATCTCATCATGCCATAGTTTGTTCATCTATCTCATCATGCCATAATTTGATCATCTCATCGTGCCATAGTTTGATCATCTCATCGTGCCATAATTTGATCATCTCATCATGCTGTAGGTTGATCATCATGAATTATAGCTGTGTGATAATTTGTTGATGGTGAATGTGGCCATCTCTGGTAGAGGTGGATGTGGCCATCTCTGGTAGAGGTGAATGTGGCCATCTCTGGTAGAGGTGAATGTGGCCATCTCTGGTAGAGGTGGATGTGGCCATCTCTGGTAGAGGTGGATGCCAACAGCAGTCTGTATTTGCTGATGGTGAATGTGACCATCTCTGGTAGAGGTGAATGTGGCCATCTCTGGTAGAGGTGAATGTGGCCATCTCTGGTAGAGGTGAATGTGGCCATTTCTGGTAGAGGTGAATGTGGCCATCTCTGGTAGAGGTGAATGTGGCCATCTCTGGTAGAGGTGAATGTGGCCATCTCTGGTAGAGGTGAATGTGGCCATCTCTGGTAGAGGTGAATGTGGCCATCTCTAATAGAGGTGGATGCCAACAGCAGTCTGTATTTGCTGATGGTGAATGTGACCATCTCTGGTAGAGGTGGATGCCAACAGCAGTCTGTATTTGCTGATGGTGAATGTGGCCATCTCTGGTAGAGGTGGATGCCAACAGCAGTCTGTATTTGCTGATGGTGAATGTGGCCATCTCTGGTAGAGGTGGATGCCAACAGCAGTCTGTATTTGCTGATGGTGAATGTGACCATCTCTGGTAGAGGTGGATGCCAACAGCAGTCTGTATTTGCTGATGTTGAATGTGACCATCTCTGGTAGAGGTGGATGTGGCCATCTCTGGTAGAGGTGGATGCCAACAGCAGTCTGTATTTGCTGATGGTGAATGTGACCCTCTCTGGTAGAGGTGGATGCCAACAGCAGTCTGTATTTGCTGATGGTGAATGTGGCCATCTCTGGTAGAGGTGGATGCCAACAGCAGTCTGTATTTGCTGATGGTGAATGTGACCATCTCTTGGTAGAGGTGAATGTGACCATCTCTGGTAGAGGTGGATGTGGCCATCTCTGGTAGAGGTGAATGTGACCATCTCTGGTAGAGGTGGATGTGGCCATCTCTGGTAGAGGTGGATGCCAACAGCAGTCTGTATTTGCTGATGGTGAATGTGGCCATCTCTGGTAGAGGTGGATGTGACCATCTCTAGTAGAGGTGGATGCCAACAGCAGTCTGTATTTGCTGATGGTGAATGTGACCATCTCTGGTAGAGGTGGATGCCAACAGCAGTCTGTATTTGCTGATGGTGAATGTGACCATCTCTGGAAGAGGTGGATGCCAACAGCAGTCTGTATTTGCTGATGGTGAATGTAGCCATCTCTGGTAGAGGTGGATGCCAACAGCAGTCTGTATTTGCTGATGGTGAATGTAGCCATCTCTGGTAGAGGTGGATGCCAACAGCAGTCTGTATTTGCTGATGGTGAATGTGGCCATCTCTGGTAGAGGTGGATGTGGCCATCTCTGGTAGAGGTGGATGCCAACAGCAGTCTGTATTTGCTGATGGTGAATGTGACCATCTCTGGTAGAGGTGGATGCCAACAGCAGTCTGTATTTGCTGATGGTGAATGTGACCATCTCTGGTAGAGGTGGATGCCAACAGCAGTCTGTATTTGCTGATGGTGAATGTAGCCATCTCTGGTAGAGGTGGATGCCAACAGCAGTCTGTATTTGCTGATGGTGAATGTGGCCATCTCTGGTAGAGGTGAATGTGGCCATCTCTGGTAGAGGTGAATGTGGCCATCTCTGGTAGAGGTGAATGTGGCTATCTCTGGTAGAGGTGAATGTGGCCATCTCTGGTAGAGATGGATGCCAACAGCAGTCTGTATTTGCTGATGGTGAATGTGGCCATCTCTGGTAGAGGTGGATGCCAACAGCAGTCTGTATTTGCTGATGGTGAATGTGGCCATCTCTGGTAGAGGTGGATGCCAACAGCAGTCTGTATTTGCTGATGGTGAATGTGGCCATCTCTGGTAGAGGTGGATGCCAACAGCAGTCTGTATTTGCTGATGGTGAATGTGGCCATCTCTGGTAGAGGTGGATGTGGCCATCTCTGGTAGAGGTGAATGTGGCCATCTCTGGTAGAGGTGGATGCCAACAGCAGTCTTTATTTGCTGATGGTGAATGTGACCATTTCTGGTAGAGGTGGATGCCAACAGCAGTCTGTATTTGCTGATGGTGAATGTGGCCATCTCTGGTAGAGGTGGATGCCAACAGCAGTCTTTATTTGCTGATGGTGAATGTGACCATCTCTGGTAGAGGTGGATGTGGCCATCTCTGGTAGAGGTGGATGTGGCCATCTCTGGTAGAGGTGGATTCCAACAGCAGTCTGTATTTGCTGATGGTGAATGTGGCCATCTCTTGTAGAGGTGAATGTGACCATCTCTGGTAGAGGTGGATGCCAACAGCAGTCTGTATTTGCTGATGGTGAATGTGACCATCTCTGGTAGAGGTGGATGCCAACAGCAGTCTGTATTTGCTGATGGTGAATGTGACCATCTCTGGTAGAGGTGGATGCCAACAGCAGTCTGTATTTGCTGATGGTGAATGTGACCATCTCTGGTAGAGGTGGATGCCAACAGCAGTCTGTATTTGCTGATGGTGAATGTGACCATCTCTGGTAGAGGTGGATGCCAACAGCAGTCTGTATTTGCTGATGGTGAATGTGGCCATCTCTGGTAGAGGTGGATTCCAACAGCAGTCTGTATTTGCTGATGTTGAATGTGACCATCTCTGGTAGAGGTGGATTCCAACAGCAGTCTTTACCCCAATGTTGATGTATGTGAGCTCAGCCAGCTGAAGTTGAGTCAGTCTGTGATCTCTGTTGCAGGAATACAATGAAGAGATTGAGCGCCTGCGTCGGGACCTGCAGGCCAGCAGAGAAAAGAATGGCATATTTCTTGCAGAAGAAAATTACATGTAAGTGCAAAACACGTTTTTGGACCCGGAGCACATTTACTCTTCTGAGGTTTCAATGCTAAACTATAATATCTATTATTATAGTAGACAATTGTACGAGACTATATTGTAGTAGACAATAATTGTGGAAAATGTATTGTTGTAGACATCATCATCATCATCATCTTCCACTTCTGCCTTCAAGCGTCGTGGGGAGGAATAATTTGCGTTCCAGCGCCCGGTGGGCGGCACTGGATAGTGTCATTCCGTGTGGTTGTACAATGTCTTTGATGTCGTCAATCCATTTTCTTCTTGGACGTCCTCTTGGTCTCGTCGCAGATGATCTTTGATGTAAGGCCAGTGATGGTAGTTGCTGATGTTGCATTCTAACGACATGGCCAAACCACTTGATCTTCTGTCTTTCAATAAATGTGGCACAAGGTGTTGATCCCACAGTCTGTCTGATAATAGCATTTCTTACTCGGTCTCGGATTGTTAAGTTGGCAGCTCTCCTCAGGCATCTCATTTCGCAGGTGTTGATTTTGCGAAGGTGTAATTTGGATAAAGTCCAGGTTTGAGATTGGTAGCATAGGGTTGGTGTGAATATGCTGTTTATTATCTGTCGTTTTGCGGACATGGGTATGTTTGGATGTTTCAGTAAGGGTGATAGTTGATACGTAAGTGCACTAGCTTTTTGACATCTGATTTCAATTTCTCTGTCCAATCTGCCATCTTCTGTGATCATACTTCCAAGGTATTTGAATTCTTTAACTTGTTTCAGAGGTTGTGTTATTTATCTGTATACTTAGTGGGCCCTGGCGATCTGCTAACTTGCATTACTTCGGTTTTGGCTGTGTTTATACTCATATTGTATCTGCTGCAGGTTGAACTCAGATTAGTAATATGATTTTGTAGTCTGCCCACATCGCTGTAAAACAGGCACTGATTGTCTGCAAATAGAAGTTCATTTATTCCCTGTGGGTCAGTTGTTTCATCTGGAGTAAAGAGTTCTAAATTTTCTGAATCTGTTCTGTCAAGACTTCCTTCTTTCGATATTCTGTCCATGTAGATATTAAATGGCTGGGGAGAGAGCACACATCCCTGCCTCACTCATGTATTGACTGTGAACATATCTGATATACCTTCTTGTGTTCTAACTGCACTTCGGCTCGAGTGGTACATGGCTATGATGTTTTTCTAGCAGTTGTCCTTGTATCCCATAGTCTTCAAGGATGGTCCATAATTTGTATCTGTCTACTCTATCGAAAGCCTTTTCCTGATCTACAAACACAATATTCTGCTGGTCACTATATTTGATAGTTTTTTCACATATTTGTCTAAGTGTAAATAATGCATCAGTGCAACTTTTACCTTTCCAAAAACCGAATTGTGCTTTGCTTAACTGTTGTTCAACCATTGGTCTAGCTCTTTGTTCCAATAGTTTTGCATACATTTTCCCTATATGGCTCAGGAGTGATATACCTCTGTATGTTTCGCAGCTCTCTCATATTGCCTTTCTTTTTCCATATTGGTACTATTATTGCCTGTTGCCAATCGTCTGGGACTTTTCTTTCTTCCCATGCTATATTAAAAAGTCTTGTAAGCCATTTAACTCCTGTTTCCCCACAGGTCCTGAATAGCTTCTGTGGTTATTCCATCTGGACCATGATGATTTGTTTTTAGGACTTTTCTATATAACTACTTTGACTTCTGCAGGTATGAAATTTGGTTCTTGCTGTCCCTGGCATTTAGGCACAAAAGTGAGGTTTTCTATGTTATGTGTGGAGTTAAGTAGTTCTTGAAAGTATTCTGCCCACCTTGCTAGTCTTTGTTGTGGAATAAAGATTGGTATACCTCTTTTGCTGTTTTTGATGGTGGTTGGGTTGTAGCATGCATCTCTGTTTCTCATTGTGTTGACACATCTCTTGGGCAGTCTTTGCTAAGGGTCGCCATCTGTTCACCGTATATCCTCCAGGATTTATCTTTAGATGCTATAATTGTTCGTTCGGCATTACGTCGTGCTATTCTATAAGTAATATAGTCGTGTTCAGATTTAGTTGTGATCCACTTTTTGAACGCTACCTTCTTTTTGGATATGCTATCTTTAACTTCGTTGTTCCACGAGGCTGTTATTAATCTTTTGTCCTGCCCTACTTTCTTTGTTTCACATTTATTTTCCAGTGTGTCGAGTGTGGCAGCCTTGAAATATGTCCATTCCTTATCTATGCTTTGAATGGTCATCATGTATGTTTTTATGTAGGTTTTTGATTTCTTGATTGAATTCGTCTATAACCGTATTTTCCTGCAGCCTCCTATAATTGATGACATGTGTTGTTACCTTTTTGTTTCTGATTTTCCTGTGTGGTGAAATCTTTTTTATTATGACTGGTTTGTGATCAGTATCAACATCTGTATTTGGGAGTGCTCTTGAATCTAATAGTAGTCTTCTGTCTGATTTCCTAATTAGAATAAAGTCAATTTGAGATGCTTGGTCTATGTCATTCCATTTATACCAGGTTTTGGTGTGGCTACGACGATGTTGAAAACAACTAGTCCATGTTCGGAGCTTATCTTGAGTAGATGTTGACCATTGCTGTTACAATCAGTCTCTTTGTCGTTGAATGGCCCCATGCAATCATCCCATGGTGCTCTTCGTGTGCCTATTCGTCCGTTAAAATCACCCATCACAACTAGTTCATCTGTCTCCTTGACAGGTGTCTGCAAGTTTGTCAAAATATTTGTCTTTGTCTTCGTCGCTGTAAGTGTCATTACATGGGGCGTATATGTGTATAAAAGTTGTTGTTCTATTTCCTTCTTTGATCTTTACTAGTATTATCCTTTCGATATAAATTTAGTGTTGATAATGGCTTTCGCTTTGTCTAGATGTAACAAAAGACCCACTCCATGTTTAGCTGTAGCTATCTGGTCGACGCCACTCCATATAAGAACATAACCTTCGTGTGTTTGTTTCGTGTTCTGCCCCTTTTTCCTAGTGTCTGCGAGTCCTAATAATTGAATATTTGATTTTTTCATAAACTCTACGAGAGCTGGTTCCTTATATCCTAGACCAGTAACATTCCAAGTCGCGAAAATCTCTTTTCTATTTGTGGTATTTCGAAGTTTAGCAGTCGTTAATCGCTTGTTGTTGTTCGGCTTCGGTGAGTCGTTTCCGGCATGAACGCTGATAGAGTTGCGTTTTTCTTTCAATTTCCTCCATAATTCTCGAGCAATAGTACTTGAACAAATAAATTCCCTACCGGTTTGCTGGACCTGTCAAAGGTTCATCCTTATTTGAACAGTAATTGTGGAAAACTGTATTATTGTAGACAGTAATTGTGCAAAACTGTATTGTTGTAGACAGTAATTGTGCAAAACTATTGTTGTAGACAGTAATTGTGGAAAACTTTATTCGTGTAGACAGTAATTGTGGAAAACTATTGTTGTACACAGTAATTGTGTAAGACTTTGTTATGTAGTGGACAGTAAATGTGAAGACAGCCTTGGGTTGGGCTAGTCTTCAGATATGCCCAGACTTAAGATATGCCTAATCTTCAGATATGCCTGTCTGTCTTCAGTGCCATGCAGAACAAGTTGAGCCAACAGGAAGACTCCATTCAGGAGATGGAAGACAAGATCGTTTGTTTGACTGAGGAATTTAAACGTGTGAGTTCACATTTGTTTTGTGTGAATTTATAACTGGCATTGTCTCGTTTTGTGTTTGTGTGTGTGAATGTAGAACTGGCATTGTCTTGTCTTGTGTTTGTGTGTGTGAATGTAGAACTGGCATTGTCTCTTGTCTTGTGTTTGTGTGTGTAAATGTAGAACTGGCATTGTCTCTTGTCTTATGTTTGTATGTGTGAATGTAGAACTGGCATTGTCTCTTGTCTTGTGTTTGTGTGTATGAATGTAGAACTGGCATTGTCTCGTCTTGTGTTTGTGTGTGTGAATGTAGAACTGGCATTGTCTCTTGTCTTGTGTTTGTGTGTGTAAATGTAGAACTGGCATTGTCTCTTGTGTTTGTGTGTGTGAATGTAGAACTGGCATTGTCTCTTGTGTTTGTGTGTGTGAATGTAGAACTGGCATTGTCTCTTGTCTTGTGTTTGTGTGTGTGAATGTAGAACTGGCATTGTCTCTTGTCTTGTGTTTGTGTGTGTGAATGTAGAACTGGCATTGTCTCTTGTGTTTGTGTGTGTGAATGTAGAACTGGCATTGTCTCTTGTGTTTGTGTGTGTGAATGTAGAACTGGCATTGTCTCTTGTCTTGTGTTTGTGTGTGTGAATGTGGAACTGGCATTGTGTCTTGTCTTGTGTGTGTGTGAATGTAGAACTAGCATTGTCTCTTGTGTTTGTGTGTGTGAATGTAGAACTGGCATTGTCTCTTGTGTTGTGTTTGTGTGTGTGAATGTAGAACTGACATTGTCTCTTGTGTTGTGTTTGTGTGTGTGAATGTGGAACTGGCATTGTATCTTGTCTTTTGTTTGTGTGTGTGAATGTAGAACTGGCATTGTCTCTTGTGTTGTGTTTGTAATATGTGTGAATGTAGAGCTGGCATTGTCTCTTGTCTTATGTTTGTTTGTGTGTGAATGTGGAACTGGCATTATCTCTTGTCTTATGTTTGTGTGTGTATGAATGTGGAACTGGCATTGTCTCTTGTCTTGTGTTTGTGTGTGTGAATGTAGAACTGGCATTGTCTCTTGTCTTGTGTTTGTGTGTGTGAATGTAGAACTGGCATTGTCTCTTGTCTTGTGTTTGTGTGTGTGAATGTAGAACTGGCATTGTCTCGTCTTGTGTTTGTGTGTGTGAATGTAGAACTGGCATTGTCTCTTGTGTTGTGTTTGTTTGTGTGAATGTAGAACTGGCATTGTCTCTTGTATTTGTGTGTGTGTGTGTGAATGTAGAACTGGCATTGTCTCTTTTCTTGTGTTTGTGAATGTGGAACTGGCATTGTCTCTTATATTTGTGTGTGTGTGAATGTAGAACTGGTATTGTCTCTTGTCTTGTGTTTGTGTGTGTGAATGTAGAACTGGCATTGTCTCTTGTCTTGTGTTTGTGTGTGTGAATGTAGAACTGTCATTGTCTCTTGTGTTGTGTTTGTGTGTGTGAATGTAGAACTGGCATTGTCTCTTGTATTTGTGTGTGTGTGAATGTAGAACTGGCATTGTCTCTTGTCTTGTGTTTGTGTCAAATACCATTTGATTTTACCATGTATAATATAAACTTATGTACATTACTGTAGTTTGAGTGAGAGAGTCAGTGAGTGTGAATGAGAGACAGAATGAGTGAGCATGAGAGTGAATGTGTGTGTTTTTTTCCTTTTTTTTCTCTGTGTGTGTGTGTGTGTGTGTGTCTTCTCTGTGTGTATCTCTGTGTGTGGGAGCATCACTATGTTTACATCACATACTTTTTATGTACACATTTTTCTCCATGTTTAACATTTTTATGAGACTGCTCATGACAATTGTCAGTGTATGTGTGTGAGTAAAGTGTGGGAGTTTGTTCATACTAGTTTCAATGCTAACGTGAGACATTTTGTATGTGTCTAGATGTGAGGAGGTGTGAGTGTGTGTGGAGGATGTGTGTGAGTGTGGGGATATGTGTGGGTGGGGGTATGCGTTTGGATGGGTTGGGGTGTGTGGGTTTTTGTGGGTAGTGATATTTGTGGGTGTTGGTGGGATGTGTGGATGGATGTGTGGGGGTGAAAGTAGGGGTGTGGGGGATGTGTGTATGGGTGGAGGATATGGGTGTGGGGTGTGTGTGTTTATGTGGGTGGAGATGTGTGGGTGGTTTGAGGAAGTATGTGTGGGTAGTGGATTGGGGATGCAAGGGCGGGTGGGAGAAGTGTATGGTGTGCGGGTTTGAGATATGTGTGCGGTGTGTTGGTGGGGGATGTGTGTATGGTGTGTGGGTGGGGGGTGTGGTGGTATGGGTGAGGATATGTGTGTGGGGTGTGGGGATGTGTATGATGGGTGCGGGGAATGTGTATGGGTGGGGTATATGTGTGGGTGAGTAGGGGATGTGTGGTGGTTGGGGAAGTATGTGGGCGTGTGTGGGTGGGAGATGTGTGCGTGGATGGGGAATGTGTGGGTGGGGGGTGTGTTAGTGGCTTAGGGATGTGTAGGTGGGTGAGGGATGTGCATGTGTCGGGGTGGGATGCGTGAGTGGGTGGAGGATAAGTGTGGGTAGGGGTATTGTGATCGAGAGATGTTTGGTTGGGGGTGTGGGTGCGTGAGTGAGTGTGTGTTGGTGGACGGGTAGGGAATGCGTGTGTGGGTGGGAAGAAGTGTGTCGTGTGTTGGTTAGGGATATTGTGTGGGTGAGGTATGTGTGTGTGGATGGGGGATTTTTGTGGTGTGTGGGTGGGGTTATGTGGGGTGGATGGGTAAGGGTATCTGTGTGGGTGGGAATATTGTGTGGTATGTGGGTGGGGGATATGTGTGTGGTGTGTAGGTGAGGATGTGGTGGTATGTGGGTGTGGGATGTGTAGAACTGGCATTGTCTCTTGTCTTGTGTTTGTGTGTGTGAATGTAGAACTGGCATTGTCTCTTGTCTTGTGTTTGTGAGGAGACACAGTTGTTGAGACAGGAGGTCAGGAGACACAGTTGTTAAGATAGGAGGCCAGGAGGCACATTTGTTGAGACAGGAGATCAGGAGACACAGTTGAGACATGAGATCAGGAGACACAGTTGTTGAGACATGAGATCAGGAGACAGTTGTTGAGACAGGAGGTCAGGAGACACAGTTGTTGAGACAGGAGGTCAGGGGAGACATTTGTTGAGACAGGACGTCAGGAGACACAGTTGTTGAGACAGGTCAGGAGACACAGTTGTTGAGACATGAGACCAGGAGAGACAGGAGGTCAGGAGACACAGTTGTTGAGACATGAGACCAGGAGACACAGTTGTTGAGACATGAGACCAGGAGGCACAGTTGTTGAGACATTAGACCAGGAGGCACAGTTGTTGAGACCAGGAGACACAGTTGTTGAGACATGAGACCAGGAGACACATTTGTTGAGACATAAGATCAGGAGACACAGTTGTTGAGACAGGAGGTCAGGAGACAGTTGTTGAGACAGGAGGTCAGGAGACACTGCTGTTGAGACAGGAGGTCAGGAGACACTGCTGTTGAGACATGAGGCCAAGAGACAGATTTGTTTAAACAATTCTGGTGACAGTTGTTGAGACATCAGACCAAGAAACACAGTTGTTTAGATAGGGAGTCAGGAGAAAGTTGTTGAGACAGGAGGTCAGGAGACTGAGCTGGTCTGAACAGGTCCTGCTGAGCTCATTGTATGAGACTGAGTGAACCAGCCAAAGCCTGCCATAGATGACACCACAAGCTGCCATAGATGACACCACAAGCCCTGAGTGAAGTAGCCATGGGCTGCCTGCCATAAATGACACCACAAGCCCTGTGTGAAACAGTGAAGCAGCCACAGGCTGACATAGATGACACCACAAGCCCTGTGTGAGACTGAGAGAAGCAGCCATGGGCTGCCATAGATGAGACCACAAGCCCTTGTGAGACTGAGTGAAGCAGCCATGGGTTGCCATAGATGACACCACAAGCTGCCATAGATGACACCATGAGTTGCCATAGATGACACCATGGGTTGCCATAGATGACACCGCGGGTTGCCATAGATGACATCACAAGCCATGTTTGCCCCACATTTCTGGTTGTTTAAAATCATTGTGTAGCATAACTAGAGGGTTTGTTTGTTGCTGTCTGACATTTGTTGTTGCTGTCTGACATTTGTTGTTGCTGTCTGACATTTGTTGTTGCTGTCTGACATTTGTTGTTGTTATTGAACTTCTATTATGACATAAACTTAACACAACTTGTCCAATTTCTGGAGACTAATGATTGGAGATGAGGAAATAATCAGAGCAGCATGTTGTAATGCTTACAGGTGACTGAACTGTTCACCAGCACCAGGGAAGAACTGACGGTGACCAGTGACAGACTGACCTCTACCATGCACAGCTTGGAGGTGACCAGCGGGCACCTGCAGCAGACCAGCCAGCAGCTCAAGCTGACACAACAAGAGCGCGATGAGCAGCAGTTTCTGGTCGGAGAACATGTCAAGAATGAGGACATGCTCTTCTCACAGGCACAGCAGGTAGGACGTTCTCTTTCTTACATGCACAGCAGGTAGGACATTCCCTTCTCACAGGCACAGCAGGTAGGACGTTCTCTTTCTTACATGCACAGCAGGTAGGACGTTCCCTTCTCACAGGCACAGCAGGTAGGACATTCCCTTCTCACAGGCACAGCAGGTAGGACATTCCCTTCTCACAGGCACAGCAGGTAGGACATTCCCTTCTCACAGGCACAGCAGGTAGGACATTCTCTTTCTTACATGCACAGCAGGTAGGACATTCCCTTCTCTCAGGCACAGCAGGTAGGACATTCCCTTCTCACAGGCACAGCAGGTAGGACATTCCCTTCTCACAGGCACAGCCGGTAGGACATTCCCTTCTCACAGGCACAGCAGTAGGACATTCCCTTCTCACAGGCACAGCAGGTAGGACGTTCTCTTTCTTACATGCACAGCAGGTAGGACATTCCCTTCTCTCAAGCACAGCAGGTAGGACATTCCCTTCTCTCAGGCACAGCAGGTAGGACATTCCCTTCTCACAGACACAGCAGGTAGGACATTCCCTTCTCACAGGCACAGCAGGTAGGACGTTCTCTTTCTTACATGCACAGCAGGTAGGACATTCCCTTCTCACAGACACAGCAGGTAGGACATTCCCTTCTCACAGGCACAGCAGGTAGGACGTTCTCTTTCTTACATGCACAGCAGGTAGGACATTCCCTTCTCACAGACACAGCAGGTAGGACATTCCCTTCTCTCAGGCACAGCAGGTAGGACATTCCCTTCTCACAGGCACAGCAGGTAGGACATTCCCTTCTTACAGACACAGCAGGTAGGACATTCCCTTCTCTCAGGCACAGCAGGTAGGACATTCCCTTCTCTCAGGCACAGCAGGTAGGACGTTCTCTTTCTTACATGCACAGCAGGTAGGACATTCCCTTCTCACAGGCACAGCAGGTAGGACATTCCCTTCTCACAGGCACAGCAGGTAGGACATTCCCTTCTCTCAGGCACAGCAGGTAGGACATTCCCTTCTCACAGGCACAGCAGGTAGGACATTCCCTTCTCACAGGCACAGCAGGTAGGACATTCCCTTCTCACAGGCACAGCAGGTAGGACGTTCTCTTTCTTACATGCACAGCAGGTAGGACATTCCCTTCTCTCAAGCACAGCAGGTAGGACATTCCCTTCTCACAGACACAGCAGGTAGGACATTCCCTTCTCTCAGGCACAGCAGGTAGGACATTCCCTTCTCACAGACACAGCAGGTAGGACATTCCCTTCTCTCAGGCACAGCAGGTAGGACATTCCCTTCTCACAGACACAGCAGGTAGGACATTCCCTTCTCTCAGGCACAGCAGGTAGGACATTCCCTTCTCTCAGGCACAGCAGGTAGGACATTCCCTTCTCTCAGGCACAGCAGGTAGGACATTCCCTTCTCTCAGGCACAGCAGGTAGGACATTCCTTCTCTCAGGCACAGCAGGTAGGACATTCCCTTCTCACAGGCACAGGAGGTAGGACATTCCCTTCTCACGGGCACAGCAGGTAGGACATTCCCTTCTCTCAGGCACAGCAGGTAGGACATTCCCTTCTCTCAGGCACAGGAGGTAGGACATTCTCTTCTCTCCAGGGCCGGATTTAGACTTGATAAGGCCCTAAGCTATTTGAAATATGGGGCCCTTTATAAGTCCAGATATTCTATGTCATATATACATATATGACAATTGCTCACTCTGACAATATTTTTTGGCCCCACCCCCACCCCCCACTTTCTTGGGGGCCCCAAGCTATAGCTTGTGTAGCTTATACGTAAATCCTGCACTGCTTCTCTCAGGCACAGGACCTGGGAAATCAGGACAGAAATGGAATAAGCCTGCAAACAAAGCTGAAAGTCTATAAAGCAGTTGTATTATCCACACTGCTATATGCTTGTGAAACCTGGGCTGTTTATCAGTGACATGCTAGGAAATTAAACCACTTCCACACAGTCTGCCTTAGGAAGCTATTGAAGATTAAATGGCATGACAAGATCCCAGACACTGAAGTCCTAGAAAGAGCATCTATGCCCAGTATCCACACTCTACTAATGAAGAATCAGATTCGCTGGGCTGGTCACTTGACTCGCATGCCAGATCACAGGCTCCCTAAACAGAATTTTTACGGTGAGGTGTGCTGTGGTAAACGCTGCTTAGGTGGCCAGGGGAAACAATTTAAAGACACTCTGAAGATCTCACTAAAAGCTTTTGGAATTCATCTTGACACCTGGGAGGCTGCTGCTAAAGACTGAAATTCGTGGCATACATCATTGCGCAAGCATGTTGTCACCTGTGAAGCAAACAGGACTGCAAGAGCTGTGGGGAAAAAAAGTCTGGACCAAAAAAAAAAACACTGCAGGAGACCCTCCTCCTGGAACATCAAGCATTCTTTGCCCACATTGTCAAAGAACATTTTGAGCCAAAATAGGCCTTATCAGCCATCTTTGAACTAAAGGCTGCAAACTTTCAACCCCACTGGATGAAATGAATGGTCATCATCATATTTGATGGATAAACACCATATTCTATGTAATCACAGCCCTGTTTGCTCTTAACCCACTTTTTATACTTTCCCGGTTTGTCTTTTCATCTGTTTTTACCTTGTCATTCCGCCAACTTTTTTTTGGTATCAATGTTTTGTGGTTTTTCGTGGTTCCACACGTTATATTTACAATGTTGAAAATACTAGATTTGAACATCTCCCATTCTTCTTTCATAATTTCCCCACACTGTCTCGTCTTCGAGATTTGTTTAAGTTTCCTAATTTACAGGGTATGTATTTTCCTAGTCCTTGCTTTCTTCTTCTGTTGGTTCTTAATGTGGTAATAACTGCTTTGTGGTCTGTTTGTGGTCATACCTGACATACATGAATTGTCATTGCAAAGGTAGCCTTTTGCAAGATGAAAAACATACCAATAAAATGAATTGAAATGAGAAAAAGAGTGTTGAAATGCTACATAGAACCTGTACTTTTGTATGGATGTGAAGCGTGGACAGTGGGCAGACAAGCTGAAAAACATCTGATTGTGGAAATGTGGTTTCTGAGGAAAATGCAAAGAATACCATGGACAGACAGTAAAACCAATGTACAAGTCCTTCAAGAAACAAATGAAGAACGGAAGCTGAAAACTTTCAGTAAAGAGTAGTTAACCATTTCTTTCTGAATGACTGGCACCCATATCATTTTGTGAAGAAAAAAAAAAACGCAACGCGGTGTGCTGCTAAATCTCGTGCAGTTGTGTTTCGAATGCGGGATCACGAACAGCGTCCTAACCCCTTTGCCACGGGCCGGCCATATATTTTACATATGTAGTAATTGTCTGTTCTTTTATTCTCACTGTTATAATTTTTTCTGACATATATTTTATTTATAATATTCTCCTTGCTAGCCATGGTTCAATAACTATTCCTACACCATGCCTTACTCTTTCATGCTGTCCATCCGGAGTAGACAAACATATAACTATGGTCGGTCTTCTTGCATTCCCTCCCTTTTTTCTGGTGTCTGCTGTTTCCATAAGTTCAGTTCTCCCCGTTTCTATTTTCTATGAGTTCTTTCTGTTACTGTTAAAACCTCAGGTGTTCAGTGTGCCTATTTTGTCTTCGCTGATTGGTCCTTCACATTGCCGGGTCCAGTACCATTTGGGTCAGTACGAATATGCTTATTATTAAAATCCCCTGCTGGCTTGCTAGGCCAGTCACAGGTTCAGGATGAACAAATCTGACCAAGAGGAGTCCGTTCCCCCCTGGTGAGCCAGAGCGCTGTTGGCCCATGACCTCGCAGTCATGGTTTCCCAGTTTACACCACGGGGAGGTGAGATTGACTTGTGCAGTCTGCGGGTAATCGCCAAGCTACTGGTTTTCACTTTTCCTCACTCATGAGAGAGGTTAGCCAATCCTTACCCTACTGGCTGCAGGACCGGGCACCATCCACACCTTGTTTTCCATCAGTGAAGGGGTGAATCCTATAGAAATTCATTGGGGAATGAAGGTCCAGTATGGCGATGCATGCCTGTCGGTCCAGCAAATGTATAAGTGGAGTAGGAAGTTTCAAAATGGCTGACTTTTGTGACAGACTTCACGACAGGGTCAGGCACACCCAGTAGTGGTAACCCCAGAGTGGTTGCATACGCGAGCAAGATAATTTTTTTCTGCAGGAATCCAAGCACTTTATCAGTGCTGGAGGACTTGCATTGAAGGCAGTGGTGACTACATTGAAAAACAATAGATTTGTTCTGTGCTTTTTCCAAATATATTCACACACGCACATACGCATGATGTAAGGTTTTCATTTGAAGCTCCCTCGTATGTGTCTAATATGAAGTGGCAGCAGTCTGTTTGTTGATCATGTTTGGGATCTGTGTGATAGATTCTGGTGATTGTCTGCATCCTGGCATCTGTTGCTTATTTACTTGGTGGCTATATGATTGACACAGCCGTAGTTGCAGTTAGTGGAGTAACAGACAACCTTGATTCTATCCTCTCAGCTGCTTACTACCACCGAGACCAGCGTGTCCCATGTTGGAGGCTTGCATGCAAAAATCGACCGCAAGCAAAATGTTGAACAACACAATACAAATATGGCAGCAAATTTCAAGAATAAAATGGACACACACATCAATAACTCATGTGGTCTGCTGCAGGACTTGAAGACGAGGATTGCTGACATGAAGCATGCAGTCTCTATACAGATTGGTACGTATCGTCATTGTCACCTCTCTTTGGTGTCACTCATCCATATTTCCTGGCTAGTCACAGTTACACATCTCACATTTCATGACTAGTCACAGTTGCTCAACTCATATTTCATGACTAATCACAGTTACATAACTCACATTTCATGACTAGTCACAGTTACACAACTCACATTTCATGACTAGTCACAGTTACACAACTCACATTTCTGGCTAGTCACAGTTACATAACTCACATTTCATGGCCAGTCACAGTTACACAACTCTCAGTTCATGACTAGTCACAGTACAATAACTCACTTTCGATGGTCCATCTCAAATTTACCAACTCACATTTCATGGCCAGTCACAGTTACACAACACCTCACATTTCATTGACTATTCACAGTTACACAAATCACATTTCACCATGACTATCACAGTTCTACATAACTCACATTTCCTGGCTAGGTCACAGTTACATAAGCTCACAGTTCATGGCCAGTCACAGTTACAACACCTCTCATTTCATGACAATCCACAGTTACATAACTCACATTTCATGCCAGTCACAGGTTACACAACTCAGCATTCATGACGAGTCACAGGTTACATAACTCACATTTGGCCAGTCATGGTACACACTCCATTTCAGCCAGTCACAGTTACATAACTCCACTGATTTCTGGACAGTCACCAGTTACACAACTCACATTTCATGGACTAGTCACAGTTACACTAACTCACTATTACATTGGCCAGTCAAAGTTTACACTAACTCACATTTCAGTGGACTAGTCCACAGTTACATCAACTCACTATTCAATGACTAGTCACAGTTACACTAACTCACATTTCAATAGGCTCGTCACAGTTACACAACTCGCATTTCCTGGCCTAGTCACAGTACACTAACTCCTATTTCATGGACTAGTCACAGTTACACAACTAACATTTCCTTGGCCTAGTCACAGTTACACAACTCACATTTCATGGACTAGTCACAGTTACATAACTCACATTTCATGGCCGTCACAGTTACACAACTCACATTTCATGGCTAGTCACAGTTACACAACTCACATTTCATGACTAGTCACAGTTACATAACTCACATTTCATGACTAGTCACAGTTACACAACTCACATTTCATGACTAGTCACAGTTACACAACTCACATTTCATGGCCAGTCACAGTTACACAACTCACATTTCATGGCCTAGTCACAGTTACAACAAACTCACATTTCATGACTAGTCACAGTTACATAACTCACATTTCATGGCTAGTCACAGTTACACAACTCACATTTTATGACTAGTCACAGTTACACAACTCACATTTCCTGGCCAGTCACAGTTACACAACTCTCATTTCATGGCCAGTCACAGTTCACAACTCTCATTTCATGACCAGTCACAGTTACACAACTCACATTTCATGGCCAGTCACAGTTACACAACTCACATTTCATGGCCAGTCACAGTTACACAACTCACATTTCATGGCCAGTCACAGTTACACAACTCACATTTCATGACTAGTCACAGTTACATAACTCACATTTCTTGGCCAGTCACAGTTACACAACTCACATTTCATGGCCAGTCACAGTTACATAACTCACATTTCATGGCCAGTCACAGTTACATAACTCACATTTCATGGCCAGTCACAGTTTCACAACTCACATTTCCTGGCTAGTCACAGTTACACAACTCACATTTCATGACTAGTCACAGTTACATAACTCGCATTTCATGGCTAGTCACAGTTACATAACTCATATTTCATGACTAGTCACAGTTACACAACTCACATTTCATGGCTAGTCACAGTTACATAACTCACATTTCATGACTAGTCACAGTTACACAACTCACATTTCAAGACTATTCACAGTTACACAACTCACATTTCATGACTAGTCACAGTTACACAACTCACATTTCAAGACTAGTCACAGTTACACAACTCACATTTCTTGGCCAGTCACAGTACACCAACTCACATTTCATGACTAGTCACAGTTACACAACTCACATTTCTTGGCCAGTCACAGTTACACAACTCACATTTCATGACTAGTCACAGTTTACACAACTCACATTACTTGGCCAGTCACAGTTACACCAACTCAACATTTCATGACTAGTCAGTTACACAACTCACATTTCATGACCTAGTCACAGTTACATAACACACATTTCATGGCCAGTCACAGTTACACACTCACATTTCCTGGCTAGTCACAGTTACATAACTCACATTTCATGACTAGTCCACAGTTACAAACTCACATTTCCTGGCCAGTCACAGTTACACAACTCACAATTTCCTGGCTAGTCACAGTTACACAACTCACATTTCATGACTAGTTCACAGTTACACAACTCACATTTCCTGGCTAGTCAGTTACACAACTCACATTTCCTGGCCAGTCACAGTTACACAACTCATATTTCCTGGCTAGTCACAGTTACACAACTCATATTTCCTGGCTACTCACAGTTCCATCCATCATGTGCCATGCCGGTAAGCGTGGGTGGTCATGTTCTGCCATCTCACTCGATCACCAGAGTCATGGATCAGCTCCGTGTTTCTGTCTCGACCATGCCACAAGGCCAAGCCATCCAGGTACTTGCTTCTAGGTCTTCCTCTTGGTCTGTTCCCCTCGATCTTACCAGTTGTCACCAAATTCTCCAATTCATTTCTTCTCATAACATGCCCAAAGAATTTTGACTGTCTACGTCTAATTTCTCTAATCAATTTACGATCTTCATTTGTTTCTTGAAGGACTTGTTCATTGGTCTTTCTGGCTGTCCATGGTATTCTTTGCATTTTCCTCAGAAACCACATCTCTACAGCCATCAGATGTTTTTCAGCCTGACTGCTCATTGTCCACGCTTCACATCCATATAAAAGTACAGGTTCTATGTAGCATCTCAACACTCTTTTTCTCGTTTCAATTGACATCTTTTTATTGGTCAATATGTTTTTCATCTTGCTAAAGGCTACTTTTGCCATGGCGATTCTTGTTCTAATCTCTTCAAGGCATCTCCCATCAGATGTTATTACTGTTCCGAGATAATTGTGCCTACTCACTTGTTGAAGAATATTCCCATTTACTTGTATATTACATTGTGGTATTTCGTCCTTCCTAGTGACGACCATAATCTGTGTCTTTTTACAATTTAATTCTAACCCTAGTTGTTCACTGTGTGTAACAATCGCATCTACTAAATTTTGCAGGTCTTGTTCATTGTCTGCAATCAAGACTGTATCATCTGCATATCTAATGTTATTGATGCATCGTCCCCCAATGTTGATTCCTTCCATATCTTCAATATTTCTGAAAATACTTTCACTGTACAGGGAAAACAGATCTGGAGACATTACACATCCCTGTCTCACACCCCTTTTAATAGGCTGATATTGGCTTACTTCATTATCAACTCTTATGGCAGCTTGTTGTTTCCAATATATGTTTTTTACAAGTCTAAGATCTTTTCCATCAATTTGTAGATCTTCAAGCATCCTTATCATGTTGACATGTCTCACTTTATCAAAAGCCTTTGTGTAGTCAATAAAGCAAAGATGTAGATCTTTGTTTACTTCTATAGAACGTTCGATTATGGTTCTCAGTATATACACAGCATTTACTGTACCCTTGCCTTCCACAAACCCACATTATTGTTCTCCTATTTCAGGTTGTATTTTCCTCCTAACTCTTTGCATGATAATTCTTAGCAAAATCTTTGTGATGTGACTCATTATACTAATTGTTCGATGCTGATCACATTCCAAGGCTCCTGATTTCTTTGGGATTGCAATAAATACAGAACATAACTCCTGAGGTATATTTCCAGTATCATATATTGTATTAAGCAGACTGGTGACTTTATCTATTCCATATTCTTCTAAAGCATTAATCATTTCTGTTGTGATGCTGTCTGAACCGGGGGTCTTGCCAGATTTCATGTGGTTAAGAGCATTCTGAACCTCCATCTTCAAAATTGCTGGTCCTTCATTATTATTTTGAACATTATACTGTTCGTCTCTGTTATCGTCATAAAGGTTTTTCACGTAATCTGACCATTCATGTAAGATCTGATCTTTTTCTATTATGACTCTTCCATCTTTTGTCTTTAGGCAGCCTGCTGATGTACGTGTTCTTTGATTAGTAAGCTCCTGAATTCTTTTGTGCATTAGTTTCGCATTGTTACTGTTGTGTTGTTTTTCAATTTCTCTGCAATTTTTCTCAAGCCATGTTTCTTTTGCCTCCTTACATAAGGTTCTAACTTTTCTGTGAATTTCTTCATATTTGGCAGGATTATTTTTGTTCTGTCTTCTTGTTTCCATTAGTTGTAAAATGTCTTCAGTCATCCATGTCTTACGGCCCACTTTCTTTACTTTTGGAATAGTTTTTTCTGCTGCACAACTGATTGAATTCTTCATCATTTCCCATTGATCATCTACATCTTGAAATAGGATCTCTAGATCAGACAATATATCAAATTTGTTCCTTACTTCTATGTTAAAATTATCTTGTATTTCTTTGTCAGTTTTCAATTTGCACATGTCATATTTAGGGTTTCCTGCTGTATACTTGACTTTCTTTAACTTTACCCTCAATGTGCCTGTAATTAATCTGTGATCACTGTAACAGTCTGCATTTGGAACTGTTTTTACGACTGTTAACGCATTTCGAAACCTTTTGCTAATCAGGATGTAATCTATCTGGTTTTTAATCCTGCTGTCTGGACTCCTCCATGTCCATAATCTTCTAGGGTGCTGTTTAAACCAGGTGTTTCCTACAACCATTTCTTGTTCTTTTGCCCATTCTACAAGTCTGTATCCTCTTTCATTTCTCTCTCCCAAACCATGGTTGCCTACACTGCATCCATCGCCTTGCTGTCCTATTTTTGCGTTGAAATCACCCATTATGATATTTATTTCTGATTTTTTGCAGTTCTTCAAAGCAGACTCCATGTCATTATAAAATTCCTCTATGCTTTCTTCACTGCATTCACTTGTTGGGGCATATACTTGAATGACATTTATTTTAAAAGGTCTTCCATTTAATTTTACTAATAGGACTCTGTCTGACACAGCCTGATATCCTTTGACAGAATTTGATGTTTGCTTATCTAATATAATGGCTACACCTCTTTGCTGTTCTTCTCCCCCAGAGTAAATAATCTTACAATCCTCTCCTGTCCTTATCCCTGCTCCTTTCCATCTCGTTTCCGATATTCCTAATATGTTAATCTTCTCTCTCTTCATTTCTTTTTTGATGTTTTCTAACTTTCCATCTGCATTCATTGTTCTAACGTTCCAAGTTCCTACTTTCAATGATATTAATCTGTTGCACCTAGTAGCCTGTTGACGGTCTGGAGTCACCTGGTGCGCATGACTATCCCTACTGGGCGAGGTTGCTCCTATGGAGCACCCATTTACGCCGTTTCTCTGATTATCGATGATTTCACACAACATCACAGTTACATAACTCATATTTCCTGGCTACTCACAGTTACAAAACTCATATTTCCTGGCTAGTCACAGTTACAAAACTCATATTTCCTGGCTGTTTTCCAAAAGCCTAGATGTAGTGTATGTTGTAGTGAAAGTAGTAGTTGTATGAATACCCCAGATATAGTGTTATAGTGAAAGTAGTAGTTGTATCAATACTTCAGATATAGTATTTGTTATAGTGAAAGTAGTAGGTGTCTCAATACCTCAGATATAGTATTTGTTATAGTAGTAGTTGTATCAATACCTCAGATATAGTATTTGTTATAGTGAAAGTAGTAGTATCAATACCCCAGATATAGTATTTGTTATAGTGAAGGTAGTAGTTTTATCAATACCTCAGATATAGTATTTGTTATAGTGAAAGTAGTAGTTGTATCAATACCCCAGATATAGTATTTGTTATAGTGAAAGTAGTAGTTTTATCAATATCCCAGATATAGTATTTGATATAGTGATAGTAGTAGCTGTATCAATACCCCAGATATAGTATTTGTTATAGTGAAAGTAGTAGCTGTATCAATACCTCAGATATAGTATTTGTTATTTTGAAAGTAGTAGTTGTATCAATACCCCAGATATAGTATTTGTTATAGTGAAAGTAGTAGTTGTATCAATACCTCAGATGTAGTATTTGTTATAGTGAAAGTAGTAGTTGTATCAATACCTCAGATATAGTAGTTGATATAGTGAAAGTAGTAGCTGTATCAATACCCCAGATATAGTATTTGTTATACTGAAAGTAGTAGTTGTATCAATACCTCAGATATAGTATATGTTATAGTGAAAGTAGTAGCTGTATCAATACCTCAGATATAGTAGTTGATATAGTGATAGTAGTAGTTGTATCAATACCCCAGATATAGTATTTGTTATACTGAAAGTAGTAGTTGTATCAATACCTCAGATATAGTATTTGATATAGTGAAAGTAGTAGCTGTATCAATACCCCAGATATAGTATTTGTTATAGTGAAAGTAGTAGTTGTATCAATACCTCAGATATAGTATTTGTTATAGTGAAAGTAGTAGTAGTATCAATACCTCAGATATAGTATTTGTTATTGTGAAAGTAGTAGCTGTATCAATACATCAGATATAGTATTTGTTATATTGAAAGTAGTAGTTGTATCAATACCTCAGATGTAGTATTTGTTATAGTGAAAGTAGTAGTTGTATTAATACCCCAGATATAGTATTTGTTATAGTAGTAGTTGTATCAATACCTCAGATATAGTATTTGTTATAGTAGTAGTTGTATCAATACCCCAGATATAGTATTTGTTATAGTAGTAGTTTTATCTATACCTCAGATATAGTATTTGTTATAGTAGTAGTTGTATCAATATCCCAGATATAGTATTTGTTATAGTGAAAGTAGTAGTTTTATCTATACCTCAGATATAGTATTTATTATAATGAAAGTAGTAGTTGTATCAATACCCTCAGATATAGTATTTGTTATAGTGAAAGTAGTAGTAGTATCAATACCTCAGATATAGTATTTGTTATAGTGAAAGTAGTAGTTGTATCAATACCTCAGATATAGTATTTGTTATAGTGAAAGTAGTAGTATCAATATCCCAGATATAGTAGTTTGTTATAGTGAAAGTAGTAGTTGTATCAATACCTCAGATATAGTATTTGTTATAGTGAAAGTAGTAGTTGTATCAATACCTCAGATATAGTATTTGTTATAGTGAAAGTAGTAGTTGTATCAATACCTCAGATATAGTATTTGTTATAGTGAAAGTAGTAGTTGTATCAATACCTCAGATATAGTATTTGTTATAGTGAAAGTAGTAGTTGAATCAATACCTCAGATATAGTATTTGTTATAGTGAAAGTAGTAGTTGTATCAATACCTCAGATATAGTATTTGTTATAGTGAAAGTAGTAGTTGTATCAATACCTCAGATATAGTATTTGATTAGTGAAAGTAGTAGTTATCAATACCCAGATATAGTATTTGTTATATGAAAGTAGTAGTTGTATCAATACCCAATATAGTATTTTTATAGTGAAAGTAGTAGTGTATCAATACCTCAAATAGTATTTGTTATAGTAAATAGTAGTTATCAATATCAGATATAGTATTTGTTATATGAAAGTAGTAGTTTATCAATACCTCAGATATAGTATTTTAGTAAGTAGTATAGTATAATACCCAGATATAGTATTTGTATAGTAGTAGTTTATAAAGATATGTATTGTTCACTAGATTAGTTTTGTTATAATACCAATAGTATTGTTATATCAGATAGTATTTGTTATATGAAAGTAGTAGTTATACCCAGATATAGTGTTAATAGTGAAAGTAGTTTGATAAATAGATATAGTATTTGTTATGTAAAGTAGTATTTATATATAAGTATAGTTTTAATATAGAAATAGTATTGTATCAATACCCAGATATAGTATTTATATAGTGAAAGTATAGTTGTATAACCTCAGTATAGTTTTATACTGAAAGTATAGTTGTATCATACAGAATAGTATTTTTATAGTGAAATATAGTTGTTATAATCATAGTGATTGTATAGTGAAAGTAGTAGTTGTATCAATACCTCAGTATAGTATTTTCATAGAATAGTATGTTATCAATATAGTTCAATACTTATATATTGTATTGAAAGTGTAGTTGTATCAATACCTCAATATATATTTGTTATTGAAAGTAGTAGTTGTATCAATACCCCAGATATATATTTATAGTGAAAGTAGTAGTTGTATCAATACCCAGATATAGTATTTGTTATAGTGAAAGTAGTAGTTGTATCAATACCTAGATATATGTATTTGTTATAGTGAAAGTAGTATGTATCAATACCCAGATATAGTATTTGTTATAGTGAAAGTAGTAGTGTATCAATACCTCAGATATAGTATTTGTTATATGAAAGTAGTAGTTGTATCAATACCTCAGATATAGTATTTGTTATAGTGAAGGTGGTAGTTGTATCAATACCTCAGATATAGTATTTGTTATAGTGAAAGTAGTAGATGAATGAATAGGCCAGTGTGATCTTGTTCTAGAGAGCTTCCAGGAGTGCAGCAAGAAGCAAGTGGACACAGCTGTGGCAGTGCTGTCAGATTATCTCAGCATGCAGGAGAAGCAGGCACTGGAGCTGGCTCAGCGCAAACACTTGTTTGTGCAGGCAGGCACTCAGTGGCATCAAACCACCAGTCACGGCTTGGCCCAGTCACAGGTTTGTAATGTGCCACAGTTCTGCCCACTCTTCTATGTACAAGTCTGTTGTCTGTTCTGTGTACATGTCTGTTGTCTGTTCTATGTACACGTCTGTTGTCTGTTCTGTGTACACATCTGTTGTCTGTTCTATGTACATGTCTGTTGTCTGTTCTATGTACAAGTCTGTTGTCTGTTCTAAGTACACGTCTGTTGTCTGTTCTGTGTACAAGTCTGCCCTCAGTTTTATGTGTATGATGATGATGATGAGTCATGAACCGACATCACTGCTCTCAGGGCATTCCCATCAGCTCTGAATCCTCATCTTCAACAGCCAGCAAAGAGTTCCAATAGGACAATCTTATTATATGTCCATCTTGCTTTACCTCTGAGCGACAACTGTCGAGCAGATCCTCTGACTAGCCACTTGCTGCTGCATTCTCTCTCTAGACCAGTGGTTCTCAACTTTTTTTGGCCTGTGCCCCCCTTCACCATATTTTCAGAACGTCATTTCCCCCCTTTCATATTTCCTACCTAAAAATTTGGCCCGTGCCCTCTTCACCATATTTTCAGAATGTCATTTCCACCCCCCCCCCCTCGTATTTCCTACCCAAAAATTCCCCCCTCACACCCCTACACAGTATACGTAATATTGGAAGCACATACTGAAACAAGTCTAGACGTCCACATAAAACGTGATTTGTGGGTCTACTTACTTTATAAAATGAATTTTACAAGGGTGAGACGTACAGAACTATAGTATGAAGGGAAAAACAAGATCAAGTAATCAGTTCTTGTATTAACGCGATCTTGAAATAATCTTCATTGTCGGGGGGGGGGGGGGGGGGGGGGGGGGGGGGGGGGGGGGGGGGGGGGGGGAGATTCCCACCTGTCGAGAACCACTGCTCTAGACCTTGATATCTGTTCTTCTACATTATTCACATGCCTCTGTTGGTCTTTACATCTCCCTTGTCATACACCAAATCACCCCTTAATGATTAATTCCTTGGACAGCCAGAGTAACTAACAGGATTGCCTGAAAGAGGCTAATGAAACTAGAATATTATATACAACAATCAGAAAAGAGACAAACAGCTTCTGTTAGTCCTGTGGTGAGAAGGGAGGCATTGAAGAACATTGTGACAACCGGAGAGACCAAGAGAAGCAGAGGCATTGGCAAACATTGTGACAACTGGAAAGATCAAGGGGAGGAGAGGCATTGGCAAACATCATGACAACTTGAAAGATCAAGGAGAGGCAGAGGCAGAATATGTCGAGAACCACTGCTCTAGACCTTGATATCTGTTCTTCTACATTATTCACATGCCTCTGTTGGTCTTTACATCTCCCTTGTCATACACCAAATCACCCCTTAATGATTAATTCCTTGGACAGCCAGAGTAACTAACAGGATTGCCTGAAAGAGGCTAATGAAACTAGAATATTATATACAACAATCAGAAAAGAGACAAACAGCTTCTGTTAGTCCTGTGGTGAGAAGGGAGGCATTGAAGAACATTGTGACAACCGGAGAGACCAAGAGAAGCAGAGGCATTGGCAAACATTGTGACAACTGGAAAGATCAAGGGGAGGAGAGGCATTGGCAAACATCATGACAACTTGAAAGATCAAGGAGTAGGCAGAGGCAGAATAAGGGTCT
>JACEFZ010001599.1:0-179731 GCA_014155875.1 Cepaea nemoralis
TTATTGCTATATAATAGGTTGCTTTTTGCACTTTATATTAACGATCTTCCTTTAAATCTCAATACAACTTGTGATCTATTTGCAGACGACTGTACTATATATACTAGTGAAGAGAAGCCTAGTGAATTATAGAATTCTTTACCAAAAGAACTTGATAATCTTACTAGCTGGAGTAATGAAATCCGCATGCAAATTAACATCGACAAAACCAAATCCATGCGAATAATGACCAGACAAAAACTTCAAACACTAGCCATACCTGGGGCACCGCTCGAAATCCACATGGATACGTTACCTATAGTTAATTTAAATGAAAATAAAACGCTAGGTCCTCTAATTGATGGACATTTAAAATGGAGCTCTCATGTTCACGTTCTTACCAAGAAAATGGCACAAACAGTTTACCAACTTGCTAAAATCCAGCACTACCTGGACGAAAGTAGAGGAAAAATATTCTATACATCCTATAACCAATCACTTTTCGATTATTGTTCCACAGTCTGGGATGGTTGTCCTAAATCTAATACGAAACGATTATGTTCTCCACAAAACCGCGCTATACGTCTAGTTTCTGGCATAAACACGTTGAAAGTAATAATTTATACACGCATCTAAGGCTTCTACCACTTCAAAAGCGCTTCCTTTTTAACAGAATCAAATTAGTGAATAACATTATATCTCAAAATACCCCAGAGTATCTTCTACCGTTGATTCAATCTAATGCAATGAACACGAAGCGCTTGAATTTAGTGCATGTCCCAAAATCGAGATTGTACTTATAAAAAAACATGTTTCGCCTATTATGGTGCTCACTTATGGAATGATCTTCCTCCAGATCTGAAAACTCGAATGAGTCCCTACACATGTAACCGAAACTCTTTTAATACTTAATAAATACCAATTATATGCCACCATAATTCACCTACTAGTATAATTGCCCACTATGTGTGTGTGTGTGTGTGTGTGTGTGCGAGAGAGAGAGAGAGAGAGAGAGAGAGAGAGAGAGAGAGAGAGAGAGGATGAGAGAGAGAGAGAGTGAATGTATGTGTGCGTGCGTGTGTGTGGGGAGAGAGTAAGTGAGCGAGAAAAGGCGAGGGAATGTGTGTGTCCGTACGTGCATGCGTGCGCGTATGTAAGAGAGTGAGTGTCACAGCCTCACATGATATGATAAACCAACATAAGTTAGTAGACAGTAGCCAAGGGCTACAACTCCCGCCCAAGGGAAAGAAGTAAGACCCTCGAAGGCCAGAGTAATCCAGAACCTTCCCGAAGGACTGGTCAGTGAGTCCACTGTCCCGTGGACACTGATGTGGCCCGCCTATTGCGGGGTCCACGAGGAACTCGAACAGAGTTACCACCCGTGTCGGATTGCGACACGTGTGAACCGGCAGAGAGAGACGGGACATCGAAGAGGCAACAGGGCCTGCCTCAGAGGGACTCAATAGTTTAGACCCACATGTATTTGGGTTCATAGACATATGCTAGCTAGTTTGCTTAGAATGTTTGATGATGTTAAACTGTGTGATGATGTTAAACCTCTGTGATATGCAACTCAGTGCGGGCTTGTTAAACCCACTGCGCCAACGCAGTGTATATTGAAATACAATAAATGTTAGATATTATATTTAACGGAGTTATTGTTGCCTGTGTGAGCCCGAGCTCAGATACCTAGACATCCAACACGCTGACAGTTAGGGAATGTGCGTGTGCTTGCGTTCATGCGTATGTGTAAGAGAGTGAGATTGTGAGTGTGTGTGTGTGAAGGATTGTGTGTGAGAAAGAGTAAGTGAGTGAATGAGTGAGTGAAGGGGTAAATGAGTGAGCATGTGTGAGTGTGTGAATGAGTGATTGAGAGTGTGTCGTGTGTTTCTTTAAAGGGTCGTCCCTGGGGTGAGGATAATCAACACCCACATTATATTTTAACCCTTTATCATTATCCTGGAGAATCCACTAGATTCCGTCCACCACACTCCCTCAGTTTATGGACACCTCTTTCTCTCTCTCTCTCTATCACTGCTGGATCATGCCCCATCTCATTCTTTCCCAACGCAACATACTCAACAACTCTAGCTTCTAAAAATTAATAACAATTAATTTATTAAAAGAAAAGTTAATGTATGTAAGAAGTGTATGCGAAGACGGTGTGTCGTGTACTATAATGTGTGTAGAATCGGACCATCAGATCAGTAGCCCAGTCAGTTCATCCTAGCAAGGTCATACCACAGCACGTTAGGTCAGCACAAGAAAACCTCACCCAGTGATGTATCTCTCCTGCCAGACGCTGACTTTCTTCTGTAGCTACTTGGTAATCTATCTACCTGATCATCCGAAATAGATACAGTTCATCGTTTAACACTGATCATGGATCGGTTACACACTGCATCCTATAGGTCCCTATAGTTCTTAAATGTTCAATCCTTGTACTTGTGAATATAGGTATCACTGTTATTGGTAATACACTTGATCCTATCTATTGTCTATATTGTCTCAAATACAATGTCCCTTGTACTATTCCAATGGACTTTACAGCTCCATGTGAATGCTACATTTAATGTTCCTTTTTAGTCACTATTGTTCATATGATATGTGGTGTATCAACGAACATCACCCATCCTAGGTGAACCTTATCCCACAGGAATCGTTATATGGTTTTGCTCATCTGAGTCCTGTTCTGGTGGACCCTCCTGATCATGGGCCCAGCATAAACACTATTGTACAAACTTTCTTCTCGGACATTATTCATTTCCTCAACAAACAAACAAAACATTGACTGTTCATCTGGTGTTCTTCCTCATAGGAGTAGAACTTCCTCAAAACCAGTGTAAAGCTTCCTCGTAACTGGCGTGGAACCTGTTAGAGAAATAACACACCTGGTGAGAGCACTAGTCACTGATCCTACTAGCTGAGTATAGGCCTACGGCCTCGCTCAGATATTTATCAGTGAACTAAACTCTGTCAAAGAGCAGAGGAGCTCATCAACTTGGTCCGAATCAGGCTACGACAAGGAAAAACCAATAGACAGAGTGCAGAACCCCAGTGGGCACCCCACTGGAAGATCCCAACATTGGACATTTCCCCTATCTCCCAACCAATCCTCAATCTTTCCAAATATCACCCCACTACACTATTCTCCCTAGCAGAGCTAATTCTCACTTCACTACCCTATTCTCAACTAGCAGAGCTAATTATCACTTCACTACGTTAAAGTCCTAAACTCTACTATCACCAGTCTATCCCACATTAATTATACCTAAATATAAGCTATGTAGTACCTTATGTAACACTGCTTTTCTCCTGAATCACATCTACAATTTGCCATGACAGGCACGTGTAAATTAAATTTAATTAATCCCGCACACGGTAGATGTTTTTCAAATTCCAACAGAGCTAGCGAAAACACCGTCCGTCTTCGGCCAACTCTCTAGTTTACAATCACTGTAACAAGCTTGGTTTTTCAAACAGTCTTCGATTGTTCTAGTGACTTCCTTTGATGTCACGCAGGTGTCCTCAAGGGCAACTAACTATTTCAGAATTATTCTCTTCCCCTTGTTCAACCAATGCAAAAGTTGTTTCCCTTGTTTTGACAACCAAAACAAGCCAGCGTGTCACAACAACATGCCTACAATTTTCTGTCTTGTGGGGGGACTTTCAAAGACGGCTGTACCGTTTCATCTCACCGACTCCCGTAATAAACAACTTGCAGCTGCGAAACTGACTGTCTTTGTTATCTGTATCATCTGATTGTTAAATTACAGTGATTTCACGACAGTGTGTGTGTGTGTGTGTGTGTGTGTGTGTGTGTGTGTGTGTGTGTGTGTGTGTGTGTGTGTGTGTGTGTGTGTGTGTGTGTGTGTGTGTGTGTGCACTCAAGTGAGAGAGAGTAAAGAGAAAATGAGTGAGTGTGCAAGGGTGAGAGTGAGTGAAACATTGAGTGATAGTGTGAGAGTGTGTGTCTGTCTATGTGTGAGTGAGAGAGAGAAAGAGAGTGAGAGATAGAGTGAATGAAGATGGAGAGAGTGAGTGAATGAGGGAAATAGTGAGTGAGAGAGTGAGAGAGAGAGAGAGAGAGAGAGAGAGAGAGAGAGAGAGAGTGAGACAGTGGGAGAGTACTTGTGTTAGTGTGTGTGTGTGTGTGTAAGAAAAACAAAAAGAGAGTGAGGGTTGATCACACGCATGCCATGTAACATGCTATTCCATATTTTTGTGTGTTTTCTCATCTTTCATATTATCATTTTGAATGCCACTTAATTTTATCATATATAACATTAACTTGAGGAACGGCTGGCCGAGTGGCTAGAACGCCGTACTCTCATTCGGGAGACCAAGGTTAGATCCCTCGGTAAGGTGTGGGATTTTTTTCTGTCGGGGGGCAAAAAGAAAAATGTCTAACTTGCACAGTTCGTGGCGACTGCACTAGACAGGCTGCTTTAATTCCTCAGGCCCAAAGACCCCTTTGCCACACACCGCAAGGTACTATGTTGGCAGTAAATGACAGTTTTTTAACATGAACTTGTCTACATTACTGTAGAGTGAGTGAAGGAGTGAGTTACTATGAATGAGAGAGAGTGAGTGAGTGAATGTGTGTGTGTGTGTGCCTATGTGTGTGGGAGTGAGTGAGTGAGTGAGTGAGTGAGAGATAAGAGTGAGTGAGTGAGCGAGCGAGAGGTAAGAGTGAGGGAGGGAGAGATAGTGAGTGAGTGTGAGAGAGAATTAGTGAGTATGTGTGTGTCTGAGAGAGAGTGAGTGAGAGAGAGATAGTGATAGATAGTGCAAGAGAGATAGAGAGTGAGTGGGTGAGTGAGAGGGTGAGTTAGAGAGTGGGCGGAAGAGAGTGAGTCTGAGTGAGAGAGTGAGTGTGTGTGTCTATCTGCTTGTCTGGGTGTGTGAGTGAGAGAATGAGTAAGTGAGTGCGATTTAGAGAGTGAATGGGTGAGTGTGAGTGAGAGAGAGAGAGAGAGAGAGAGAGAGAGAGAGAGAGAGAGAGAGAGAGAGAGAGAGAGTGAGCGACTGGGTGTAAGTGACAGAGTGAGTTAGCGAGTGAGAGATTGAGTGAGAGAGTGAATGTGTGTTTCTGTGTGTAAGAGAGAGAGAGAGAAAGTGGGAGAGTGTATGTGTGTCTGTGTGTGAAAGAGAGTAAGAGTGAGTCAGTGTGGATGAGAGAGAGAGAGAGAGAGAGAGAGAGAGAGAGAGAGAGAGAGAGAGAGAGAGAGAGAGAGAGAGAGAGAGAGAGAGAGAGAGAACGAGAGATTTAGTGTGTGTGAAAGGGAAAAAAAGAAAGGGAGATGACATGCTATTCCATATTTATTTCTGTATCCCATCTTTCATATTATCATTTTTACTGCCACCTGATTTTCTAACATGTACTGCCTATTCCATCATACATCTGTACATTTTATTGTTGTATTCTGCTGTGGTCGTTACTTCTCTCATCTCTACATTTTTATTGTTATATCCTGCTGCAGTCGTTACTTCTCTCATCTCTACATCTTATTGTTATATCCTGCTGCAGTCGTTACTTCTCTCATCTCTACATCTTATTGTTATATCCTGCTGCAGTCGTTACTTCTCTCATCTCTTCATCTTATTGTTATATCCTGCTGCAGTCGTTACTTCTCTCATCTCTACATCTTATTGTTATATCCTGCTGCAGTCGTTACTTCTCTCATCTCTACATCTTATTGTTATATCCTGCTGCAGTCGTTACTTCTCTCATCTTACATTTATTGTTTATCCTGCTCAGTCGTTTTTCTCCCATCCTACATTTTTTTTTTCCCTCAGTTTTTTTTCCCCTCAAAATTTTTAACCTGCTGCAGCGTTATTTTCTCACCAATCATGTTTTTGTCAGCTTCTTCTCTATCCTTCATCTAGTTTAAACCGCGCAGCTTCTTCCACCAATTTATTTTAATTGCCAGTGACTTCCCAACACATTTTTTATCCTGCTCACGATTTTCCCCCTTCTCCTTTTTGTTAACGCTCACATTATTTTCCCCACAATCTTTTTTTTAACCTGGCAGAATTTCTATCCAATTTTTGTTATCCTGTGAGGTTCTTCTCCCACTCAATCTTATTGTTATACCCGGCAGTCAACCCCACCAAATTTTTTTTTTTTCCGTGATTTATTTCCATCCACACATTTTAATCCCGTGCAGCGTTACCCCCCCTTAATTATTGATACCGTGATCGATTTTTATTCACATCAGTTATACCGGCAGCGTTTTCTCCCATCTCCACATTTTTAACGCGCATCATTCTTCTTCACTTCATCTTTTGATATCCTGGCATCAAATTCCCACCTACATAATTGAATCCGTGAGTCGTTATCCTGATTTACAAAGTTTTAACCTGCGCAGCGTTTCCTCTATTCACATAAGTTAATTGCGCAGTGTTCTTTCCACCACATATTATTTTTAATTTTGGGAGCGTTACTCATTCACCACATCTTATTGTTATATCCTGCTGCAGTCGACTTCTCCATCTTCATTTATTGTTTTAATTTCGCAGTCGCTTCTTACTTAAATTATTTTAATCCGCTGCAGTGACCTCTATCTCACATTTTTTGTTTAACCTGTGAGGCTCACTTATCCAATTTTACTGTTTTCCTGCCAGTCGTTACCTTCATCTGTAACTTTTTGTTGGGGCAGCTCATAAAGGGGGCTGGTTAAAAGGGAAAACAAGTCGGGGAGGGGGGGACGGAAATTTGCTTCTGGAAGGGTTCGTTCAAAATGACTGGTCCACAAGCAGAAAGATGGGCGGCTGAACCCAATGAAGGGAGTACTGTAAGCAAGGCAGAGGCCCACACGAGACAGAAGGTTGCGACAGACTGATCACCAATGCAACGGGAGGACTTAAAAGATTTGGCAAATAGAGAGAAGAAGGTTGTACAACAGATCCCAAGCTACACGGCGGATATAAGAAGATTGGCAGTCACGAGACAGAAAGGTTGTGGGCAACATATCACCAATGTAACGGCATGGACTATAAAAGATTGGCAGTAGACGAGACAAAGGTTGTGGACAGACATGATCACCAATCTAACGGCATGGACTATAAGAAGATTGGCAGTAGAGAGACAGAAGGTGTGGACAGACATAATCACCAATGTACACGGCATGGACAAAGAAGATTGGCAGTAGACGAGACAGAAGCTGTGGGTAGACATGATCACCAATGCTACACGGCATGGACTATAAAAAGATTGGGAGTAACGAGACAGAAGGTTGTGGACAGACATAAACACCAAGCCACGGCATGGACTATAAAAGATTGGAGTGACGAGACAGAAGACTGTGGATAGACTGATCACCAAGCCACACGGCATGGATATAAGAGTCTGGATGAGAGGAGAGGCACTGGGAACTCATGACGACGGAAAGACCCGGGGGGCAAGAGGCACAGCTAGAAAAATGGGCGATGTGAGCAGGGGCGTGTTGGCGTGGCCGAAACATCACCCAAATTGAATTGATTCAGAACACCAAGATGACTAAACATGGCTTAGTGTGAAATATGAACACGAATTAATGATAACCCGAGAACAGATGACATGAACATGGCATCCAGTGTTTCAAATATAAACATTGAATTAATGATAACTCGAGAAAGATGAATAAATTGGCAGCCAATGTGTCAAATATGAATACTGAATATAGGAACTGCCCCAACACAAATGCAGTAAACACACAGAACACATTTTATTTATTATTTCATCATTTTTCTTTCCTTTTTTTATTATAAATTTTCTGTATATAAAACATTGAGAACATTGCGAGACCGGAAGTTCAAGATGTCTGACTTCCGGGACGCCAAGAGTTCTAGCGATGATGACAATATCCACCGATCATCGGCAGACAGTTTTTTTTTGTACCGCTGTCGCCCCGCAGCCCACCGCCAGTTGTCCCTATATGTTTGGTTTAGTACTACAAGTTATCGTCTATGTTGTGTTTATGTACAAGTTATTGTCTTGTTTTGTTCATGTACAAGTTTTCTGTCTATGTTGTGTTCATGTACTGCCAGTTATCTGTCTATGCTTGTTCAGTACTGCCCGTTTTTTGTTTATGTTGTTCTGTACTGCCCGCTCTTGTGTTTATGTTGGTTTATGTACCCAAAACATTTTTTTTGTTAATATTTCTATGTTTTGCTGTTGTACCCTATGTGTTTTATTCCCTGTTGTGCAGTTGCACCATTGTGTTTTATTTCTATGTTTTATTCATGTACCACATGAGTTATATTTTTATGTTGTGTTATGTACATGGTGTTATATTTAAAGTTTTCGTTGTGCCATATGTGTTATATTTATATGCAGTGGTAGCTATTTTTTCTCTAGCAAGGTCTTAGCCATCTCCGTGAATGGGAATAACACTTCACAATTCCCCCAGCCAAACACGTCTCCCAGCACCACACTACGCTCCAAGCACCACACAACACACACTTGTTCCCAGAACCCTACACACAGTTCCTGCGCCACAAAAAACCTCCAAGCACCCCACACGCCTCCCAGCACCACACACTTCCTCCCAGCAACACACTTCTGTCCAGCAACAAACACTTTTTTCCCAATACCACGCACACGTCTCCAGCACCATACACGTGTCTCCAGCACCACACACTTGTCTTCCAGCAGCACACACACGCCTCCCATCACCACACACTTGTCTCCCAGCACCACACATTGTTCCCCGCACCACATACACTTGTCTCCCAACACCACACATCTTTTCTCCCAGCACCAACACACTTTTCTCCCAGCACCACACACCACACTTGTCTCCCCGCACCATACACACTTGTCTCCCAGCACCCAACACACACACTTGTCTCCCCGCACCAAACATTGTTCCCCGACCAAACACTTTTCTCCCACAAACCCCCAAAACACACTTTTTCCCAGCACCACACACTTTCTTCCAGAACACACACACTTTTTCCCAGCACCACACCCAAAGCCCCACACCACACACTTTCTCCCGCACCCAACACCCTCCCGCACCCCAACGGCTCCAAAAACCCCCCACACATTTCCCAGCACCAAACAGCCCCCCAGCACCCCAAAGTCCCCGCACCCCAACTTGCTTTACATCTTATTGTTTATATCCTGCTGCAGTCAGTTACTTCTCTCATCTCTACATATTATTGTTATATCCTGCTGCAGTCGTTACTTCTCTCATCTCTACATCTTATTGTTATATCCTGCTGCAGTCGTTACTTCTCTCATCTCTTCATCTTATTGTTATATCCTGCTGCAGTCGTTACTTCTCTCATCTCTACATCTTATTGTTATATCCTGCTGCAGTCGTTACTTCTCTCATCTCTACATCTTATTGTTATATCCTGCTGCAGTCGTTACTTCTCCATCTCTACATCTTATTGTTATATCCTGCTGCAGTCATTACTTCTCCCATCTCTACATCTTATTGTTATATCCTGCTGCAGTCATTACTTCTCTCATCTCTACATCTTATTGTTATATCCTGCTGCAGTCGTTACTTCTCCCATCTCTACATCTTATTGTTATATCCTGCTGCAGTCATTACTTCTCTCATCTCTACATATTATTGTTATATCCTGCTGCAGTCGTTACTTCTCTCATCTCTACATCTTATTGTTATATCCTGCTGCAGTCGTTACTTCTCTCATCTCTACATCTTATTGTTATATCCTGCTGCAGTCGTTATTTCTCTCATCTCTACATCTTATTGTTATATCCTGCTGCAGTCGTTACTTCTCCCATCTCTACATCTTATTGTTATATCCTGCTGCAGTCATTACTTCTCTCATCTCTACATCTTATTGTTATATCCTGCTGCAGTCATTACTTCTCTCATCTCTACATATTATTGTTATATCCTGCTGCAGTCGTTACTCCTGTCATCTCTACATATTATTGTTATATCCTGCTGCAGTCGTTACTTCTCTCATCTCTACATATTATTGTTATATCCTGCTGCAGTCGTTACTTCTCTCATCTCTACATATTATTGTTATATCCTGCTGCAGTCGTTACTCATCTCATCTCTACATCTTATTGTTATATCCTGCTGCAGTCGTTACTTCTCTCATCTCTACATATTATTGTTATATCCTGCTGCAGTCGTTACTTCTCTCATCTCTACATATTATTGTTATATCCTGCTGCAGTCGTTACTTCTCTCATCTCTACATCTTTTTGTTATATCCTGCTGCAGTCGTTACTCATCTTATCTCTACATTTTACTGTTATATCCTGCTGCAGTCGTTACTTCTCTCATCTGTACATCTTATTGTTGGAGCATGTCGTCATAAAGGGAAGGCTAGATTAAGAGAAAACAAGTCGGGGAGGGGGGAGATGCTGGACAATTTGACTTCATGGCATAGAGGAATGTCGATATCAGAAATGACTGGTACTACACAAGACAGAAAGCCATGGGCAGGCATGAACCAATGACAGAGAGTATGTACTGTAAGCATATTGGCAGTAGGCCTACACGAGACAGAAGGTTGTCGACAGACATGATCACCAATGCTACACGGCATGGACTATAAGAAGATTGGCAGTAGACGAGACAGAAGGTTGTGGACAGACATGATCACCAATGCTACACGGCATGGACTATAAGAAGATTGGCAGTACACGAGACAGAAGGTTGTGGACAGACATGATCACCAATGCTACACGGCATGGACTATAAGAAGATTGGCAGTAGACGAGACAGAAGGTTGTGGACAGACATGATCACCAATGCTACACGGCATGGACTATAAGAAGATTGGCAGTAGACGAGACAGAAGGTTGTGGACAGACATAATCACCAATGCTACACGGCATGGACTATAAGAAGATTGGCAGTAGACGAGACAGAAGACTGTGGATAGACATGATCACCAATGCTACACGGCATGGACTATAAGAAGATTGGCAGTAGACGAGACAGAAGGTTGTGGACAGACATAATCACCAATGCTACACGGCATGGACTATAAGAAGATTGGCAGTAGACGAGACAGAAGACTGTGGATAGACATGATCACCAACGCCACACGGCATGGACTATAAGAGTCATGTGATGAGAGGAGAGGCACTGGGAACATCATGACGACTGGAAAGACCGGCGGGGCAAGAGGCACAGCTAGAAACATGGTGCGATGTGAGCAGGGGCGTGTTGGCGTGGCCGAAACATCACCAACTTGAATTGATTCAGAACACCAAGATGACATAAACATGGCATCTAGTGTGTCAAATATGAACACTGAATTAATGATAACCCGAGAACAGATGACATGAACATGGCATCCAGTGTTTCAAATATAAACATTGAATTAATGATAACTCGAGAACAGATGACATAAATATGGCAGCCAATGTGTCAAATATGAATACTGAATACTAGGAACTGCCCAACACAAATGCAGTAAACACACAGAACACATTATATTTATTATTACATCATTTTTCTTTCCTTTTTTTATTATAAATTTTCTGTATATAAAACATTGAGAACATTGCGACGACCGGAAGTTCAAGATGTCTGACTTCCGGCACGCCAAGAGTTCTAGCGATGATGACAATATCCACTCGATCATCGGCAGACATGTTTTTGTTTGCTACACGCTGTCTGCCCAGCAGCCTCACACGCCAGTTGTCCGTATATGTTGTGTTCATGTACTACAAGTTATCTGTCTATGTTGTGTTCATGTACAAGTTATCTGTCTATGTTGTGTTCATGTACAAGTTATCTGTCTATGTTGTGTTCATGTACTGCCAGTTATCTGTCTATGCTGTGTTCATGTACTGCCAGTTATTTGTTTATGTTGTGTTCATGTACTGCCAGCTCTTGTGTTTATGTTGTGTTCATGTACCACATATGTTATATTTCTATGTTGTGCTGTTGTACCACATGTATAATATTTCTATGTTGTGCTGTTGTACCATATGTGTTATATTTCCATGTTGTGCAGTTGCACCATTTGTGTTATATTTCTATGTTGTATTCATGTACCACATGAGTTATATTTCTATGTTGTGTTTATGTACTATGTGTGTTATATTTAAATGTTGTGCTGTTGTGCCATATGTGTTATAATTATATGCAGTGTGTAGCTATTTTCTCTCTAGCACAGGTCTTAGCCATCTCCTGTGAATGGGAATAACACTTCACAATTCCCCCAGCACCACACACTTGTCTCCCAGCACCACACATACGTCTCCAAGCACCACACACACACACACTTGTCTCCCAGAACCATACACACACGTCTCCTAGCGCCACAAACAAACCTCCAAGCACCACACACGCCTCCCAGCACCACACACTTCTCTCCCAGCACCACACACTTCTGTCCCAGCAACAAACACTTCTCTCCCAATACCACGCACACGTCTCCCAGCACCATACACGTGTCTCCCAGCACCACACACTTGTCTTCCAGCAGCACACACACGCCTCCCATCACCACACACTTGTCTCCCAGCACCACACACTTGTTTCCCAGCACCACATACACTTGTCTCCCAACACCACACATACTTGTCTCCCAGCACCACACACACTTGTCTCCCAGCACCACACACACACACTTGTCTCCCAGCACCATACACACTTGTCTCCCAGCACCACACACACACACACTTGTCTCCCAGCACCACATACACTTGTCTCCCAGCACCATACACACTTGTCTCCCAGCACCACACACACACACTTGTCTCCCAGCACCACACACACTTGTCTTCCAGAATCACACACACTTGTCTCCCAGCACCACACAACCACACACTTGTCTCCCAGCACCACACACTTCTCTCCCAGCACCACACACACATCTCCCAGCACCACACACGTGTCTCCAAGCACCACACACACACACTTGTATCCCAGCACCACATACACGCCTCCCAGCACCACAAACGCCTCCCAGCACCACACACTTGTCTCCCAGCACCAAACACTTGTCTCCCAGCACCACACACGTGTTTCCCAGCACCACACACTTGTCTCCCAGTACCACACACTTGTCTCACAGCACCACACACGTGTCTCCCAGCACCACACACATGTCTCACAGCACAACACGCACGTCACCCAGCACTACACACACACACACACACACGTGTCTCCCAGCACCACACACAAGTCTCCCAGAGCCACACACACACACACACACGTCTCCCAGCACCACGCACACACGTCTCTCAGTACCACACACACATACGTCTCCCAGCACCACACACACACACGTCTCCCAGCACCACACACACACGTCTCCCAGTACCACACACACACACACGTCTCCCAACACCACACACACACGTCTTCCAACACCACACACACGTTTCTCAGGACCACAAACACACTTGTCTACTAGCACCACTCACACACACGTCTCCCAGCACCACACACTTGTCTCCCAGCACCATACATACTTGTCTCCTAGCATCACACACACACGTCTCCCAGCACCACACACACACACGTCTCCCAGCACCACACAATTGTCTCCCAGCACCACACATACTTGTCTCCTAGTGCATTATGGCACCTAGCATCACACACACACGTCTCCCAGCACCACACACACACGTCTCCCATCATCACACACACAGACGTCTCCCAGCACCACACACACGTCTCCCAGCACCACAGACACGTCTCCCAGCACCACACACACACGTCTCCCAGCATCAAATACACACACTTCTCCCAGCATAAGACACACACACGTCTCCCAGCACCACACACACACACACACACATGTCTCCCAGCATCACATACACACGTCTCCCAAGCATCACACACACACGTCTCCCAGCACCACACAGACACGACTCCCAGCATCACACACACACGTCTCCCAGCACCACACACACACACGTCTCCCAGCACCACACATACACGTCTCCCAGCATCACACACACACGTCTCCCAGCACCACACACGTCTACCATCATCACACACACATACACACACACACGTCTCCCAGCACCACACACACACGTCTCCCAGCACCACACACACACACGTCTACCATCGCAACACACACACACACGTCTCCCAGCACCACACACACACGTCTCCCAGCACCACACATACACGTCTCCCAGCATCACACACACGTCTCCCAGCACCACAAACACACACGTCTCCCAGCACCACACACGTCTACCATCATCACACACACACACACACGTCTCCCAGCACCACACACACACGTCTCCCAGCACCACACACACACGTCTACCATCGCAACACACACACGTCTCCCAGCACCACACACACACGTCTCCCAGCACCATACACATGTCTCCCAGTACCATACATACTTGTCTCCCAGCATCATACACACACGTCTCCCAGCACCACACACACACGTCTACCATCGCAACACACACGCGTCTCCCAGCACCACACACACACGCGTCTCCCAGCACCGCACACTTGTCTCCCATCACCATACATACTTGTCTCCTAGCATCACACACACACGTCTCCCAGCACCACACACACGTCTCCCAGCACCACACACACACGTCTACCATCGCAACACACACACGTCTCCCAGCACCACACACACACACGTCTCCCAGCATCACACATACACACACACACACACGTCTCCCAGCACTACATACATGTCTGTGTGATCACTATAGTTACTGCTTGGATGTCACGTCCACACACAGCAAGTTACTGAATGTGTGCTTTTTTGCATATTTGTGTAAATGTGTGGTTTGATGCATATGTGTGTAAATGTGTCGCATGTTGCATATTTGTGTGAATGTGTGGTGTGTTCATATGTGTGTAAATGTGTGGTCTTTTGCTTATTTGTGAAAATGTGTGGTATGTTGCATATCTGTATAATATTGTGATATGCTGTATATCTGTATAACATTGTGGTATGTTGCTTCTTTGAGTGAATGTGTGTTATGTGTCATATTTTAGTCTATACCGTGTCTATGTGGCACATATAGGGAGAAACTATACTTTATAAACTTGCAATTGTACAGAGTATTGTGTCTATGTGGCACATATAGGGGTGAACTGTACTTTATACACGTGTAATCATACATGCAACCGTGTCTATGTGTGTGGAACAGGCCGTGTATATCAGCAGTTCGTTGACGTGTGTAGATCCGGCATGTTTCTACGTTATTGGACAGGGCGTGTGTGTGTGTGTAGAGATCATGGCGTCTTACATTGATATTTTTGCAAACATTTGGTGAGTGGAGTGACACAACCACGGCATGGATGTGTTGCTGCTAAGAACACGCTCACCCAGAGATGGCTGCTACAAATATACATACACACTGGCGCACACGTGTCTCTGGGAGGCCAAATACGAAACGATATTGTTGTTTCTTGTAAAGCATGATCGATGTTGTCAAGAAATCTGGCATAAATAGCGAAGTGGCGGTGGTGCCGTGTGTTCGATAGTACTTTGTTGGCCAAACAAAGCTGACTCCCAGTGACCTGTCTAGGATAGGTGGATACTGTTGATCGCTTCCAAATTGTACACAACAATTAAGCAGCTGGAATCTGCAGACGACGGTCGGCTCTAGAGTCTGAAATACACAAATACATGTCCCCAAATATATGTGTCTGTTGTGTTCATGTATTGGCTTCAGTGTCTGTCTGTCTGTCTGTCCGACCCAGTGTATGTTCGGAGTCCGTTCGTCCGTGTGTCTGTCTGTCTGTCCGTCCGTCTGTGTGCCTGTCTATTTACATGTCAATCTGTCTGTGTGCCTGTCTGTCTGTCTATCTCCACGTCTGTTTGTGTGTCTGAGTGATGATTCAAATTTAGGTTGTCCACACTAGATCAGTGACCAGGCAATCTGACCACGAGTCAAGCTGTCTCTGTGGGCAACTGTCTGTAGACATGAAATGTGTACAAGTGGGCAACTCTCTGTGGAGATGAGATGTGTACATGTGGGCAACTCTCTGTAGACATGAAATGTGTACACGTGGGCAACTCTCTACAGACATGAGATGTGTACATGTGGGCAACTGCCTATAGACATGAGATGTGTACATGTGGGCAACTCTCTACAGAAATTAGATGTGTACATGTGGGCAACTCTCTATAGACATGAGATGAGTACTTGTGGGCAACTGCCTATAGACATGAGATCTGTACAAGTGGGCAACTCTCTGTGGAGATGAGATGTTTACATGTGGGCAACTCTCTATAGACATGAGATGTGTACACGTGGGCAATTCTCTACAGAAATGAGATGTGTACTTGTGGGCAACTCTCTATTGACATGAGATGTGTACACGTGGGCAACTCTCTGCAGAAATTAGATGTGTACATGTGGGCAACTGCCTATAGACATGAGATCTGTACAAATGGGCAACTCTCTATAGACATGAGATGTGTACACGTGGGCAACTCTCTATAGACATGAGATGTGTACACGTGGGCAATTCTCTAAAGACATGAGGTGTGTACTTGTGGGCAACTCTCTATAGACATGAGATGTGTACACGTGGGCAACTCGCTATAGAAATGAGATGTGTACTTGTGGGCAACTCTCTATAGACATGAGAAGTGTACACGTGGGCAGCTCTCTATAGACATGAGATGTCAACACGTGGTCAACTCTCTACATATATGAGATGTGTACACGTGGGTAACTATCTATAGATATGAGATGTGTACACGTGGGTAACTATCTATAGAGATAAGATGTGTACACGTGGGTAACTATCTATAGATATGAGATGTGTGCATGTGGGAAACTCTCTATAGAGATAAGATGTGTACAAGTGGGCAATTCTCTACAGAGATTAGATGTGTACAAGTGGGCAATTCTCTATAGAGATGAGATGTGTACAAGTGGGCAATTCTCTACAGAGATTAGATGTGTACAAGTGTTCACCTCTCTATAGAGATTAGATGTGTGCAAGTGGGCAGTTCTATATAGAGATGAGATGTGTACATGTGGGTAACTCTCTATAGAGATGAGATGTGTACAATTGGGTAACTCTCTATAGAGATGAGATGTGTACAAGTGGGCAACTCTCTACCAGAGATGAGTTGTGTGTGAGTGGGCAACTCTCTATAGAGAAGATATATTTCACGAACGTGACTAGGGCTTAACCGAATACCATTACATGAAGGTAACCTATCAGCTGGACCACAAGTTTATCCGTTCTGCAAGTGCCAACTCTAAGTGACAAACTGTAACGGTCGTAATAAATTCTAACTACGTGGCAAGCTCCAATGTCAATGACAAACTCTAACTTCGGTGACAAACTCTAACGTTGGTGATAAACTCTAACACTGGTGACAAATTCTAACATTTGTGGCAAACTCTAACATCGGTGACAACTCTAACGTTGGTGACAAACTCTAACGTTGGTGACAAACTCTAACGTTGGTGACAAACTCTAACGTCGGTGAAAAACTCTAACGTCGGTGAAAAACTCTGACAATGATGACAAACTCTGACGTTGGTGACAAACTCCAACATCAATGACAAACTCTAACGTTGGTGACAAACTCTAATATTGGTGACATACTCTAACATTGATTACAAACTCTAACATTGGTGACAAACTCTAACATTGGTGACAAACTCTAACAGTGGTGACAAACTCTAACATTGGCGACAAACTCCAATGCTCTAACATTGGTGACAAACTCTAGAGGCATTGACAAACTCTAACTTTAATGACTAAACTCTAACGTAGGTGACAAATTCTAACGCCAATGACAAACTCTAACGTAGGCGACAAACTCTAATAGCAATTACAAACTTTAACGTAGGTGACAAACTCTACCGTCAATGACTAAGCTCTACCGTCAATGTCAAACTCTAAGGTAGGTGACAAACTCTAACGGCAATGACAAACTCTAATGGCAATGACAAACTCTAACTTAAGTGACAAACTCTAATGGCAATGACAAACTCTAACGTAAGTGACAAACTCTAATGGCAATGACAAACTCTAACGTAGGCGACAAACTCTAATAGCAATTACAAACTCTAACGTAGGTGACAAAGTCTAACGTCAATGACTAAACTCTAACGTCAAATGACAAACTCTAACGTAGGTGACAAACTCTAACGGCAATGACAAACTCTAATGGCAATGACAAACTCTAACTTAAGTGACAAACTCAAATGGCAATGACAAACTCTAACGTATGTGACAAACTAATAGCATTAACAAACTCTAACGTAGATGACAAACTCTAACGTTGGTGACAAACTCTAACGACAATGACAAACTCTAACGTAGGTGACAAACTCTAACAGCAATAACAAATTTAAACGTAGGTGACAAACTCCAACGTTGGTGATAAACTCTAATGTCTGTGACAAACTGTAACGTCAAAGATAAACTCTAATGGAAGTGACAAACTCTAACGTCAAAGATAAACTCTAACGGAAGTGACAAACTCTAACAACTATGACACTGAAACTAAAGCAGTTACTTACATCCACAATGGTGGTGGGTGGCCCCAGACATCGTTCAAGCAGTGATGCACATTCCAGACGCACTCATCTCTTTCCCTGGCGCTCCCGCTCACAGGCGGCCACGTGAGACGCTCTAAAGAAGCAGCCAAGCTCAACTCGTCACTACCACACAAGCCACGCCGGGAAGGTTGGGCTCTTGTTGATCGGGATATGTTGCCACGGGATGTGACGACAGCTGCTGCGACCTGGTCCGAACTTGCAGCAGGCGCCGGGCGAGTTGTCCTGGTGGGCGCACTTGACACACTCTTGCAGACAGCAACCTCGTTGATTTCGCTGTTGTTGTTGCTGTTGTTGTTGTTGTTGTTGCTGTTTTGAGGTCGTTCTTTCACATCAGGACACATTTGGTAAGTGCCAAGATTACTGTAAGCAACCTCTGGGAGGGCACAGAGAAACAAACTAAAATTACAGTCAGCCATATTTGTCAGATGAAAGTTGAAAGTTTGTATGGTTCAGTCGCTAGAACTGTCCAGCCTGAAAGTGACAGGTTTGAGGCCGATACGCCCGCATGTACCCTAGACCTCGACCAGCTGATGAGTGCAGACACACACACACGTGGACTGGGACTAGTGGCTCCACATATACCAACAAAATCACTCACCCAGCTGCTGTCTGTAATATACAGTCTGTGCGCGCCTTGCTGCCATGCTGTAATATACAGTCTATGCGCGCCGTGTGGCCGTGCTGTAATATACAGTCTGTGCGCGCCGTGTGACCGCGCTGTAACATACAGTCTGTGCGCGCCGTGTGGCCGTGTTGTAATATACAGTTTGTGCGCGCCGTGTGGCCGTGCTGTAATATACAGTCTATGCGCGCCGTGTGGCCGTGCTGTAATATACAGTCTGTGCGCGCCGTGTGACCGCGCTGTAACATACAGTCTGTGCGCGCCGTGTGGCCGTGTTGTAATATAGTCTGTGCGCGCCTTGTTGCCATGCTGTAATATACAGTCTGTGCGCGCCGTGTGGCCATGCTGTAATATACAGTTTGTGCGCGCCTTGTTGCCATGCTGTAATATACAGTCTGTGCGCGCCGTGTGACTGCACTGTAACATAAGTCTGTACGCGCCGTGTGGCCGTGCTGTAATATAGTCTGTGCGCGCCTTGTTGCCATGCTGTAATATACAGTCTATGCGCGCCGTGTGGCCGTGCTGTAATATACAGTCTGTACGCGCCGTGTGGCCGTGCTGTAATATATAGTCTGTGCGCGCCGTGTGGCCGTGCTGTAATATACAGTCTGTGCGCGCCTTGCTGCCATGCTGTAATATACAGTCTATGCGCGAAGTGTGGCCGTGCTGTAATATATAGTCTGTGCGCGCCGTGTGGCCGTGCTGTAATATACAGTCTGTGCGCGCCGTGTGGCCATGCTGTAATATACAGTCTATGCGCGCCGTGTGGCCGTGCTGTAATATACAGTCTGTACGCGCCGTGTGGCCGTGCTGTAATATATAGTCTGTACGCGCCGTGTGGCCGTGCTGTAATATATAGTCTGTACGCGCCGTGTGGCCGTGCTGTAATATATAGTCTGTAGGCGCCGTGTGGCCGTGCTGTAATATACAGTCTGTGCGCGCCGTGTGGCCGTGCTGTAATATATAGTCTGCGCGCGCCGTGTGGCAGTGCTGTAATATATAGTCTGTACGCGCCGTGTGGCCGTGCTGTAATATATAGTCTGTACGCGCCGTGTGGCCGTGCTGTAATATATAGTCTGTGCGCGCCGTGTGGCCGTGCTGTAATATATAGTCTGTACGCGCCGTGTGGCCGTGCTGTAATATATAGTCTGTGCGCGCCGTGTGGCCGTGCTGTAATATATAGTCTGCGCGCGCCGTGTGGCCGTACTGTAATATACAGCCATTGCTTACAGGGCTCTAGACTACGTCTACCTTTCTTTCTGACCCGTTGTATATGGTGCTGTCAATTGTCTATGATGCTGTCAACTTCTGACCCGTTGACTATGGTGCTGTCAATTGTCTGTGGTGCTGTCAACTTCTGACCCGTTGACTATGGTGCTGTCATTTGTCTGTGGTGCTGTCAACTTCTGACCCGTTGACTATGGTGCTGTCAATTGTCTATGGTACTTTCAACTTCTGACCCGTTGTCTATAGTGCTTTAAACTTCTTACCCGTTGTCTATGGTGCTGTCAATTGTCTGTGGTGCTGTCAACTTCTGACCCGTTGTCTATCGTGCTGTCAACTTCTGACCCGTTGACTATGGCGCTGTCAATTGTCTGTGGTGCTGTCAACTTCTGACCCGTTGACTATGGCGCTGTCAATTGTCTGTGGTGCTGTCAACTTCTGACCCGTTGACTATGGTGCTGTCAATTGTCTATGGTACTTTCAACTTCTTACCCGTTGTCTATGGCGCTGTCAACTTCTGACTCGTTGTCCATAGTGATTTAAACTTCTGACCCGTTGTCTACTGGTGCTGTCAATTGTCTCTGTTGCGGTCAGCTTCTGGCCTGTTGTCTATAGTGCTGTCAACTTCTGACCTATTGCCTATGGTGCTGTCAATTTCTTACATGTTGCTTATGGTGCTGTCAACTTCTGATCCGTTGTCTATGGTGCTGGCAATAGTCTATGGTGCTGTCAATTGTCTATGGTGCTGTCAACGTCTGGCCTGTTGTCTATGATGCTGTCAACATCTGGCCTGTTGCCTACGGTGATGTCAACTTCTGACATAGTGTCTATCGTGCTGTCAATTGTCCATGGTACTGTCAACTTCTGACCCATTGTCTATAGTGGTGTCAATTGTCTATGGTGGTGTCAATTGTCTATGGTGGTGTCAATTGTCTATGGTGGTGTCAATTGTCTATGGTGTTGTCAACTTTTGGTCTCAATGGTAAACATTGGCCATCTGACAACGTTTGTGCTGGCAGGCAGTCAGCCAGCGCTAATGACAGGCAGACATACAATACAATAATCTACAGCATAGTTTCAGTCGCAGCCAACCTGTCAGCCGGCGCCCAATGACAGGCAGACATACAATACAATCTACAGCATAGTTTTAGTCCCAGCAATAGCAAAGACAGACGACAAGAAGCTACACTGGACTAAACAGAGGCAGAAGTGAGAGGACTACAGAGATAGAGGACAAGGGTGCGTAGAAACACAGAAGAAAGAGATTAAAGAGATAGAAGACAGGGTATGTATAAATACAGAAGAAAGAGATTACAGAGATAGAAGACTGGGTATGTATAAATACAGAAGAAAGAGATTACAGAGATAGAAGACAGGGTATGTATAAATACAGAAGAAAGAGATTACAGAGATAGAAGACAGGGTATGTATAAATACAGAAGAAAGAGGACTACACATATATAAGAAAGAGGACTACACAGATATAAGAAAGAGGACTACACATATATAAGAAAGAGGACTACACAGATATAAGAAAGAGGACTACACAGATATAAGAAAGAGGACTACACAGATATAAGAAAGAGGACTACACAGATATAAGAAAGAGGACTACACAGATATAAGAAAGAGGACTACACAGATATAAGAAAGAGGACTACACAGATATAAGAAAGAGGACTACACAGATATAAGAAAGAGGACTACACAGATATAAGAAAGAGGACTACACAGATATAAGAAAGAGGACTACACAGATATAAGAAAGAGGACTACACAGATATAAGAAAGAGGACTACACAGATAGAAGAAAGAGGACTACACAGATATAAGAAAGAGGACTACACAGATATAAGAAAGAGGACTACACAGATAGAAGAATGAGGACTACGCAGATATAAGAGGACTACACAGATATAAGAAAGAGGACTACACAGATATAAGAGGACTACACAGATAGAAGAAAGAGGACTACACAGATAGAAGAAAGAGGACTACACAGATAGAAGAAAGAGGACTACACAGATAGAAGAAAGAGGACTACACAGATATAAGAGGACTACACAGATAGAAGAAAGAGGACTACACAGATAGAAGAAAGAGGTCTACACAGATAGAAGAAAGAGGACTACACAGATAGAAGAAAGAGGACTACACAGATATAAGAAAGAGGACTACACAGATAGAAGAAAGAGGACTACACAGATAGAAGAAAGAGGACTACACAGATAGAAGAAAGAGGACTACGCAGATATAAGAGGACTACACAGATAGAAGAAAGAGGACTACACAGATAGAAGAAAGAGGACTACACAGATAGAAGAAAGAGGACTACACAGATAGAAGAAAGAGGACTACACAGATAGAAGAAAGAGGACTACGCAGATATAAGAGGACTACACAGATATAAGAAAGAGGACTACACAGATAGAAGAAAGAGGACTACACAGATAGAAGAAAGAGGACTGCGGAGACAGAAGACAGAGAACTGTCTCAGCTTTATTAACCCCAGGTTTGGCAGCAAATGAGCAGAGGGGTAAATTACCACTATAAAACAAACCTAGGGTGTATTCAGCAAACGATGCTAAATACACGGTTGAGTGGCCAGTCTACGATGCTAAATACATGGTTGAGTGGCGAGTCTACGATGCTAAATACGCGGTTGAGTGGCGAGTCTACGATGCTAAATACACGGTTGAGTGGTCAGTCAACGATACTAAATACACGGTTGAGAGGCCAGTCAACGATGCTAAATACACGGTTGAGAGGCCAGTCAACGATACTAAATAAACGGTTGAGTGGCCAGTCAACGATGCTAAATACACGGTTGAGTGGTCAGTCAACGATGCTAAATACAAGGTTGAGTGGCGAGTCTACGATGCTAAATACAAGGTTGAGTGGTCAGTCAACGATGCTAAATACACGGTTAAGAGGCAGTCAACGATGCTAAATAAACGGTTAAGTGGCCAGTCAACGATGCTAAATACACGGTTGAGTGGTCAGTCAACGATGCTAAATACAAGGTTGAGTGGCGAGTCTACGATGCTAAATACAAGGTTGAGTGGTCAGTCTACGATGCTAAATACACGGTTGAGAGGCTAGTCAACGATGCTAAATAAACGGTTGAGTGGTCAGTCAACGATGCTAAATACAAGGTTGAGTGGTCAGTCAACGATGCTAAATACAAGGTTGAGTGGCCAGTCAACGATGCTAAATACAAGGTTGAGTGGTCAGTCAACGATGCTAAATACAAGGTTGAGTGGCCAGTCAACGATACTAAATAAACGGTTGAGTGGCCAGTCAACGAATCTAAATAAACGGTTGAGTGGCCAGTCAACGATGCTAAATAAACGGTTGAGTGGCCAGTCAACGATGCTAAATAAACGGTTGAGTGGCCAGTCAACGATGCTAAATACACGGTTGAGCGGCTAGTCAACGATGCTAAATGCACGGTTGAATGGCCAGTCAACGATGCTAAATACAAGGTTGAGTGGTAAGTCAACGATGCTAAATACAAGGTTGAGTGGTCAGTCAACGATGCTAAATAAACGGTTGAGTGGCCAGTCTACGATGCTAAATACGCGGTTGAGTGGCCAGTCAACGATGCTAAATACGCGGTTGAGTGGCCAGTGGAATAGCCAGATGTCTTCAATGTGTTCTGACCAAATGTGAAAGGTAAGAGAACACATGACACGATGTGTGGGACAGAGTGACATAACTCCCAATGAGTGCTTGGTGCTGATGTAGTGGAAAGTCTGAATAGAGTAAAAGAACAAAGACGACTGTGTGAAGGTGGGCAGGTGATACCTAGAAGGTAGGCACGTGATACCCAGAAGGTAGGCACGTAATACTCAGAAGGTAAGCCATTGAAACCAGGTGCGCACGTCTAGTAGCTTACCTTCTGGACACAGCTCCTCGAAGATTGGACTAAACTTGGTGATCTGCGCGGTTCTTCCAGGCAAAGGGAAGCCATCGCTGTCAGACTGCTGCAGCTTACGGGCCCTGGGCTTTGGTGCCGGGGTGGTGTGTCCGTGAGAAGGTCGACACGACGAGGGCGTGTCCCCGCCTTCTGAAGCCAGCTGCTGGTCATCTGGTCTAGGCTGCTGTGCTGGGTATTTCCGGTCAAACACTACTTGCTGCGACATGTCCACTTGGGCTGGGGGTGGTGTGTCCGAGTGGTCAGGCGGGCCAGGACTGAGAGCACCATAATCCTGCAGGTTGAAGCAACTGGAGACCGGAGAACTCAGGTCCGTGTAGCATAGAGTGGCCACGAACGGTCCCAGGTCCGGGTTTGTGCACGAACTCTCAAAGTAGTCTTCGATCTGGAGGATTTCCTCCTCGTGCAGCTGGTATGATGTTCCCAGCGTGTCTTGTATGTGAAAGCTGCGGCTCATGTTGCTCTCCTCGTGTGACCGGCTGATGCAGCGGTATGCGGGCTGTGGGCTGTCGTGCTGGTAGCGCCGCTTGCCGCGGTCTGGCTGCAGGAAGACATTCGTATCAGAAGGATAGCACTCAGCTTCGTACTCTAGGGAAGCATCGCATTGCCATATGATGACTGGGTCGGCCATCTGCGACAGCTCCATTTCTTCGCGGCACTTGCTCATAATGAATGTATTCAGTCTCCTCTGCCTCTGCTGCTGCTCTATTTTATGTGCCAGGCTCATGTGCAGCTGTTTGCCTGCTGTTGATCGGTTGAAGTTGGAGTTGGACTCCAGAGAATCGCTGGCGGCGCTGTCGGCACATCCGGGATCCACGCAGGAGCCCACTAACTGGCGGCGGATGATTTGCTTGGCAGATAGGGAGATGCTCTGTAGGTTCTGGTCAATCACCGGCGGTTTCTGGGTGAAGTAGCTGTCTATCTTCCTCGCTGAGCTGCAATAAGAGTTGGGAATGGTCCACTCCTCTCTGGACACGGTCAACTTGGATGACACTTCACACTCCGACCCTACAGGCGAGTCGTCTCCGTGTTTCTTGTCGATGCAGCGTGGCTTTGATAGAGCATCCTCTGTTACGAAATCACCTTCCTGTCCTGTTTTCCATCTGTCTTGCATTTCTCCAGAATCAACACTGACCAAAGTGTCCTGTGTAGCACAGCTCTGGTCATCCTTGGGAAATATGTCCAGAGTGAACAATTGCTTCACCTGGGTTTTGCTGTCCACTGCCTGCTGCCCTGGGGGAGTACACTCTGGGGAGTTTGTGTAGGCAACTTGAACAATAATCTGCTGGTCATTGACCAGCTGTGTTTGATCAGGAACATCCTTACTGACACCCGTGGAGTCGCCCCAGGCCCTAGGGCTGTACTCTGTGAGTGTTACAGAACTCTTTGAATGAGCTTCCATGGACTCGGGAGCTTGTGATTTGGTGTCCAGCTCGTGGTTGCTAGCTCGGCCCTGTCTTGGCTTACGAGAGAACGTGTCCCGTCGCAGGGGCGACGACAACGATGTCTTGTGACTAAATGACCGCTCATGAGAGGTAGAATGACTATGTGACGATCGCTTCTTCTTCTCTGATTTCTCAGAAATTCTGTCTAGTTTTCGCACTTTATGCCTGGCGCTGGTCTCGTGCTCACTGCGCGGTGAAGCCTCATCCGGGGATCGGGCGTGAGTAACTGTCGGCTTGGTTTTAGACCTGCCTGTCGTGGAGTCCACACGTCTGGATCTAGCCAGTGGAGACTTGTTCTCATCTCTGCTTGTGTATTTGTCCTCCACGGACGAGGAGGAGGGCGGAGAGATCAGACTGGCTTTCATGACTATACTTAAAGCCTCAGCCACTCGGGCTGCCGCTGTCATTGATTCCTCTGCCACCTGACATGCAGCTCTCAAGGAATCCTTAATGGAAGAGCTCCTGGCTTTGATCCTCTTGACATCCACATCAAATTTCCATTTGGACTTGAGAGCGTCCTTGCAAGAGTAAGCATCGGGACTGCTTCGTCGCTTGTGCCTCAGCTTCCGCGGCAACGAGGCTCCACGCTTGTCTGCAACATCCTCTTGTGCATACCTGGTGCTCTCCTGGTGCCTGCCCGGCGGCTGGTTATTGTCACACATGGAATCCAGGGATACTGAGGCTGGGCTCGTACTGTCGTGGACAGCGTTTGTTGGGGCCGCCGTGAATCCTGGTATATGGTCAGCTTTCGCGTGTTTCTGCGAACGATGCGATCTTTCGAAGGAATGTCCTCGCGCCCGTTTTTCTGCCATCTTGCTATCCTGGCTTACGTTCCGTTTCTCTGTGGCTCGTTCAGTGGGAATCTTCAGCTGGCTTGTTGGGGGATGGTGTTCACAGCGTAGCCGGGGTTCTATTTGGCTGGCAGTCTGGCTTGTTCACATGATCGGGTATCTCTTTATGCTCACACGTTTCTCTCGTGGACCATCTCTTGGTAGACGCTGCTCTTGTTTGTGAACGCGGGGCTGCGCTGCTCCTGGTGGCTGCCTTCTCCTGGCACACGGCCCGGTGGTGTTTGTCCCACGTGTTGACCAACGTTTGTACCAGACCCCGATCTCCCGCCTCCACGTGACTGGAGCCTGGCGCGATGTGGTCTGCTTCTGGCGACTTGTTCACTTCTGTATCTCTGACCATGTTCCTTCCTGTCCCCCGGCCTGGCCACAAACATGTTGCTTGTACTTGGTGTCCTCTCCACGTGTAGGGTTTGCTGAGTGTGGTACCCGCTAGCGCCGCGCTTCCCTCTCTCTTGTTCTGTGGTATTTGCAAATTTACTCTCGCCCGCCTCTCGTCTGATGGTGATTTGTTTGTCCCCGACTTTCTCATTCTGCTCCAGGATACTCTGCACGTGTTTGAGGAGGCTGTTTGCCTTCCTTTTGGTCATCTGTGCCATCTGCAGCTGGTGCAGCAGGTAATTGGCTTCAGAGTCCAGCGACTCCGAGTCGGACAGGTCTCCCGTGAGTCGTTCTGCCTGGATATACAACTTCCGGGGTTTGTCGGCGGTGGCTGTATCATTCGTTCTAGCATTCCTGGAAGGTCGGTCGTCAGCTGATGACTTCTGTGGCTGGATCATCTCTCTGTTTGTCCCATCTTCTTTTCTTTCACAAGATTCGATCGTTACCTGTATGCCAAGGTCGCGAGAGAGGGAAAAACTCTCATCGTACATGATCTCATTTTGTGTGCACATAGACCGATATTCTTTGGGGGTGCCCACGGCCACAGAATGAGGCTGGCTTCTTTGACACTTTGACTTATCAAACTCCTCTCTGGAGTCCAGGCTTGCCAGTTGTGACTCTAGCTCTCTGCATCGTACATGTGACTCCTCCAACAATCTCTGTTGTGACTTTCTCTGCTCATATGACGTCAATTCTTTGGCTCTGGCTTCTCGGTGGTACAGGCTGCCGGGCTGCATCTGTTCCATGGAAGGTTGGCCGGGTTCATCGGTCAGCAATGTTCCATTGTCACACCGATGCCTTCCCTTGGAGGACGAATGTCTGACGTTTTGTATGTGTACAGGTGTGTCATCTGGGTATGCTGTGTGTACAGGTGTCTCCTCAAGGTAAGCTGTGTGTACAGGTGTGTCCTCAAGGTAAGCTGTCTGTATTGGTGGGTCCTGATGGTAAGTTGTGTGTACGGATGTGGTTTGTGGGTAAGTTGTGTGGACGGGTGTGGTTTGCGGGTAAGCTGTGTTTACGGATGTGGTTTGCGGGTAAGCTGTGTAGACGGGTGTGGTTTGCGAGTAAGCTGTGATTATAGGAGCGGTTTGCGGGTAAGCTGTGAGTACGGGATGTGGTCTGCGGGTAAGCTGTGTGTGCACATTCCGCCTGACTGCCAGGCATGAGCGTGATGTGTGTACCGAAGCTGTCATCCACGGCCCCAGTAGTCTCCGCCCGGTGCGGACAAGACTCGGAGTGCCGGCCGGAGCCTGCTTCATGCTGAGAGCTGGAGTGGGAGCTCTTCATGGAAACGCTGAAGTTGGTGGGGTCGCTGTTGGGTCGAGTCTGACGGTACCCATTTTGCATCTGAGAGGATGACAGGTGTGAGGTGGAGTGGGTCATGTACCGACTTCTGGGATACAGCTCCGAACTTTTGGTCAAGCTGTCGTCGCTGTAGGACGGGAAATGGTAGAGTCTGTGCTCGAAGTCTGGCCCCACTTTGGTGTCCATATTATAATCATAGTTTTCATACATCAGAGCGGGCCTGGCTCGTTGCCGCGAGCTGGTCATCTGGGTGTCGCTGGCAGACTCGGTGTCCGACAGGCTCTGGTCGGGGTCGACCCTAAGAGCTGACACGTCTAGACTGGCGTGACCATCCCTGAACGACTCGTCTGTGATGGTGCAGGTGAGAGACTCCGTGTAGGCGTGCAAGCAGACGGCCGACTCGCTGTCCTTGGGCCTGATGTCCTTGAAGCTGGAGCAGTCCTTGGCCTCGGTAGTGTGCGTGCTGGAGTCACACTGCGGCATGGCCCCTGTCCGCGGGTTTAAGGCTTCCGTGTCCGCCGTGTGGTATCTGTAGACATTGCTGTGTCCGTCGGCTGATTCAGACTTCATCAAATGCAACGCCGCGTGGCCCCTCTTGTGATCTAAGCAAGATGAACTTTTGGGCATGAGGTTATCTTCTACATTCCTCTTTTTTCTGGTATGGCCGTCCGCAGTGTGTGTTCTGGCCACATGTCTGGACAGTGGGTCATGTCCGCCTTCCTGCTGCATCTTCTCGTCTGCGGCAAAAGGGTGGTCAGTGCTCCTGCGAGGGTCCAGGCGACCAGGCTTCAGGTGCTCCTTGCTGCGGTTTGTCTGCAAATAGCCACCGGAGTTCTCCCTTACTGGCACATCCTGGCCGTTGTCGTTGTCGGCGCTCATTTTGTTGTGAGACCTGTGGACACAAAGTTGTTGATAGAAGCACACATTCACAATTCTATCTAGGCAACTACGACATGTCACATTATCATATAGACAACTACAACATGTCACACTATCATATAGACTATCATATAGACAACTACACCATGTCACACTATCAATAAACTATCATATAGACAACTATACTATGTCACACTATCATATAGACTATCATATAGACAACTACACCATGTCACACTATCATATAGACTATCATATAGACAACTACACCATGTCACACTATCATATAGACAACTACACTATGTCACACTATCATATAGACAACTACACCATGTCACAGTATCATATAGACTATCATATAGACAACTACACCATGTCACACTATCATATAGACCATCATATAGACAACTACACCATGTCACACTACCATATAGATTATCATATAGACAACTACATCATGTCACATTACCATATAGACAACTACATCATGTCACAATACCATATAGACAACTACATCATGTCACACTATCATATATACTATCATATAGACAACTACACCATGTCACACTATCATATAGACAACTACACCATGTCACACTATCATATAGACCATCATATAGACAACTAAACCATGTCACACTACCATATAGATTATCATATAGACAACTACATCATGTCACATTACCATATAGACAACTACATCATGTCACAATACCATATAGACAACTACACCATGTCAGAATACCATATAGACAACTACATCATGTCACACTATCATATAGACTATCATATAGACAACTACACCATGTCACACTATCAATAAACTATCATATAGACAACTACACTATGTCACACTATCATATAGACTATCATATAGACAACTACACCATGTCACACTATCATATAGACAACTACACCATGTCACACTATCATATAGACTATCATATAGAAAACTACACCATGTCACACTATAATATAGACAACTACACCATGTCAGAATACCATATAGACAACTACACCATGTCACACTATCATATAGACTATCATATAGACAACTACACCATGTCACAATACCATATAGACAACTACACCATGTCAGAATACCATATAGACAACTACACCATGTCACACTATCATATAGACTATCATATAGACAACTACACCATGTCACACTATCATATAGACTATCATATAGACAACTACACCATGTCACACTATCATATAGACAACTACACTATGTCACACTATCATATAGACAACTACACCATGTCACACTATCATATAGACAACTACACCATGTCACACTATCATATAGACAACTACACCATGTCACACTATCATATAGACAACTACACTATGTCACACTATCATATAGACAACTACACCATGTCACACTATCATATAGACAACTACACCATGTCACACTATCATATAGACAACTACACTATGTCACACTATCATATAGACAACTACATCATGTCACACTATCATATAGACAACTACACCATGTCACAGTATCATATAGACTATCATATAGACAACTACACCATGTCACATTACCATATAGATTATCATATAGACAACTCCATCATGTCACATTACCATATAGACAACTACATCATGTCACAATACCATATAGACAACTACATCATGTCACACTATCATATAGACAACTACACCATGTCAGAATACCATATAGACAACTACATCATGTCACACTATCATATAGACAACTACACCATGTCATACTATCATATAGACTATCATATAGACAACTACACCATGTCACACTATCATATAGACCATCATATAGACAACTACACCATGTCACACTACCATATAGATTATCATATAGACAACTACATCATGTCACATTACCATATAGACAACTACATCATGTCACAATACCATATAGACAACTACATCATGTCACACTATCATATAGACAACTACACCATGTCAGAATACCATATAGACAACTACATCATGTCACACTATCATATAGACAACTACACCATGTCACACTATCATATAGACTATCATATAGACAACTACACCATGTCACAATACCATATAGACAACTACACCATGTCAGAATACCATATAGACAACTACACCATGTTACACTATCATATAGACTATCATATAGACAACTACACCATGTCACACTATCATATAGACTATCATATAGACAACTACACCATGTCACACTATCATATAGACAACTACACTATGTCACACTATCATATAGACAACTACACCATGTCACACTATCATATAGACAACTACACCATGTCACACTATCATATAGACAACTACACCATGTCACACTATCATATAGACAACTACACTATGTCACACTATCATATAGACAACTACACCATGTCACACTATCATATAGACAACTACACCATGTCACACTATCATATAGACAACTACACTATGTCACACTATCATATAGACAACTACATCATGTCACACTATCATATAGACAACTACACCATGTCACACTATCATATAGACTATCATATAGACAACTACTACACCATGTCACACTATCATATAGACCATCATATAGACAACTACACCATGTCACACTACCATATAGATTATCATATAGACAACTACATCATGTCACATTACCATATAGACAACTACATCATGTCACAATACCATATAGACAACTACATCATGTCACATTACCATATAGACAACTACATCATGTCACACTACCATACAGACAACTACATCATGTCACATTACCATATAGACAAGTACATAATGTCACACTACCATATAGACAACTACATCATGTCACAATACCATATAGACAACTACATCATGTCACATTACCATATAGACAACTACATCATGTCACACTACCATACAGACAACTACATCATGTCACATTACCATATAGACAAGTACATCATGTCACACTACCATATAGACAACTACTTCATGTCACACTAGTTCACCTGTCAGTGTGAGATGCTTCCAACTGCCCTGACTTGGAGTGACCTGGGTTCCTGGGGACATCGTTGGAGGCCACATCCTTCAGGTCCTTAGGGTTGAAGTTCTTGGGAGCGTCGACCAGCGTGTGCTCCATGGTCCCATCATCGTTGGCGTAGCTGTCCACATCGTCGTCCAGCGAACCCTCGATCACGCTGAAGACGTGTGGCTTGGGGAACTTGCTGGGGAATCTCATCAACCGGGCCCTTGTACTCTGGGGGTTAGAGTTTGCTGCCATTCATTGAAGACATCAACTAACAATCTTCTGTGACTAGATTCTCCAGCACTACCACCAACAAGTGTCTGTGACTAGATTCTTTAGCACTACTACCAACAAGTGTCTGTGACTGTGACTAGATTCTCCAGCACAACCACCAACAAGTGTCTGTGACTAGATTCTCTAGCACTACTACCAACAAGTGTCTGTGACTGTGACTAGATTCTCCAGCACAACCACCAACAAGTGTCTGTGACTAGATTCTCCAGCACTACTACCAACAAGTGTCTGTGACTGTGACTAGATTCTCTAGCACAACCACCAACAAGTGTCTGTGACTAGATTCTCTAGCACTACTACCAACAAGTGTCTGTGACTAGATTCTCTAGCACTACTACCAACAAGTGTCTGTGACTGTGACTAGATTCTCCAGCACAACCACCAACAAGTGTCTGTGACTAGATTCTCCTGCACTACTACCAACAAGTGTCTGTGACTGTGACTAGATTCTCTAGCACAACCACCAACAAGTGTCTGTGACTAGATTCTCTAGCACTACTACCAACAAGTGTCTGTGACTAGATTCTCTAGCACTTCTACCAAGAAGTGTCTGTGACTGTGACTAGATTCTCCAGCACAACCACCAACAAGTGTCTGTGACTAGATTCTCCAGTACTACTACCAACAAGTGTCTGTGACTGTGACTAGATTCTCCAGCACAACCACCAACAAGTGTCTGTGACTAGATTCTCCAGCACAACCACCAACAAGTGTCTGTGACTAGATTCTCTAGCACTACTACCAACAAGTGTCTGTGACTAGATTCTCTAGCAATACTACCAACAAGTGTCTGTGACTAGATTCTCCAGCACAACTACCAACGGTGTTTGTGACTAGATTCTCTAGCACTACTACCAACAAGTGTCTGTGACTAGATTCTCTAGCACTACTACCATCAAGTGACTGTGACTAGATTCTCCAGCACAACTACCAACAGGTGTTTGTGACTAGATTCTCCAGCACTACCACCCACAAGTGTCTGTGACTGTGACTAGATTCCCCAGCACTACCAACAACAAGTGACTGTGACTAGATTTTCCAGCACAACCACCAACAAGTGTCTGTGACTAGATTCTCCAGCACAACCACCAACAAGAGTCTGTGACTAGATTCTCCAGCAAAACCACCAATAAGTGTCTGTGACTAGATTCTCTAGCACTACTACCAACAAGTGACTGTGACTAGATTCTCCAGCACTACTACCAACAAGTGTTTGTGACTAGATTCTCCAGCACAACTACCAACAAGTGACTGTGACTAGATTCTCTAGCACTACTACCAGCAAGTGTCTGTGACTAGATTCTCCAGCACAACCACCAACAAGTGTTTGTGACTAGATTCTCTAGCACTACTGCCAACAAGTGTCTGTGACTAGATTCTCTAGCACTACTACCAATAAGTGTCTGTGACTAGATTCTCTAGCACTACTACCAACAAGTGTCTGTGACTAGATTCTCTAGCACTACTACCAACAAGTGACTGTGACTAGATTCTCTAGCACTACTACCAACAAGTGACTGTGACTAGATTCTCTAGCACTACTATCAACAAGTGACTGTGACTAGATTCTCCAGCACAACCACCAACAAGTGTCTGTGACTGTGACTAGATTCTCCAGCACACCTACCAACAAGTGTCTGTGACTAAATTCTCCAGCACAACTACCAACAAGTGTTTGTGACTGTGACTAGATTCTCCAGCACTACTACCAACAAGTGCTTGTGACTATGAATAGATTCTCCAGCACAACCACCAACAAGTGTCTGTGACTAGATTCTCCAGCACAACCACCAACAAGTGTTTGTGACTAGATTCTCTAGCACTACTGCCAACAAGTGTCTGTGTCTAGATTCTCTAGCACTACTATCAACAAGTGACTGTGACTAGATTCTCTAGCACTACTATCAACAAGTGACTGTGACTAGATTCTCCAGCACAACCACCAACAAGTGTCTGTGACTGTGACTAGATTCCCCAGCACTACCAACAACAAGTGACTGTGACTAGATTTTCCAGCACAACCACCACCAAGTGTCTGTGACTGTGACTAGATTCTCCAGCACAACCACCAACAAGAGTCTGTGACTAGATTCTCCAGCAAAACCACCAATAAGTGTCTGTGACTAGATTCTCTAGCACTACTACCAACAAGTGACTGTGACTAGATTCTCCAGCACTACTACCAACAAGTGTTTGTGACTAGATTCTCCAGCACAACTACCAACAAGTGTTTGTGACTAGATTCTCTAGCACTACTACCAACAAGTGACTGTGACTAGATTCTCTAGCACTACTACCAACAAGTGATTGTGACTAGATTCTCTAGCACTACTGCCAACAAGTGTCTGTGACTAGATTCTCCAGCACAACCACCAACAAGTGTTTGTGACTGTGACTAGATTCCCCAGCACTACCAACAACAAGTGACTGTGACTAGATTCTCTAGCACTACTATCAACAAGTGTTTGTGACTAGATTCTCCAGCACAACTACCAACAAGTGTTTGTGACTGTGACTAGATTCCCCAGCACTACCAACAACAAGTGACTGTGACTAGATTCTCTAGCACTACTATCAACAAGTGACTGTGACTAGATTCTCCAGCACAACCACCAACAAGTGTCTGTGACTGTGACTAGATTCCCCAGCACTACCAACAACAAGTGACTGTGACTAGATTCTCCAGCACTACTACCAACAAGTGTTTGTGACTAGATTCTCCAGCACAACTACCAACAAGTGACTGTGACTAGATTCTCTAGCACTACTACCAACAAGTGTTTGTGACTAGATTCTCTAGCACTACTATCAACAAGTGACTGTGACTAGATTCTCTAGCACTACTACCAACAAGTGTTTGTGACTAGATTCTCTAGCACTACTGCCAACAAGTGCCTGTGACTAGATTCTCTAGCACTACTACCAACAAGTGTCTGTGACTAGATTCTCCAGCACAACTACCAACAAGTGTCTGTGACTAGATTCTCCAGCACAACTACCAACAAGTGACTGTGACTAGATTCTCCAGCACAACCACCAACAAGTGTCTGTGACTGTGACTAGATTCCCCAGCACTACCAACAACAAGTGACTGTGACTAGATTCTCCAGCACTACTACCAACAAGTGTTTGTGACTAGATTCTCTAGCACTACTACCAACAAGTGACTGTGACTAGATTCTCTAGCACTACTACCAACAAGTGTTTGTGACTAGATTCTCTAGCACTACTACCAACAAGTGTTTGTGACTAGATTCTCTAGCACTACTACCAACAAGTGACTGTGACTAGATTCTCTAGCACTACTACCAACAAGTGACTGTGACTAGATTCTCTAGCACTACTACCAACAAGTGTTTGTGACTAGATTCTCTAGCACTACTGCCAACAAGTGTCTGTGACTAGATTCTCTAGCACTACTACCAACAAGTGACTGTGACTAGATTCTCTAGCACTACTACCAACAAGTGACTGTGACTAGATTCTCTAGCACTACTATCAACAAGTGACTGTGACTAGATTCTCCAGCACAACCACCAACAAGTGTCTGTGACTGTGACTAGATCTCCAGCACACCTACCAACAAGTGCTGTGACTAAATTCTCCAGCACAACTACCAACAAGTGTTTTGTGGGCTAGATTCTCCAGCACTACACCAACAAGTGGGTTTTGACTATGAAAGATTCTCCAGCACAACCACCAAAAAAGTGTCTGTGACTAGATTCTCCAGCACAACCACCAACCAGTGTCTGTGACTGTGACTAGATTCTCCAGCACAACTACCAACACATGTCTGTGACTGTGACTAGATTCTCCAGCACAACTACCAACACATGTCTGTGACTGTGACTTTGATTCTCCAGCACTGCTACCAACACATGTCTGTGACTGTGACTAGATTCTCCAGTACTACTACCAACAAGTGTCTGTGACTAGATTCTCCAGCATTACTACCATCAAGTGTGACTGTGACTAGATTTCTAGCACTACTACCAACAAGTGTCTGTGACTAGATTTCTCTAGCATACTACCAACAAGTGTTTGTGACTAGATTCTCTAGCCACTACTACCAACAAGTGACTGTGACTAGATTCTCTAGCACTACTCCACAACAAGTGACTGTGACTAGATTCTCTAGCACTACTACCAACAAGTGTCTGTTGACTAGATTCTCCAGCACAACACCACAACAAGTGTTTGTGACTAGATTCTCTAGCACTACTGCCAACAAGTGTCTGTGACTAGATTCTCTAGCACTACTACCAACAAGTGACTGTGACTAGATTCTCCAGCACTACTACCAACAAGTGTTTGTGACTAGATTCTCCAGCACAACTACCAACAAGTGGTTGTGACTAGATTCTCCAACACATACTAACAACAAGTATATGTGAATGTGACTAGACTCTCCAGCACAACTACCAAACAAGTGTTTGTGACTAGATTCTCCAGCACAACTACCAACAAGTGTTTGTGACTGTGACTAGATTCTCCAGCACTACTACCAACAAGTGCTTGTGACTATGAATAGATTCTCCAGCACAACCACCAACAAGTGTCTGTGACTAGATTCTCCAGCACAACCACCAACAAGTAATTGTGACTAGATTCTCCAGCACAACTACCAACAAGTGTTTGTGACTAGATTCTCCAGCACAACTACCAACAAGTGTTTGTGACTAGATTCTCCAGCACAACTACCAACAAGTGTTTGTGACTAGATTCTCCAGCACTACTACCAACAAGTGTCTTGTGACTAGATTCTCCAGCACAACTACCAACAAGTGGTTGTGACTAGATTCTCCAACACTACTAACAACAAGTATATGTGAATGTGACTAGATTCTCCAGCACAACTACCAACAAGTGTTTGTGACTAGATTATCCAACACTACTAACAACAAGTATATGTGAATGTGACTAGATTCTCCAGCACAACTACAACAAGTGTTTGTGACTAGATTCTCCAGCACAACTACCAACAAGTGTTTGTGACTGGATTCTCCAACACTACTCACAACAAGTATATGTGAATGTGACTAGATTCTCCAGCACAACTACCAACAAGTGTTTGTGACTAGATTCTCCAACACTACTAACAACAAGTATATGTGAATGTGACTAGATTCTCTAGCACAACTACCAACAAGTGTTTGTGACTAGATTCTCCAGCACAACTACCAACAAGTGTTTGTGACTGGATTCTCCAACACTACTCACAACAAGTATATGTGAATGTGACTAGATTCTCCAGCACTACTACCAACAAGTGTTTGTGACTAGATTCTCCAGCACAACTACCAACAAGTGTTTGTGACTGGATTCTCCAACACTACTCACAACAAGTATATGTGAATGTGACTAGATTCTCCAGCACTACTACCAACAAGTGTTTGTGACTAGATTCTCCAGCACAAATACCACCAAGTATATGTGAATGTGACTAGATTCTCCAGCACTACCACCAACAGGTATATGTGACTGTGACTAGATTCTCCAGCACAACTACCAACAAGTGTTTGTGACTAGATTCTCTAGCCCTACTACCAACAAGTGTCTGTGACTAGATTCTCTAGCAATACTACCAACAAGTGTCTGTGACTAGATTTGTAACAGTAGTAGGGTATTAGTATCTAGTGGGAAAAAGCTACAGCACGATTGAGCATCGGGAGAGAAAGCGAGGAGAGATGCTCAAGTCGTGACGTAGTGGGTTGTCAGGGGGCAGTCAAGATCCCGGCTTAGAACTGTAAGGAAGCCATGTTGTCATCATCAAGAAAATAAACAGTCTTTGTATTAAAACCCAAGTATTTGTTAGTCCTTTACACTGTTACAGGACTAATTTTGGAGCCTAGACCAGGATTCGAGCCTGGTATAATGCGGAGTCTCAAAATGCGGTCTACAGAGTAACAACGCGAAGTTTCAAAATGCCGTCTACTATATAACATCGCGGAGTCTAAAAACTATGAAGATCCTTGCTCCGTTTGTCTCGATCGCCGGAAACAATTGCGGCACGCTTTTGAACAAGCATTGAACGTAACAAAGCGCAGTTGGAAAGATGGCCAATAAGTTATCTGTGAGTACAGCAACCAAAAGCCCGGCCAGGGGTGGTTGTCTTTTTCAAGACTTGATATAAAAACTTAATTGGCGTCAGGAGAAGAGTGAAAACAAACTGGCCATAACGGGTTGCAGCGCCTGCAAACACCATCCTAACGACTCCTCTTGTCCATTACTCTGGCGAACGTGTCAAGTTCAAGTCAGTAAATCAATATCTCGAACGAGCAGGAGTGTGCTGAAAGTCGGCCCAGTTTGATCATGTCTTGAGCAAGCAGAAGTTTGGCCGAAGGGCAATCCAGCAATCCAGTCGTCTGATCGTTGTGTCAGGTGAGCAAGAACTTTTCAATAAGACAATCAAGTTCAGCCTCAATGTTAATAGATTTCGTTCTGAGCGCTCACAACTAGAAAAAAGAACGTTGGCAAAAGACAGTCGAGACAGCAAATAAATAACTCATTACTTCACGGATTGCCCAATGTTTTCTTGACGAGCCAGACTATCTCGGGGCTCTACTGCAAATGAGAACCGCTCGCTAATCCTTTTGGGCTCTGTTGCGTGTCAGACTATCTCAAGACGTCGATTTGATGTACTCCATCTCAGAAGGGACCCGACCAAGGGTTGAAGTACTGTACTGAGCATCCCAAGAAGAGAAACTACCATAGAAGAAGGAACGAACGAACTACCTGAAGTGCGCGATTGGTTTCAACTAATACAGCGTTGAGTTTAACCTGACGGCGAGCCTAGGAGAATACGTCTTGCTTGGATCGAGAAACAGAAGTAGGGTAATTTATAAACTTAGAAACTGATTGAACTGTTCTTACGGTATAAGTGATTTGTGTTTCTTAAATTAGTAAATTACAAATGTTAAGTTTAATAATATTTCAGCATAGCAGAACCATCACAGCACAGTGGAGAAACAGGCATAATTTCGGCTGAGTTCAAGACGAGTTTTTTTTTTCTCCAGGTACCAAAGAATATGCAGAAGAAGAAGTAGAAATATTGTTTCAGGTTGATGGATATTTCAAAGGAAGTTAATATGAATTACTTGTGTGGGGAATTACAACGTGTTAGTACATGGTTAGGGGAATTAAAGGTGTCAATTACGGAAGTAGAGAATTTTCTGGAAACGTTGAAGAACAGAACGACTAGACAAGACCCTTATAGAATTATGGTAGACTGTAATGGAGTAGGAAAGAATAACAGGAGACAGCCATTGCTTAATAAAGACAGAAGACAATATAGTTATGATGAACCAAAGTCTAATGGTTATAGGGTAAAAGACGGTGAGAACAGACGAAATGGTGAAAGCTCGGACTGGTATAGTTGTTATAAATACAAAAATGGGCGTGAGAGAAACCTTTCAAGGAAATCATGGGACTGGCCCTCTCACAGTGCAAACGCTAGAAAAAGACGTAACGACTGGTTTGAAAAGAGACAAAGACAATATTTGAAGTCAGGATCGAAGGACAGAGTAGAACACAAAGATAAGACTTCAACGACTCCTAAAGTACTTGCTAATATTAGGAATTGAACAGGAAAAGAAGACGACGATATTAGTAAAGAAAAGAAACCGAGAGACACAGACGCAGGCAGGTAATACGATAGAAAATAGTACGCAGACTCAAGTAGATACACTAGAGAAAAAGGTCCAGGTACAACCAGCCGGCAAGATAACAAAGGGAAGTCAAACGGACTTAATAGAAACTCAGTCAAAACCAACTCATTTGACTAAGGGAGACAAGGTTGAAGTTAAGAAAGATAGACAGACGAGAACCAAGAACGAAAGAAAGCCAAAGAGGAGAAGTATTGAAGAAAGAAATAGTAGCATAATAGTTAATAGAGGTACTACCGTGTCAAGTTCCTCAGGTATAGACATGAAACTAGTTCCCAAATGGTGTAGGAATGTTAGCTGTCAGAGTTCAGGTTACGGAGAAGATAGTCCTACCGCCGCATATTATAGTGATGCTGAAACAGATATAAATACGGATGATTCGGAGAATGAGAGAATTGCACTACGAGCAGATCCGGAATCGAAGCGTGATGTTCCCTCATACGGTGTAGTTGCTGGTAGACAGACGGACAGAGTTTTGGTTAGTGACTCTTTAGAAATAGATACCACTTTATATGACGAGAAAGTAGGGAAGCCTAAGAGACGAATACCAAGAAAGAGACGTTCTAAAGGCAACTATGGGAATGGGGTCGACGTGGCTGCAGTGAACTACTACTATGAATCTGATGAAGGAACTATTGTCAGTGTGTCATCTGAAGACGAGATGGGGAAGTACAAACGTTACGAAAGATATACAGGAAACAGTGAGCAGACCGACGCAAATAAAGGAAATAAGAAGAAAACATTTAAGAAGAAGAATAGTGATAGACAGATAGCGGGAATTTACTCCTCGACAACAGAAGATAACATAAGAAAACTCAGAGAATTAAGACCTGAGTACTTTAACAGGTTGACAACAGATAGTGAAGATGACATAATAAGAGAAAGACGGGTTAATGTATTGAGAGACAATGAAATATTTAACTTGGACACACTCTATAACGGTTAAAATTCCTTGGGCGAGGAAGGAAAATGGAATAGTTTTGGTTTATGAGAAGAATTGCGGTTTGAGCATATAGATATAGGAGCTGTCTAAAATAGACAGATGAATTTTGTTTGGTGTAGTATCACATGGTACAGAGTAGTCGATAGTGTTATTGAGAATAGAGAGTTATGGCAAGTGATATTCTACGTAGATACATAATACAGGATATCTTCTGTTTGATTCCGGTGTAGGGAGAGTAAACTAGATAAAATGACTTTGTCCGGAGTGGATAGATACAGAGAGTTAATCACGTTGACTGATGTATAACCGGTGTAAGTAAAATAGGGTAGATTCAGCACAGAATTAGTAGAGGGTGAGAGATAAATTAAGTGTGAATGTTCGTACTAGAAATGGTTTGACTCAGAGCTATGACGTGATGTCCGAGATAGTTTTGCTGGTTGGTTTGAGAAGAAAGAATAGTATTGTATGACAGGTGAACCGAGAATGTCTGGTAAGGAGATATAGATTGAGGAGGAATTGAGTATCCTGTGTGTAAAATAGCCAGTGGAACGCGAGAATATTAAGAGTAAAAGACTGTAGAAATTGATGCTTGAAGAATACGAGTTACGTCGTGCTTGCGGAGAAAGAAAAGCTGATTAAATCTGAGAAAGTTGTAGTGTGAAGAAGTTTAGAATGATAGTTACGAGGTTAGTGGTTCAGCGGAGTGAGCTTTGTTTGTCTTGAAGGGATAGTTGATAGTGCTGTAAAAGAGATATAAGAAAACAGTGAATTGTGAAAGTCCTGTGGAGTAATTCGTCTGGTTATGCGTTGTTCATACGTGAGTATAACTGTAGTCAGACAGCTGTTAGTCGCGATGAGTGAAGTAAGATAGAGGTGTGATGACGTCGCCTAAGTGAAATACATAGATAAAATGTAAGAGTGGCGCTGATATGTCGTGTGTCAATGTGTGTAGAGGAGATCAATACGCTTAGGTTGTGGTGAGTGATTGCTGGAATGTTGAATTGGCGTCTAAATGGTTTTTTGTAGTAATAGTATGGACACGTTAGGTTGTCGCGATGCAAGAGTAGTCGTGAGATGAGAGCGAGGTTGTGTGTCATTGTCCGTGTGAATATGAGAAGAGTGGTTGATAGATGACGTTGATAAACCGTTGAACATAGAGTATGCGAAAATCGAGAGATAGAAAGAAAATGATTGGAGAATTGTGATGTCTTTTAGTTAGAATATCTGACGTTGGAAGGAAATTATGGAAGTTGTATGACGAAAACAGAGTTAACATTCTGAATGATGTTTCATAAAACATGTTTAGTATTCTTGACAGGGACGAGAAAAGTGAGGTCTGCTGTCAGTTATAAATGGCGTGGGTTGCAGTCCTGAGAAATAAGAGGAAGAGTGAAAGATACGGAGGTAAACAAGGTTAGTTAAATGAATGTTGGAGAACGTGTTCCGAGGAGGGTGACCGGTTTGATTATCCTCACGATGCAAGAGTGCTAGGAAAGACTTAAGGATAGATTAGAGTAGTCGTGATGAGATGTTAGAAAGTAATGATACGTTAAGTAATTGCGTCGGATAGACGAGAAACTTAAAAGTAGAATTAGTTATTGGTACAGTAAGTAGATGTGTTGGTAAGAGGTCTATAGTAAATAGACAAAAAAATTTTTTAGTTCGTAGTAGGGTGGAGATACTGTAGTTAACAGTAATGATTAAGAAGTGGTAGTGATGTTTGGTATAAAGCCAAGGGAAACAATTAGTGTGCCGAGCCACAGGTTAATTAATAAGTAGATGATGGTTGGTACATTGAGATGACATTGGAATAATCGCCACATTAGTAATAGAATAAATGAGCCGACCTGTAGTTTACAGTGCTTGTTTAAGACGATATTTTAGATGTTATGATGTGTTAGGAGTTAGGCTGGGAAAAGATAGAAAATTGTGAGGGGAGATAATCAATGTTTGACTTCCAGAAAAAGGAACGGTCAGTTGTTGAGTAGTGATTTTGGATGAGGGGAACAAGTATTGTTCCGCGTTATGATGATCTGTAGATAACAGATATATATATATATATATATATATATATATGTATATGTATATAAGTATTTTGGCATTAATGCTTGGCATTGAGTTGTTTTGTTTTATAACAAAATAGGTATGAATTGTAGGAATAAATATGTGTTACAGTGATTCATATAGAAGGCCAATGTGGATGGGCCACTGTACGTGGTTAATTTGAAGGGAGTGATATTTTTTTTGAAAACCTTCTCTTTAGCGAGAAGACAATTGTTTTATTGAGTCTAGGTTTAATGCCTCATATATAATATGTTTTTTTTGTGCTTGATTTGGTCCTGTAAAATGATTGTTATTATTTTAGAATAGGATTATTGTGTTCTTAGACTTTTGTATATAAACTATTGGTCCGTAAAAGAGACCAGTAGTATTAGGTAACAATAGATTAGGATGTATGTTGTATTATTTTAATCATCATCACCATCATCATCACCATCATCGTCACCATCATCATCATACCTTTAATTGATATGAGGGGAAACATAAATGATGTTATAAAAATTTGGGGGGGGGGGGGGGGGTTGATATCCTTTTGTGATTTTATTTCGCTGTTTGTATGTTAAATAGTAGTTAATTAAATGATGTTTAATTTACATGGTTTTGTCTAGAATAAAGACAGTACTTTAATTGGGACCCTTCGTTCAGAAAGTAGTAATAAACTACTGTGAGATAATAGAGAGACACATTCTCTTCGTGAAGAATAAGTTCATGGGTGTATATTGCTGGGATAATCAGCATAATAAGGTTGATGGGGTTATGAAGAAGTGGAAACATATACCGGGGATGGGAAAGTTTAGAGCATTGAAAAAAATATGGGATTGGAAGCCATATGGGAGAAGAAAAGATTAATGAATACAGCAGTAGGGTAAATGAGGGGAAAGTTTGGAACATAGTTTCCATGAGGTCAGAAGAGCCATGATATACACGAGATTGCTGGGTTATAGAAGAATAAGAAAATTACCCCAGACGAAGAGTAAACATGAATTGGATCCATGTTTGATTAGACACTGTGGATAACAGTACAATAGTAAAGGGGTGTAAATGTGTTAGTGAGAAATGAACATAGTGGAGACATAATGACATGGGGTTTTTGAGAGTCCCTAATATATGGACTGAGATAAAAGTTAAAGGCAGGGGTAGTTTATTGTTGCTGTTGATGACGGCATAAGTGGAGGTTTTAATAGATATGCCCATAATAAATGGACAGTAAGGGGTAGCTAAAATGTTTGGCGAGAGAATTCTGAGTGAGGTATAGAAGAAGATTAGTTATGTGAGGTGATGTGTATAATGTTGGAGGAGGTCTTAAGGGATAATAGACCTTTTTAATTGTGTCCTCGGGATATGTTTTGGGGTTGACATTACAATGAGAGGTTGAAGTAAGGTTCAGAGCCATAAAAGTAGTAGTGTCTGTAATATATAGACAATTGGAAGTTGTTGGTTGGTATTTGATGCTGTAGATAGCAGCGTAAACTGTTACCATAATTAGTGGTACTGTGGGAGATATAATTGTTTTAGACTTTATTACATAAAGTCTCAAATGACATAGAAGGGTAAAGGAGTATGGTTTGGTAAAGGGGGTGTGTGATTTAGTTGAGTGTGGTCTTTGTGTGGAAGAGTTCTACTGCTTCTTTTAAATACCGGTGGCCACCGATTCTTTGTCTTCCTATCGTGTGAAAGTGATTTCAGGTTAGTTGAAAGTGGAGAGTTAGTGGGGTTGGTGATGATCAGCGTTTGAAATTGTAAGCGGATTGCTTATGAAGTGGAAAAGAAGTATTTAAGAAGATGTGTTATGATGTATTGTATAAAGTTGAGATTTAAGTGTTATTAAAATATGTTATGTTTGTTTGAAGAGCCAGAAACGAAGAAGAAGTGAATTGATATATAGCAGGGGAAAGAGTTAAAGAATACAATATTTACTTAAGTTGGAGTTGGTTTGGGGAAGATTAGAGGAACTGTGAGAGGTAAGGAAAAAGAGGGAATAGAGTGAGGGGATTAGGAGTAAAGATTTTTTCCTTTATAGGAAAAAGTCTTTAGAAAACATAGGGAGGTGTAACAGTAGTAGGGTATTAGTATCTAGTGGGAAAAAGCTACAGCACGATTGAGCATCGGGAGAGAAAGCGAGGAGAGATGCTCAAGTCGTGACGTAGTGGGTTGTCAGGGGGCAGTCAAGATCCCGGCTTAGAACTGTAAGGAAGCCATGTTGTCATCATCAAGAAAATAAACAGTCTTTGTATTAAAACCCAAGTATTTGTTAGTCCTTTACACTGTTACAGATTCTCCAGCACAACTACCAACAGGTGTTTGTGACTAGATTCTCTAGCACTACTACCAACAAGTGTCTGTGACTAGATTCTCTAGCACTACTACCATCAAGTGACTGTGACTAGATTCTCCAGCACAACTACCAACAGGTGTCTGTGACTAGATTCTCCAGCACTACCACCAACAAGTGTCTGTGACTGTGACTAGATTCCCCAGCACTACCAACAACAAGTGACTGTGACTAGATTCTCCAGCACAACCACCAACAAGTGTTTGTGACTAGATTCTCTAGCACTACTGCCAACAAGTGACTGTGACTAGATTCTATAGCACTACTATCAACAAGTGACTGTGACTAGATTCTCCAGCACAACCACCAACAAGTGTCTGTGACTGTGACTAGATTCTCCAGCACAACTACCAACAAGTGTCTGTGACTAATTCTCCAGCACAACTACCAACAAGTGTTTGTGACTGTGACTAGATTCTCCAGCACTACTACCAACAAGTGCTTGTGACTATGAATAGATTCTCCAGCACAACCACCAACAAGTGTCTGTGACTGTGACTAGATTCCCCAGCACTACCAACAACAAGTGACTGTGACTAGATTCTCCAGCACAACCACCAACAAGTGTTTGTGACTAGATTCTCTAGCACTACTACCAACAGTGTCTTGTGACTAGATTTCCAGCACTACTACCAACAGGTGTATGTGACTGTGACTAGATTCTCCAGCACTACTACCAACAAGTGTCTGTGACTGTGACTAGATTCTCCAGCACTAACTACCAACAAGTGTCGTGACTGTGACTAGATTCTCCAGCACTACTACCAACAAGTGTCTGTGACTGTGACTAGATTCTCCAGCACTACTACCAACAAGTGTCTGTGACTGTGACTAGATTCTCTAGCACAACTACCAACAAGTGTCTGACTGTGACTAGATTCTCCAGCACTACCACCAACAAGTGTCTGTGACTGTGACTAGATTCTCCAGCACTACTACCAACACATGTCTGTGACTGTGACTAGATTCTCCAGCACTACTACCAACAAGTGTCTGTGACTGTGACTAGATTTTCCAGCACTACTACCAACAAGTGTCTGTGACTGTGACTAGATTCTCCAGCACTACTACCAATAAGTGTCTGTGACTGTGACTAGATTCTCTAGCACTACTACCAACAAGTGTCTGTGACTGTGACAAGGATTTCCAGCACTACTACCAACAAGTGTCTTTTACTGTGGCTAGATTCTCCAGCACTACTAAAAACACATGTCTGTGGCTGTGACTAGATTCTCTAGCACTACTACCAACACATGTCTGTGACTGTGGCTATATTCGCCAGCACTACTACCAACAAGTGTCTTTTACTGTGGCTAGATTCTCCAGCACTACTAAAAACACATGTCTGTGGCTGTGACTAGATTCTCTAGCACTACTACCAACACATGTATGTGACTGTGACTAGATTCTCCAGCACAACTACCAACAAGTGTTTGTGACTAGATTTTCCAGCACAACTACCAACAAGTGTTTGTGACTAGATTCTCTAGCACAGCTATCAACAAGTGTTTGTGACTAGATTCTCCAGCACAACTACCAACAAGTGTGTGTGACTAGATTCTCCAGCACAACTACCAACAAGTGTTTGTGACTAGATTCTCCAGCACAACCACCAACAAGTGTCTGTGATGTGACTAGATTCTCCAGCACTACTACCAATAAGTGTCTGTGACTGTGACTAGGTTTTCCCGCACTACTACCAATCAGTGTCTGTGACTGTGACTAGATTTTCCAGCACTACTACCAACAAGTGTCTGTGACTGTGACTAGATTCTCCTAGCACTACTAAAAACACATGTCTGTGACTGTGACTAGATTCTCCAGCACAACTACCAACAAGTGTTTGTGACTAGATTCTCCAGCACAACTACCAACAAGTGTTTGTGACTAGATTCTCCAGCACAACTACCAACAAGTGTCTGTGACTGTGACTAGATTCTCCAGCACTACTACCAACAAGTGTCTGTGACTGTGACTAGATTCTCCAGCACACTACAACAATGTTTGGTGACTAGATTCTCCAGCACAACCACCAACAAGTGTTTGTGACTAGATTCTCCAGCACTACCACCAACAAGTGTTTGTGACGTGACTAGATTCTCCAGCACAACTACCAACAAGTGATTGTGACTAGATTCTCCAGCACAACTACCAACAAGTGTTTGTGACTAGATTCTTCAGCACAACTACCAACAAGTGTTTGTGACTAGATTCTCCAGCACTACTACCAACAAGTGTTTGTGACTAGATTCTCCAGCACAACTACCAACAAGTGGTTGTGACTAGATTCTCCAACACTACTAACAACAAGTATATGTGAATGTGACTAGATTCTCCAGCACAACTACCAACAAGTGTTTGTGACTAGATTCTCCAGCACAACTACCAACAAGTGTTTGCGACTAGATTCTCTAGCACTACTACCAACAAGTGTTTGTGACTAGATTCTCCAGCACAACCACCACCAAGTATATGTGACTGTGACTAGATTCTCCAGCACTACCACCAACAAGTATATGTGACTGTGACTAGATTCTCCAGCACAACTACTAACAAGTGTTTGTGACTAAATTCTCTAGCACTACTACCAACAAGTGTCTGTGACTAGATTCTCTAGCACTACTACCAACAGGTGTCTGTGACTAGATTCTCTAGCACTACTACCAACAAGTGTATGTGACTAGATTCTCCAGCACAACCACCAACAAGTTTCTGTGACTAGATTCTCTAGCACTAGTACCATCAAGTGACTGTGACTAGATTCTCCAGCACAACTACCAACAGGTGTTTGTGACTAGATTCTCCAGCACTACCACCAACAAGTGTCTGTGACTGTGACTAGATTCTCCAGCACTACCACCAACAAGTGACTGTGACTAGATTCTCCAGCACAACCACCAACAAGTGTCTGTGACTGTGACTAGATTCTCCAGCACAACCACCAACAAGTGTCTGTGACTAGATTCTCCAGCAAAACCACCAATAAGTGTCTGTGACTAGATTCTCCAGCACAACCACCAACAAGTGTTTGTGACTAGATTCTCTATCACTACTGCCAACAAGTGTCTGTGACTAGATTCTCTAGCACTACTACCAACAAGTGACTGTGACTAGATTCTCTAGCACTACTATCAACAGGTGACTGTGACTAGATTCTCCAGCACAACCACCAACAAGTGTCTGTGACTATGACTAGATTCTCCAGCACAACTACCAACAAGTGTCTTTGACTAAATTCTCCAGCACAACTACCAACAAGTGTTTGTGACTGTGACTAGATTCTCCAGCACTACTACCAACAAGTGCTTGTGACTATGAATAGATTCTCCGGCACAACCACCAACAAGTGTCTGTGACTAGATTCTCCAGCACAACCACCAACCAGTGTCTGTGACTGTGACTAGATTCTCCAGCACAACTACCAACACATGTCTGTTACTGTGACTAGATTCTCCAGCACAACTACCAACACATGTCTGTGACTGTGACTAGATTCTCCAACACAACTACCAACACATGTCTGTGACTGTGGCTAGATTCTCCAGCACAACTACCAACACATGTCTGTGACTGTGACTAGATTCTCCAGTACTGCTACCAACACATGTCTGTGACTGTGACTAGATTCTCCAGTACTACTACCAACAAGTGTCTGTGACTAGATTCTCCAGCATTACTACCATCATGTCTCTGTGACTGTGACTAGGTTTTCCAGCACTACTACCAACAAGTGTCTGTGACTGTGACAAGGATTTCCAGCACTACTACCAACAAGTGTCTTTTACTGTGGCTAGATTCTCCAGCACTACTAAAAACACATGTCTGTGGCTGTGACTAGATTCTCTAGCACTACTACCAACACATGTCTGTGACTTTTGACTAGATTCGCCAGCACTACTACCAACAAGTGTCTTTTACTGTGGCTAGATTCTCCAGCACTACTAAAAACACATGTCTGTGCCTGTGACTAGATTCTCTAGCACTACTACCAACACATGTATGTGACTGTGACTAGATTCTCCAGCACAACTACCAACAAGTGTTTGTGACTAGATTTTCCATCACAACTACCAACAAGTGTTTGTGACTAGATTCTCCAGCACAACTATCAACAAGTGTTTGTGACTAGATTGTCCAGCACAACTACCAACAAGTGTGTGTGACTAGATTCTCCAGCACAACTACCAACAAGTGTTTGTGACTAGATTCTCCAGCACAACCACCAACAAGTGTCTGTGACTAGATTCTCCAGCACTACTACCAACAAGTGTGTGTGACTAGATTCTCTAGCACAACTACCAACAAGTGTTTGTGACTAGATTCTCCAGCACAACCACCAACAAGTGACTGTGACTAGATTCTTCAACACTACAACCAACAAGTGTCTGTGGCTGTGACTAGATTCTCCAGCACTACTACCAACAAGTGATTGTGACTGTGACTAGATTCTCCAGCACTACTACCAACAAGTGTCTGTGACTGTGAGTAGATTCTCCAGCACTACTACCAACAGATGTTTGTGGCTGTGACACGATTCTCCAGCACTACCACCAACAAGTGTTTGTGACTGTGACTAGATTCTCCAGCACAACTACCAACAGGTGTTTGTGACTAGATTCTCCAGCACAACTACCAACAGGTGTTTGTGACTGTGACTAGATTCTACAGCACTACCACCAACAAGTGTATGTTACTGTGACTAGATTCTCCAGCACAACCACCAACAAGTGTCTGTGACTGTGACTAGATTCTCCAGCACTACCACCAACACATGTCTGTGACTGTGACTAGATTCTCCAGCACAACTACCAACAAGTGTCTGTGACTGGATTCTCCAGCACTACTACCAACAAGTGTCTGTGACTAGATTCTCCAGCACAACTACCAACAAGTGTCTGTGACTAGATTCTCCAGCACTACTACCAACAAGTGTCTGTGACTAGATTCTCCAGCACTACTACCAACAAGTGTCTGTGACTAGATTCTCCAGCACAACTACCAACAAGTGTCTGTGACTAGATTCTCCAGCACTACTACCAACAAGTGTCTGTGACTAGATTCTCCATCACTACCACGAACAAGTGTCTGTAACTGTGACTAGATTCTCCAGCACTACTACCAACACATGGCTGTGACTGTGTCTAGATTCTCCAGCACTACTACCAACAAGTGTCTGTGACTAGACTAGCTTCTGCAGCCCTAGTACCAACAAGTGTCTGTGACTGTGACTAGGTTTTCCAGCACTACTACCAATACATGGCTGTGACTAGACTAGCTTCTTCAGCACTACTACCCACAGATCCCAGGACGCAGGAAGTAAGTGTTGCCATTTAGCACATTTGTATGTGTGTACAACAGCCCGGGAACGTGTACTATTAATCCCAGAGATATGCAATGTTAACCCCTATGATGTGTAGTGTTAACCCACAGATGTGTAATGTTAACCCCGAAGATATGTAATGCTAACCCTAGAGATGTGCAGTGTTAACCTCAGCGATGTGAAAAGTTAACCCTGGAGATGTATAGTGTTAACCCCAGAGATATGTAATGTTAATGCCAGAGATGTGTAATGTTACTACAAAGATGTGTAATGTTAACCTCAGAGATGTATAATGTTAACCCCAGAGATGTATAATGTTAACCCTGGTGGTGTATAATTTTAACCCTGGAGATGTGTCAAGTTGACTCTGGAGATCTGTAATGAAAACCTCAAAGATGCGTAATGTTAATACTAGAGATGTATAATGTTAACCTCAGAGATGTGTAATGTTAACCTCAGAGATTGATTGATTGATTGATTGATCTAGGAACCGACATCACAGCATAGGGGCATTCCCATAGGCGCTCCGTCCCCATCCTCAGCAGGCCAGCGAAGAGTTCCAACACCAATAGTACCAGTAGCAATTTGATTATATGTCCATCTCGCCTTTCCTCTGAGCGTCGAGCGTCAGCCAGATCCCCTTGTCATTCCTCGCTGTCTCATTCTTGCCAGACCATGGTAATCCATTTGCTCCTCTGAGGCTGTACACGTTCTCCCACAAGGCCGCAACCACGTCTGCCTTATCATGCATCAATACTCCACCAAGTTTTGCAGAGCCAGCCAGTCTGTACGCCTGTTCATTCCCCAGCACACCGGCATGCCCCGGAGAAAAGATCCAGACGATGCTTGCCACCCGTGACTTTCGAAGCGAAGCAAGCCACTCTGCACGAAGCATACCCGTCCTTACCTTACTCAGCATGCTTTCTGAGTCAGTTACAATCACGATGTGTGTGTATCGTATTCTCGATCCAGCCATATTTCTCAGAGATGTGTAATGTTAACATCAGAGATGTGTACTGTTAACTTCAGAGATGTGTAATGTTATTCCTGGAGATGTGAAATGTTAACATCAGAGATGTGTAATGTTAACCCTATAGATATGTATTATAACCTCAGAGATGTGTAATGTTAATCCTAGAGATGTGTAATGTTAACCCTGGAGATGTGAAATGCTAACATCAGATATGTGTAATGTTAACCCTATAGATATGTAATTTTAACCTCAGAAATGTGTAATGTTAATCCTTGAGATGTATAATGTTAACCTCAGAGATGTGTAATGTTAACCCTGGAGATGTCTACTGTTAACATCATCTTCTTTTTCTCCTGCGTTCATCCTGAGTGTTTTTTCAGATGTAATTGTGGTGTATTGTTATGCACCTTTGGGCCTAGACCCCTAGGCCAACACATCCGACTTTTGCGTGTGTTTTTGACCAGGTTAGCATTCCTGGGGGAATCTCACTTTTGTGGTGCCCTCCGCATCCCAGCTGGTCAAGTTAGAACGGTTGAATACTTCACGATCAACCCTCAAGGGAAGGCAGGGACAGTCCATGGGCATCCAGGAGTGACTTACTTAGTTGCAGAGCCGACACATAGTGCTCTGGTGCTGGGCTCACCGAGGGAATCGTCACGTCCTGCTCATGGCTGCTTTAATTCCTCACTTCAATATATTTGGCCTTTCGTTCGCTACGGGCCGCTCCCCGCACAAACCAGGCCGGTCTGCAGACAGTATCCACTCAGCGAGCTTTCGATTCGGACATGTGCTATTCGTTGTGCCCGGAAGACATATATAGTCAGAGCTGCTCCAGGCACGACGGTCATTCGGAAAACTAGCTAGTCAGAGCTCTTCCGGTCACAAGGACATTCGGAAAACTAGATAGAGCTGTTCCGGGCACGACGGACATTCGGAAAACTAGCTAGTCAGAGCTGTTCATGGTCACAAGGACATTCGGAAAACTAGATAGTCAGAGCTGTTCCGGGCACGTGGGACATTTCACTCGGACGTTTTTGCATTGTGCCAGTTTTAATTTGCCACCCTTAGGCCTGGACATCCAACTTCGGCGGGCGTTTTTTATCAGGTTAACCGTCCTGGAGGTTTCGAGAGAGATTTTTTTGTGGTGTCGCTCACAACTCAGCTGGTCAAGGTAGAACGGTCAAAGACATCACGGTCAACCCTCAGGGAAAGGCAGGAGCAGACCATGGGCATTTCCCGCTATCCAAGGAGGCTTCCATAATTGCAGAGCCGGCACATAGTGCTCTGAGACTGGGCTCGCCCGAGGAGTTGCCACGTCCTGCTCATGGCTGCTTTAATTCCTCGCTTCTATGTATTGGGCATTTCGTTTTGCCACTGGTCTCTCCCCACACAAACCAGGGACGACAGTCTGTGGACGACACTCACTCATCAAACTTTCGCTTCGAACTTCCACGTGATAGATTCGCTAGCCAAGCGTTCCATTTCGTGTTTTTGAGACATTTCCACCTTTGACTACGCTTACTCTATGAGTATAGATACAGGCTTTCATCGTATCCATTTCGTGCGACAGGACCGCTTTGCCATCTTAAGTACCGCTCACGAGGTAGGCTACATGTGCTGCCGGCTTAGCACCTTACCTCCATGCATCAGAGAGCGAGTAACGGCCACTTCCTCTCATCCGGGGATCCCTCATATTCCCCAGCTGAGAGCCTTCGAACAAGTATCTGAACTGAGCATGTAGCGTGCTCAGCATCTCATCTCCATTTTGCAGTAGGTGAGTATCGGCCCGGCTCTCAAATCCGAGAGTTTATGGCTTAGAGGCGTTCAACCATATCCCTCAGCTGAGAGCCTTAGAGTTTGTGTCCAGTATGTGCCTTCGTGCGCCTGATTTGAACTTTTGACTGCTATCCTCAGTCTACCTGAGAGCAGGTTGTGGCTCTCTTGGTTTGGTCCCTAACTCAAGTCCTGTCCGACTCATAGTTGTGCTTCCGTCGGCATATCTTATGGGGTCATTGGAACACGCAACCCCTCCCCCCACCCCCACCACCACCACCACCACGCCAAGGTGGAGACACTTCGGGGGGGGGGGGAGGCAACCTCAGAGATGTATAATGTTAGCCTCAGAGATGTGTAATGTTAACCTGAGAGATGTGTAATGGTAACCTCAGAGATATATAATGTTAACGCCAGAGAAGTGTACTGTTAAACATCGAGATGTGTAATATTAACCACAGAGATGTGTAATGTTAATCACAGAGATTTGTAATGTTAATCCTGGAGATTTGTAATGTTAATCATAGAGATGTGTAATGTTAACCACAGATATGTATAATTTTAACCTTAGAATGTTAACCACAGAGATGTGTAATGTTAACCACAGAGATGTGTAATTTTCACTCCAGATATGTATAATGTTAACCACAGAGATGTGTAATGTTAACCACAGATATGTGTAATGTTAACCCTGGAGATGTGTAATGTTAACCACAGAGATGTGTAATGTTAACCCTGGAGATGTGTAATGTTAACCCTAGAGATGTATAATGTTGACCCTGGAGACGTGTAATGTTAACTCCGGACGCGTGTAATGTTATACCTATCATAGATCATTTACAAACTATCATAGATGAGTTACATACTATTAAAGATGAGTTTCACTTTTATAGATTAGTTACACGCAAACACCGATCAGTCACAAACTGTCACAACTGAGTTACAAAACATCATACATGAGTTACACACTATCCCTCATGACTTACAAAATATCACACATGAGTTACACATTATCATAGATGAGTTATACACTATCACACATAACTTACACACTATCACACATGATTTACAAAATATTATAGATGAGTTACACACTATCACACATGAGTTACATACTATCACACATGAGTTACAAAATAGCATTCATGAGTTAAACATTATCACAAATGAGTTACAAAGTATCAAAAATGAGCTATACGCTATCACAGATGAGTTACACACTATCACAAATGATTTACACACTATTATTCTCTCATTTGAAGCTGCGAGTAGAATGTGTATATATATATGAGGGGCCCCAGCCAAGAAATACTGGAGAAACTCTGACAAACATCAAGACCACAATGGGGTCCCAGCCATGAAAAATTGTGAGAAGCTCTGATTAACATCAAGACCTCGGGCGGGCCCCAGCCAGGAAATATTGTGAAAAGCTCTGAGTACATCAAGACCTCAAGCGGGCCCCAGCCAGGAAATACTGTGAGAAGCTCTAACTACCATCACGATCACAATGGGGCCCCAGCCATGAAATATTGTGAGAAGCTCTGACTAACATCAAGACCTCAGGCGGGCACCAGCCAGGAAATACTGTGAGAAGCTCTGACTACATCAAGACCTCAGGCGGGCCCCAGTCAGGAAATACTGTGAGAAGCTCTGAGTACATCAAGACCTCAGGCGGGCCCTAGTCAGGAAATATTGTGAGAAGCTCTGACTAACATCAAGACCTCAGGCGGGCCCCAGTCAGGAAATACTGTGAGAAGCTCTGACTAACATCAAGACCTCAGGCGGGCACCAGCCAGGAAATACTGTGAGAAGCTCTGACTAACATCAAGAATGTGAAGGGATACAAACCGTCAGCCAGGTCCTCGATCAGGTGGTCGATGTCAGTGTCCACCCGACCATCGATGGTGACAATCGGCGGGTACTTATCCTTGTCACTTGCCGCTGCTTTCTTCTCTTTATCATCTTCCCCAGGCTTCAGCGGATCGTCTTTCTTGTCACCCGGGTCCCTGCGGAATTTGTCGAAGAAACCACACGCCGTCTCCTCCTCCAGGGATTTCTGGTTGCGCCAAATTTCTTGATACTCTGTGGTGTACATGTGTGGGTTCTGTTAGCTGCTGCTGCTGCTGCTACTGAAGATGACGATGATGATGTTTTCATATTATGACGATGAGGTCACATAATGATGTGACATCTGGGATGTGGCACACAGGTCATATAATGATGTGTGATCTACGATGTGTATCGTCATGTCACACGTCATATAATGATATGTCATCTACAATGTGGCACACAGGTCACATCATGCTGTGTCATCTATGAGATGTATGTCGTCCTGACACACATATAATATAATGTGTGATCGACGATGTGTCACACAGGTCATATAATGTTCTGTAATTTATGAGATGCGCCATCCGTCACACAGGTCATATCATGCTGTGTCGTCATGTCACACAGGTCATATAATGCTGTGTCATCCATGAGATCTGTCGTCCTGTCACACAGGTCATATCATGTTGTGTCATCTATGAGATGTATGTCGTCCTGTCACACAGATCAAATAAGGATGTGCCATCTATGAGACGTGTCGTCCTGTCGCACAGGCCATATCATGTTTTGTCATCCAAGAGATGTGTCGTCCTATCACACAGGACATATAAGGTTGTGTCATATATGAGATGTGTCGTCCTGTCACACAGGTAATATCATGCTGTTTCTTCTTCTTCTGCTGCGTTCATCCGGAGTTAGTTTTTTTTTCGGACGTGATTGCGTTGTGCCTGTTTACAGCAGAGCTGTGTTCTTGCGCCGTTAGGCCGACACATCCGACTTCTGCGGGCATTTGTTGACCGGGTTAACCTTCCCGGGGATATCATGCTGTTTCAGGTATAAGATGTTTCGACCTGTCACACGTTATATAAGGATGTGTCGTGTCTGAGATGTGTCTTCCTGTCACATAGGTCATATCGTGCTGTGTCATCTTTGAGATGTGTCGTCCTGTCACACAGGTCATATTATGTTGTGTCATCTATGAGACGTGTCTTCCTGTCACACAGGTCATATCATGCTGTGTCATCTATGAGATGTGTCGTCCTGTCACACAGGTCATATAAGGATGTGTCATCTATGAGACGTGTCTTCCTGTCACACAGGTCATATTATGTTGTGTCATCTACATTGTGAGCCGCCTGTCACACAGTTTATAACTTGTTGTGTCATCTACGAGACGTGTTGTCATTTCACACAGGTCATATAATGTTGTGTCATCTGTGAGATGTGTCGTCGTGTCACACAGGTCATATCCTGCAGTATCATCTACTGTGTGTGTCGTTTGTGACACGAGTCATATTATGCTGTGTCATCTATGAGATGTGTCTTCCTGTCACACAGGTCATATCATGCTGTGTCATCTATGAGATGTGTCGTCCTGTCACACAGGTCATATAAGGATGTGTCATCTATGAGACGTGTCTTCCTGTCACACAGGTCATATTATGTTGTGTCATCTACATTGTGAGCCACTTGTCACACAGTTTATAACTTGTTGTGTCATCTACGAGACGTGTTGTCATTTCACACAGGTCATATAATGTTGTGTCATCTGTGAGATGTGTCGTCATGTCACACAGGTCATATCCTGCAGTATCATCTACTGTGTGTGTCGTTTGTGACACGAGTCATATTATGCTGTGTCATCTATGAGATGTGTCGTCCTGTCACACAAGTTATATAAGGATGTGTCATATATGAGATGTGTCGTCCTGTCACACAGGTTATATTAGGATGTGTCATCTATGAGATGTGTCTTCCTATCACATAAGTCATCCATGAGGTGTGTCGTCCTGTCACACAAGTTATATAAGGATGTGTCATAAATGACATGTGTCGTCCTGTCACACATATCATATATGGATGTGTCATCTATGAGATGTGTCGGCCTGTCACACATGTCATATAAGGATGTGTCATCTATAAAATGTGTCTTCCTGTCACACAGGTCATATCATGCTGTGTCATCTATGAGATGTGTCTTCTGTTACACGGGTCATGTCATGTTGTGTCATCTATGAAATGTGTCGTCTGTTACACGGGTCATGTCATGTTGTGTCATCTATGAGATGTCTTCTGTTACACGGGTCATGTCATGTTGTGTCATCTATAAGATGTGCCATCTATGAGATGTGGCGTTGTTTACTTCATATCCTCGTTTCTCTGCCACTATGGCTACTATACCTGTAATGTTAGCTACTGAGGTGATGATGATACTGATGATAATGATGATGCCGATGCCGATGATGATGACGATTATGATGATGATGACACTGATGATAATGATGACACTGATGATGATGATGATGATGATGATGATGATACTGATGATAATGATGACACTGATGATGATGATGATGATGATGATGATGATGATGATGATGATGATGATGATGATGATGATGATGATGATGATGATGATGATGATGATGATGATGATGATGATGATGATGATGATGATGATGATGATGATGATGATGATGATGATGATGATGATGATGATGATGATAGCCAAGTCTCACATGTGCAACTTACCAACTATGCTCACATTCGGATATCGTTTCCCTGACATGTTATTGTCCATGGAATTGTACATGGCTGGAGAGCTAGACGTGGCTATACGTTACACGGCGGCCTCGGCCTAGCGGCAGCTACAATCTGTGCCCGTCTGCCTGTGCCCAGACTAGGCTAATCCACAACTCCTGGAAGATCTCGTGAAGGGCGCAATACAATATGTGCCAAAACAAGGCTAATCCACAACTGCTGGGAGATCTCGTGAAGGGCGCAATACAATCTGTGCCCAGGCTAGGCTAATCCACAACTGCTGAGAGATCTCGTGAAGGGCGCAATACAACCTGAGCCCACACTAGGCTAATCTACCACTACTGGGAGATCTCGTGAAGAGCGCACTACAACCTGTGCCCAGTCTAGGCTACTCAACTACTCCTGGGTCGCGTGTCTTTTCTCTGGGAGATCTAGTCAAGGGCGCGCTGTGTGTGTGTCTGTGTCAATGCAGGCTCCACATGGTCTTTCTTGCCGACTACCATCGATAGATATGGATCTACCCGTGTAATGTGTGCGGTATTGCTGAGTGATGTTTACTATAACAGGCGCTGTGCTTCTACCAGAGTGTCAGCAGTTTGGACAACTGATCAGGCCTGGTTATGTGTGCTATGTAATGATAGTTCTTTCACATTGAGCCGACACAATATGTACGTGCACAAGCAAGAACGAAGACCGGTTTAATACAGACCACCAATGAGAGGATGTTCAACTTCACAAGTGTTAGTGTGCCCCCTGCAGTAGGCCTGCTGCTGAGAGTGGTTCAGCTAATCTGGATATAACCCTGCGACATTGAGTGATGCTACACTCTCCCCGTGTCCAGACGTGGGGCCGCCATCTTGGATGAAGCTGCAGGCGATGACGTCACTGGTATCTATTTGTGCTGTCCAGTGCGGGTCGGTGCGTGCCGTGCTGTCGCTAAAGCTGATATTCACTTACAAATCTGTCTGGTGCGCACTGCGATGCTCAGCGTATCTCATCAAGATCTGCCCAACAGCACACATACAGAACTAGAAACATCCCACAAGGATGTCTGTGAGCAAAGACAACGTTTGTGGCCGAGTTGGTATAACGGCTAGCAATTTCTTTGACAATGGTAAGAGCGAGGTAGGATGGGAGTTCGGTTCCTGGACTCGACGTTCGCTACGGGAGGGAGTTGAGTTGAGCTATAAACCGACATAACTACACTCAGGACATTCCCATATGCGCCCCTTGTTCAACAGCCAGCGAAGATCACACTACTAATCGTTCCCGTCGCTCATCTGATTTAAAGTTCTCATGGTGTTTCTTCTCGGTTGTGAGATTCTACCAGAACCCCTGCCAATCCCCCGCAATCTCATCCTTTCCACATACAGGTTTTCAGTCTGTTCCTCTACCTTCTCAACCTGGTCTGTGACCTCTGAAGCGAGGTGAGCCATTCCACACGAAACATTCCTGTCTCCACTTTACTAAGCATACTCCTTGAGTCCGTGATGAAGACCGTGTGTGTTGCAGAGGTCTCCTCTAACCAACGGAATGCCGCCCCATTCTCATGCTGGAGGTCGTAGTCTCATATGGCATACAAGAATCGTCCAATAGCCTTCGCAATGAAACCCCAACACTCCGTCTATTTCTCACCACTGACCCATCAGTATAGACCACTATGTCACCTTGATATGTATTACTCTGGATCAGTTGTTGTACCTCAAACTATGTGCGGCCCGCTGCCCATTCTCAGCACTCACGACCCATTGTTACTATTACATTGTGCCAGTTCGTCCTGTCTGTTGGTAATTCAACCCACTCTCTTTCACGATTGATGGTCTCTAGATCACAAACCTGACGTAAAGATATTTCCACCTGTGCCATTCAGGACCTGCCTCGTCTTAGTCTATGACCCTTGACTATAACCATGCCTTCATCCAGGGGGTGATCCCTATCTGCATAAACTCTCAGGTACCATTTGGCCTGAAGGATTGTATGCCAATCCTGGGGTATTTTCGCCGTATTCATGCTTAGGTTGAATCAAAGAACCATCTCCAAGTCCCCATTCTTCATGTTACTCATATGGGTGTACCTCACACCGTCCGCGAGGGAAAGGCTGGCCAGCTATGTCTCCGTACCATCGGGCCTACAACCTGTAACATTTCATATAACCGCACTAGGTTCCTATGTTGGGATTGTGTTTAAGACAGCGTTTGGCAGGTGGACAATATTTACCAATAGAGAACCGTCAACTGCAGTGAGAACACGAGTGGTATAGTGCTGTCAACCACCTGTGATGTTGTATGCAAGTGAAACCTCTTCTGTGTAGTGAGAACAAGAATGATGTAGTGAAACCTCTTCTGTGTAGTGAGAACAAGAATGATGTAGTGCTACCTCTACTGTTGTATATAAGTGAAATATAGACCTCTTCTTTATACACCGGCAGACGTCAATATGTATAACTCCAAAGTAAGCATCAGTCAACCAAGTTTGATGACATCTCCATGGATCGTCCTCATATAGAACGGGTGTATACTATGGACAGCAGGTAGTAACGATGAGAAGAAACCATGGCAGTAGATGTGTGGTTGTGAATATGTACAACCCCATGGAGGCACAGAGAAACCGATGAATAAGTTTAACAAGAAACAAATAAAAACCGTTAATGGTTTCGAGAAATCATATCTGGACAGTCAAGATATTTGGGCACTTAATGAGAAGAAATACACAAGAAAATTCGGTGACAACTGGCAAGATTGATGGGAAAAGAGCAAAGGAAGATAGAGTATCGTTGTGTTTTGGGAGCCATGCCGTGTGTGCACTACGTGGACAGTTTACATCCCTCTCCCAAAGACAGCCAGTTAACACAAGTCTCCTGCTACTCAATACTGAATTGAAGAATAGACATCTCTGCATTGGGAACACTTCCTCGGGTTTTCCATCCCCATATTCGGAAGCCAATAAAGAGTTCCCATGCTAATTATTCTAGCAGTAGTTTGATCAAAACCTCGACCGGTATTTCCTCTACGTTGAGATTATCCTCTAGGCTGAGATTATCCTCTACGTTGAGATTATCCTCTAGGCTGAGATTATCCTCTAGGCTGTGATTATCCTCTAGGCTGTGATTATCCTCTAGGCTGAGATTATCCTCTAGGCCTTCCCGTCTACGTTAGTACTCCAGACAAGGAACCCCGTCTGTCCAGCTGCACCCTCCTACCCCCCCCCCCCCCGCTCAGCGTGAATTGGTCACATGACCTTTATCTGATGTAGCCCTCTGTAGAGACGGGCAGCAACAGCGTGTTGGTGGCTACCTGGGGAAGACAGATTACACATGAATATATACCTTCATAGGGAAGACATGTTACACATGAATATATACCTTCGTAGGGAAGACATGTTACACATGAATATATACCTTCGTAGGGAAGACATGTTACACATGAATATATACCTTCGTAGGGAAGACATGTTACACATGAATATATACCTTCGTAGGGAAGACATGTTACACATGAATATATACCTTCGTAGGGAAGACATGTTACACATGAATATATACCTTCGTAGGGAAGACATGTTACACATGAATATATACCTTCGTAGGGAAGACATGTTACACATGAATATATACCTTCGTAGGGAAGACATGTTACACATGAATATATACCTTCGTAGGGAAGACAGGTTACACATGAATATATACTTACATAGGGAAGACAGGTTACACATGAATATATACTTATATAGGGAAGACATGTTACACATGAATATATACTTACATAGGGAAGACAGATTACACATGAATATATACTTACATATGGAAGACAGGTTACACATGAATATATACTTACATAGGGAAGACATGTTACACATGAATATATACTTACATAGGGAAGACAGGTTACACATAAATATATACTTATTTATAGAAGAAATGTTACACGTGACCATATACTTACAGTGGGAAGACGTTACACATGAATATAAACTTACATAGGGAAGACAGGTTACACATGAATATATACTTATTTATAGAAGAAATGTTACACGTGACCATATACTTACAGTGGGAAGACGTTACACATGAATATATACTTACATAGGGAAGACAGGTTACACATAAATATATACTTATTTATAGAAGAAATGTTACACGTGACCATATACTTACAGTGGGAAGACGTTACACATGAATATATACTTACATAGGGAAGACAGGTTACACATAAATATATACTTATTTATAGAAGAAATGTTACACGTGACCATATACTTACAGTGGGAAGACGTTACACATGAATATATACTTACATAGGGAAGACAGGTTGCACATGAATATATACTTACATAGGGAAGACAGGTTACACATGAATATATAGTTACATAGGGAAGACAGGTTACACATGAATATATACTTACATAGGGAAGACAGGTTACACATGAATATATACTTACATAGGGAAGACAGGTTACACATGAATATATACTTACATAGGGAAGACAGGTTACACATGAATATATACTTACATAGGGAAGACAGGTTACACATGAACACATAGTTATATAGGAAAGACATCCTCCCACACACTCATAAATACTCACTCACAAACAAACAGACACACATTAATACGCACATACACACACTCATAAATACTCACTCACAAACAAACACACACACATTAATACGCACACACACACACTCATAAATACTCACACACACATTTACATACGCCCAATACATACACACCCTCATAAAATACTCACTCACAAACAAACCACACAACACATTAATACGCCCAATACACACACTCATAAATACTCACTCCAAACAAACACACACACATTATACGCCCATACACACCACTCATAAATACTCACTTCACAAACAAACACCACACACATTAATACGCACTATACACACAGTCATAAATACTCAATCACAAACAAAACACACACAACTAATACGCACATACACACACTCATAAATACGCACTTACAAAACAAACACACACACATTAATACGGTCACATACACACAACTCATAAAGACTCACTCACAAAACAAACCACATCATACTATTAATACGCACATACACACACTCATAAATACTCACTCACAAACAAACACACACACATTAATACGCACATACACACACTCATAAATACTCACTCACAAACAAACACACACACATTAATACACACATACACACACTCATAAATACTCACTCACAAACAAACACACACACACACACATTAATACACACATACACTCACACACATACTCACACTCACGTAATACTCATACTCACACAAACTCACAAATACTCACACTCACACAAACACACAATCCCATACACATACACACAATGCACATACCCTCACACACACTCACACACTCATTCATACACACTTAAACACACACACACACACACTCACACGCACACACTCGTAAATACTCACACTCACACACTCACACTCACAAGAACTCATACTAACACACAATCACATATACTCAATTACTCACACACTTTGACACACATTCGCACACTCACACACACTCACAAACACTCGCACATACACTTACTCTCAATACTCGCACATACACTCGCGCACACACACTAACACCACTCGACTTGCACGCACGTGCTCACACACACACACGCGCCCACATACACACTCACACACATACTCACACACACATACTCATACACAAATACTCACGCATACATACATACACACACACAGACACACACACACACAAACAAGCAGGCGCGTGTCCGACCAATATTAGCCACAGAATGAACGTGACGTCAATCGATAGAATGGCCTTTGAACTTTGACATTGCCAGCCATGAAGGCGATATTCCGGCGAGAATTGTTTGTGAGTGTTGGGACAAAAGCCGAAGTTCGGTCAGTAATTGATGGCTCCAGCAACTTCTGACTGCCTCCCCGCTAAACATGGGACAGTTGGGCCGAGGTCTATTTGTCTGCTCACAATGACACGGGGTTAAGCGTAAGACTACAGACATATTTCACGTGACGAAACCCGCACGAACAATGGAATGTACAAAACTCATTAGCACCACAGATGTCGCACTCAAACGATGCCAGCGTGGGTGGGCCGGAGCGGCTGCCTCCTTGCCTGGGGTATAAGTAGACCGAGTCAGGGACATGATAGGCAGAGAACCAGAGGCTGTGATTGCTACAAGCCCTTGTGCATGCCTGAGTACGTGATCTGGCAAGTGTGAACACCACGCGTGTTTTCTGCAGGTTTGTGTCTACTCGTGTCTGTTTATTTACCACCGCTAGAAATATAAGTAGTCCAGAGATGTGTGGGTGCTTGTGGGGTTGGTGGTAGGGGGGGGGGGGGGGGATGTTCTTTGGGTAGGTGATGTAGGGTGGATTGTTTATGGGTGAGTACTCCAGAGGGGAGTGGTACCGGCTCACTGGTATAGAAGTGGGTTTTATAGGGGTGGGTGCTTGAGGGGTGGGTGATCTAAGATTGGATGTTTGATGACCTAGTTTCAATGTTTCACGCGCTGAAGTTTTGGCTCACAACTCATTTACCGGATTAAATCGTGACCTGTAGGCCACAGGGACACAGTCCTGTACGTACAAGTACGTTCCTCTATGACATCTGAGATCTGACATCCGACTCCGTGATAATAGCCAGGTTGGTTTTTAACAAGAAAGAGGTTTTATGTAACAACAGAGAGTTTATGTATAACACAGATCGTTCTTGTATAACACCAGAGGATATATGTATAAAAACAGAGATTTTATGTATAACAAACGAGAATTTATGTATGACAACAGATAGTTTATTTATAAAAACAGAGAGTTTATGTATAAGAACAGAGATTGACGTATAACAACAGAGAGTGTATGTACAACAACACGGAGTTTATGTACAATAACAGAGTGTCTATGTATAACAACAAAGAGTTTATGTATAACAACAGAGAATTTATGTATAAAACAAAGTTTATATATAACAACAGAGAGTCTATACGTAACAAAAGAATTTATATTTAACAACAGAGAGTCTATATATAACACCAAAGATTTTATGTTTAACAATAGAGAGTATGTATGTAACAATATAATTTAGGTATAACAACAGAGAGTTTATGTATAACAGCATAGAGTTTATATATAACAACATAGAATATGTATGTAACAATTGAATTTATGTTTAACAACAGATAGTTTATGTTTAACAACGGAGAGTCTGTATATAACAATATAATTTATGTTTAACAACAGAGAGTATGAATGTAACAATATAATTAAGGTATAACAACAGAAAGTGTATGTATAAAAACAGAGTTTATGTATAACAACATAGAGTTTATATATGACAACAGAGAGTCTGTATGTAACAATAGAATGTATGTTGCTCAACAGAGAGATTGTGTTAAACATCAGAGAGTCTATGTTTAACAACAGAGTCTGTATGCAACAATATAATTTTTATTTAACAACAGAGAGTATGTATGTAACAATAGAATTTATGTATAACAACAGAGAGTTTATATGTAACAACACTTACTTTTTGTATAACAACATAGGGTTTATGAATAACCACAAAGAGTTTATGTATAATAAAAGAGGATTTATAGATAACAATAGAGAGTTATTGATTAACAACGGAGTGTTTATGTATTTAAAGAAGTAAAGATTGTGTCTAATAACAGACAGTTTATTTATATCAACAGAAAGCTTGTATAAAATAGGGAAGAGTTTATGTATAACAATTGAGAGATTATTTACAACAACAGAGAGTGTATGTGTAACAACAATCAATCAGCAATCAGGTTCCGTCTCCACAATGAAGGTTGGCTGCAATGGATCTTTAACACTGTCTGTCTCTCGCCCTAACTGTACATTCTCTTAGGCTGATGTTCGTCCATCTCTTGATGTTATCTTCCCACTTGTATTGTTGTCTACCTCTTGCTCGCTTGCCCTCAACCTTGCCCTCCATTATGTTTTTATAAAAGTATCATTTCGTTTAACGTGGCCGAAATATTTCACTTGCCTCCTCTTTATTTCTTTCATCAATTCTCTCTTCATTCCCAGTTTTTCTAGAACCGCTCCATTTGATTGTTTTTGTTTATATGAAATACGACATATTCGACTGTATATCCACATCTCCAGGGCTTCTATGCGACTTTCTAGTTGCTTGTTGAATGTCCAGGCTTCCGAGCCATACACTAGCATTGAATATACGTAGCATCTTACAATTCTCATTTTTAATGCGTTGTTAATCTTTCTCGGGGGTGGGGGGGGGGGGGGTTAGGATTTCCTGGGAGGGGGGATTAAGATTATTTCAAGATCGCATTAATACAAGAACCGGTTACTTGATATTGTTTTTCTCTCTAAATTGTACGGTTCTGTACTTCTCGGCCTAACGAAATTCGATTTATAACGTAAGTAGACCCGCAAATCACATTTTATGTAGATGTCCGGACTTATTCTAGTGTGTGTTATTAAATTTAGCTTCCATTTTTATGTATACTGTGTAAGGTTGGTGAGGGGGGGGGGGGGGGGGGGTTATATGGAGGAAATTCGAAAAAGGGGTGGGGGTGACGTTCTGAACAATTGGTAAAAGGGAGGGGGGGGGGGGGGGGGAATGGGCCAAAAAAGGTTGAGAACCACTGTTCTAGTATCTCACCGTTTACTGTGATGTTCATTGATGGCCTTTTCCACTGCTAATTACCATAGTTTTCGTTTTTTGGATGTTAAATCTAAGCCGCATTCTGCACTATGCCTATTTACTTGTTCCACTAGATCTTGTAACTCTTGTTCGCTTTCTGCGTTATCGTCAGCATACCTAAGAATATTTATGATTCTTCCATTGATGTTAAGTCCAGGCATTTCAACTTGTTTAAAAATTCTCTCTGTGTATAGGGGATCTTCATACTGCTCGTAGAAAAACTAAGAAGTATAAACGGACTGACCCAAATGGATATCGACCCGGCAATGTTAATGGACTACGAGATAGATCAGCGACTCAAAAAATAAGCACAATGAACGTCTGCGGTTTCAATAGTAAAAAGAAGAGCTTACAGAAACAATGGAAGAGAGAAAAATTGGACTGATGGGAATAGCGGACACCAGAACAAAGGGGAAAGGGTGCAAGGAGCTCCACCACAGTTACACGTTTGTCTACTCAGGAGTAGAATAACAAGAAAGGGCAAGACACGGTGTGGGAATAGTCATCGAACCACGGCTAGCAAGAGGAATACTAGAAGTAAAATATATATCAGAAAGAATCATAACAGTGAGAATAAAAGAACAAACAATTACAATATATGTACAAATATATGCACTATGTAATACAAACAAAAATGAGCAAGAATGCAAGGAATTCTACGAAGACATCCATGACGTGCTAAATAAAATAGATAAGCGGGACAACATCATAGTTATGGGAGACTTCAATGCAAGACTGCGACATAATATAGTGGGCATAGAAAAACATCTGGGAGCATTTGGAGATCAGCATAATGAAAGGAATGATAACGGAAGTAGACTGATAGAACTATGCAGCCAACACGACCTCTATATAACAAACACATTCTATAAACATAAAGATTCACAAGTATACACCTGGTATAAATGGAACGATCTAGATACTAAAAGACAAATTCAGTTTATATTAGAAATAACAGAAAGAGAAATATATTAGATGCAAGGGCAGTGCCCAGTTTAAGTATAAACACAGATCATAAAGCAGTCGTTGCCACAATAAGAACCATCAGTAGAAGAAAGCAAAGAGCAGGAAAATACATGCCATGCGAATCAGTAAACTTAAAAAACTTTAAAGACGAGGCAGTAAGGGAAAATTACGAGAAAGAACTAAATGAAATCTTTGTAAAATTACCTATAGAAAGAAAAACAGTGGAAGAAGAATGATAGATGTTCAAATCAAGCATTTTAAATACTGCAAAAATAATCTGTGGAACAACGAAAAAACGCAAAAATACTGATAAAGAAAATAACAAGTTGGTGGAACGCAGAGGTAAAGAAAGCGGTAAAAGACCAAAATGATAAATATAAAAAGTGGTTGAAGAGCAAACAGAAATGTGATTACATAGAATATAGAATAGCGAGAAGACATGTGAATAGAATAGTAAAGAGGGAAAAACAAAATGATTGGGAAGAGTATGGAGAAACCCTAAATAAAAACTACAAGGCGGTAACTAGAAACTTCTACAAAAAGATAAGTGCTATGCGAACCAGAGGAGAACCCTTTGACCCAACTGAAATAATTAACAGCGAAAATGGAGAACAAATAAGTGAACAAAAACAAATCCCAATAAGATGGAAGCAGTATTTCGAACAACTTCTCAACATCCCATCAGATGTCACAGGAATTCAAGAAACCGACACAGATACCACCGACGAACTAGAACCAGACATACTGAAAGAAGAAATTATAGAAGCCATCAGATTAGCCCCATTGAACAAATCACCGCGACAAGATGAAATACCAAATGAACTAATTAAAGCTGCAAGAGAAGTAGGAGCAGCATGGCTACATAGACTATTCAACCATGTTTGGGTAGAACAACAGACACCACGAGACTGGGGAAACGCCATAATTATCCCAATTTGGGCGGGGGGGGGGGGGATGCAGCAAAAGAGATTGCACACAATACAGAGGCATTTCAATGTTGAATCATACTGAGAAAATATTTTGCAAAATTCTTGAGAAAAGATTACGAACTACTATAGAACTCCAGCTAAGCGAAACACAACTCGGATTTAGGAAAAGCAAATGATGCACAGATGTCATTTTTGCTCTTAGACAACTAATAGAAAAATCAATCGAATTCAATGAAACACTCTACTTAGCCTTTGTCGATCAAGAAAAGGCATTTGATAGAGTAGATAGAAACAAGCTGTGGGAAATCCTTAAACAATATGGAGTGAGTACACATCTAACAAACCTATGTAAAAGTTTATACAACAACAGTGAATGCATAGTGAGAGAAACTGGAGGACACTCAGAACCCTTCACCATAAGATCTGGAGTACGACAAGGTTGTGTCCTGTCCCCTCTCTTGTTCATAACATATATAGACAACATATGTAAAGAAACCAGCCAAGCAGAGACCGCAAGAATACCGCATGACGAGAACACAGAAGAAGAACCATCTGCATATCTAACCATTAGAGAACTCCTGTTTGCGGACGACCAAGCACTAATAGCAAAATCAGAAGCTGAATTTACAAGACCACATGAATAGTCTAAACGAAATGTGTAGGGAACATAACATAAAAATTAGCACAAGTAAAACAGAGGTAATGACTATAACTAAAGAAGAATAAACAACAACAATTCACCTAAACGAACATCCCTTGAAACAAGTAAAGAGTTTCAAGTACCTAGGAAGTATAATATCATCAAATTGCAGATCAGAAGACGAGATCGAAAATAGATGCAATAAGGCAAACCAACTCACTGGGCACCAATACTAAAGAACAAACATGTATCAATAACTACTAAGAAAGCACTTTACAACACAATCTTCCTACCAACTCTATGCTACCAATGCCAAACCTGGACAATGACAGAAAAAGAGAAAAGAAAAATCACAACAACAGAAATGAGATTCCTGAGAAGAATACTCAACGTATCAAGAAGAGATAAGATCAGAAATGAAGAAATCAGGACTAAGGTTATAGCAGCACTAGATTTTATTAGAAAGCAGCAAGCCAAATGGTTTGGACATGCAAGTAGATTACCATTCAACAGCATACCACAACAAGCAATGATATACAGACCAGATGGAAACAGAGGAAGAGGCCGACCACGTAAATGTTGGACGGAGGGAATAGCAGAGTCCATGGGAATATCGATACATGAAGCCCATAATCGGGCACTCTCACGATGTTTATACTTCACTTCGACACCGCAAGGTACAAGAGGAACATGATGAGATGAGATGAGATGAGTATAGGTTGAAGAGGCTTGGGGACAACACGCATCCCTGCCGCACCCCTCTTTTTATCTCTATAGGCGACGAATAGTTATTCCTGCATCTAATAGTCGCCATTTGTTCCCAGTACAAGTTACTAATAAGTCTGATTTCCTTTCCGTCTACTCCTATATCTTGAAGGCACGTAATTAGTCGTTCATGTTGTACTCTATCAAAAGCTTTCTTGTAGTCTATAAAACAAACATATATACTTTTCTGAACATCTATACATTTTTCAAATAACTTCTTGAAACAGATAATTGCTTCTTTTGTGCCACTGTTTTTGCGGAACCCAAATTGTTTTTTCAGCTACTTCCTCATCTATTGTATGTTGAATTCTGTCTTGTATAATAACCTTGAGTAGTATCTTAGTTATGTGGCTCATTAAGCTAATAGTTCTGTAATCCTCACAATCAACAACTCTTGGCTTCTTCATTAATGTGATGAAAATGGATGTTTTCAAATCCTTGGGGATGTACCCAGTATTATATATATATCATTACAAAATTCTGTGATAGTATCAATGCCAAAGCTGGATAAGGATTTTATCATCTCTGTTGTTATCTTGTCAGGACCTGCAGCCTTTCTTTCTTTCATCTTTTTAAAAGCCTTTTCTACTTCAGCCTTTAATAATTTTCGTCCATCTTGAGTAGTATACAATGTTGGTCTATTGAGCCTGTTGTCCCAGAATAAATCTTCTGTGTACTCTGTCCATCTTTTTATTATGTTAGTGTTATTAATTATAATTTCTCCATTTTTTCCTCTGATACAACCGTTTCCTGTTATATTATTTGTCATATTTGTAATTCGTTTTATATGTTCATGTAATTCTTTCGAGTTGTGTTTTATTTCCAGATCCTCTATTTTGTTGCATTTTTCTTGCAACTCTTCTTTGTGCAACAACGCTTTCATAAATAACAATAGCGAATTTATTAGAACAACAAAGTTTATGATAAACAACAGAGAGTTTATGTATAGCCATGGAGAGTTTATGTATAACAACGGAGAGTTTATGTATAACATCGGAGAGTTTACGTATAACGAAAGTAACACTGTTTGTAATAAAGGATAGTTTATGTAAGCAACAGAGAGTTTATATACAACTGAGAAGAGTGTAAGTATATAGCAACAGAAAAAGTATGTATAACAACAGAGAATGTATGTATAACAACCGAGAGCTTACACACACACACACACACACACACACACACACACACACACACACACCCACCCACCCACCCACCCACACACACACACACCCACCCACCCACCACATATATATATATATATATATATATATATATATATATATATATATATATATATCCCGGCTTCGCCCAGGCCCTGGAGGGGATCTATCTATCTATCAGTCTGTCTGTCTGCTTGTTTGTCTGTCTGTCTGTCTGTCTGTCTGGCTGACCCGGCCCGGCTTCACCCAGTCCCTGGTGGGGAGCATCTCATTTAATTCATATAAGTAGTCATATAAGCTCTCCCGTTCCCGACTATCTGTCTGTCTGTCTATCTGTCTGTCTGTCTGTCTGACCCGGCCGGCTTCACCCAGTCCCTGGTGGGGAGCATCTCATTTAATTCATATACGTAGTCATATAAGCTCTCCCGTTCCCGACTATCTGTTTGTCTGTCTATCTGTCTGTCTGTCTGTCCCGGCCCGGCTTCACCCAGTCCCTGGTGGGGAGCATCTCATTTAATTCATATACGTAGTCATATAAGCTCTCCCGTTCCCGACTGTCTGTCTGTCTATCTGTCTGTCTGTCTGACCCGGCCCGGCTTCACCCAGTCCCTGGTGGGGAGCATGTCATTTAATTCATATAAGTAGTCAAATAAGCTCCCGTTCCCGACTATCTGTCTGTCTGTCTATCTATCTGACCCGGCGTGGTTTCGCCCAGCTCCTGGCGCACAGTAACTTAAAAGAATGTCCTTCCACACACCATTCATTATTTTTAATGAAAACTGTTTTTAATTACCGACATGACAGTTGATAAGTTCTTTAAGCAGAAAAAGATGGGTTACAATGTTATGCATTATGCATTATTTTTATGAAAACTTTGAAAATGCCTTAAAGATTATATCATTATTTATTATAACTCATATGCCTGTAAATAACTACAGACAAAGAGTTTATAAATCTTGGGGGGGGGGGGGGGGGGGAACCCGCATTTTAACAGTATTTTAACAGGCGTGCTGCGTGTAAGGTATGCATAAAGTATGAACAACACACACAAAATTAACTTAAGAATGTCCTTCCAGACACCATGTGCTCTCTTTCACTAAAATAGAAAATTAGATTTTTAACTAACTATTGCATTTCATCTGAATCTGATAAAGGGTAAACACACAAACAAATATTGTCTACATATATAGTAGAGAATATTGAAATATGGTACATGGCCAAAAGAAAACGGGCAACCTTAAACTACTAAACGTAAATGCTGGGTACATTCAAATGATAGGCTTCTTCATTTTTTAGACCAAAAAAAAAAAAAAAAACCTGCATTTTAATAGGCGTGCAACATTGAATGAAAAATGTGATGTTGACACACACGCGGCCAACTTTTTTTTTTAAACAAAAACAAAATCGAGAATATACCCATTTAATTGTGTACTGACCTTCTCTCTGCCAAGCGAACGGAAAAAACAAATGCTTCGATTACTTCAAAAGTTCCACTCCGAAAAAACGTACAGTAAAAATAAATCCATTATTTTTAATGAACACTGGTTTTAAAAACATAAAAAGATGTGTTAGAAAATTTTCACTATTTAAATAGATGCATTACTTTTATGATAATTATTATGAAAATGCCTTAAAGATTATATCACTATATATTATAACTCATATGCCTGTAAATAACTATAGAAAAGAGTTTATAAATCTGTGAAAACAATGCAACAATCTATACATAAAATAATAGTGATGTTATTAAAAGTTATGACCCTTGAAATAACTTTTCTTATGTTAAGTCCCCTTGAATATAGCTGCCCAAATATTAGCTGCCCGGCCCAGCTTCGCCCAGGCTCTGGCGAGGATCTATCTATCTATGTATCTATGTATCTATCTGTCTATCTATCTATCTATCTATCTATCTATCTATGTGGAGCATCTCATTTAATTCATTGTCAATCAACGCATTTAAACTCAGGGGACGTAACTTAAGATATAACAATTATACTAAATGTTATATCCCGTTTTTTTTTATATTTTCTTATGTTCAGTCATGTAATTACAAAATTAAATTTTAGGAAGGTAATAGCTGATAGCTGATAGATAAAACTATCACAGTTGGTTGCACAGGAATGAAAGGAAAACGTGTAGAAAATTTCATCTCAATCGGTTGGACCGTTCGCGAACGCATGAAGGACGGACATACATACATACATACATACATACATACATACATACATACATACATACATACATACATACATACATACATACATACATACAACACAAAGATTTATATATATATATATATATATATATATATATATATATATATATATATATATATATATATATATATATATATATCATCGTCATCATCATCATCTTCCACTTCTGCCGTCAAGCGTCGTGGGGAGGAATAATTTGCGTTCCAGCGCCCGGTGGGCGGCACTGGATAGTGTCATTCCGTGTGGTTGTACAATGTCTCTGATGTCGTCAATCCATTTTCTTCTTGGACGTCATCGTGGTCTCGTCGCAGATGATCTTTGATGTAAGGCCAGTGATGGTAGTTGCTGATGTTGCATTCTAACGACATGGCCAAACCACTTGATCTTCTGTCTTTCAATAAATGTGACACAAGGTGTTGATCCCACAGTCTGTCTGATAGTAGCATTTCTTACTCGGTCTCGGATTGTTAAGTTGGCAGCTCTCCTCAAGCATCTCATTTCGCAGGTGTTGATTTTGCGAAGGTGTAATTTGGATAAAGTCCAGGTTTGAGATTGGTAGCATAGGGTTGGTGTGAATATGCTGTTTATTATCTGTCGTTTTGCGAACATGGGTATGTTTGGATGTTTCAGTAAGGGTGATAGTTGATATGTAAGTGCACTAGCTTTCTAACATCTGATTTCAATTTCTCTGTCCAATCTGTCATCTTCTGTGATCATACTTCCAAGGTATTTGAATTCTTTAACTTGTTTCAGAGTTGTGTTATTTATCTGTATACTTAGTGGGCCTGGCGATCTGCTAACTTGCATTACTTCGGTTTTGGCTGTGTTTATGCTCATATTGTATCTGCTCAGGTTAGTAATATGATTTTGTAATCTGCCCTCATCGCTGTAAAACAGGCACTGATCGTCTGCAAATAGAAGTTCATTTATTCCCTGTGGCTCAGTTGTTTCATCTGGTGTAAAGAGTTCTAAATTTTCTGAATCTGTTCTGTCGAGACTTGCTTCTTTGGAAATTATGTCCATGTAGATATTGAATAGCAGGGGAGAGAGCACACAACCCTGCCTCACTCTTGTATTGACTGTGAACATATCTGATATACCTTCTTGTGTTCTTACTACACTTTGACTTGAGTGGTACATGGCTATGATGTTTTCTAGCAGTTGCCCTTGTATCCCATAGTCTTCAAGGATGGTCCATAATTTGTATCTGTCTACTCTATCGAAAGCCTTTTCCTGATCTACAAACACAATATTCTGCTGGTCACTATATTCGATAGTTTTTTTCACAAATTTGTCTAAGTATAAATAATGCATCAGTGCAACTTTTACCTTTCAGAAAGCCGAATTGTGCTTTGCTTAACTGTTGTTCAACTATGGGTCTAGATCTTTGTTCCAATAGTTTTGCATACATTTTCCCTATATTGCTCAGGAGTGATATACCTCTGTATGTTTCGCACTCTCTCGTATTGCCTTTCTTTTTCCATATTGGTACTATTATTGCCTGTTGCCAATCACCTGGGACTTTTCTTTCTTCCCATGCTATATTAAAAAGTCTTGTTAGCCATTTAACTCCTGTTTCCCCACAGGCCCTGAATAGCTTCTGTGGTTATTCCGTCTGGACCTGGTGATTTGTTTTTAGGACTTTTCTGTATAACTGCTTTGACTTCTGCAGGTATGAAATTTGGTTCTTGCTGTCCCTGGCTTTTAGGCACAAAAGTTAGGTTTTCTATGTTATGTGTGGGGTTAAGTAGTTCTCGAAAGTATTCTGCCCACCTTGCTAGTCTTTGTTGTGGATTAAATATCGGTATTCCTCTTTTGCTGTTTATGATGGTGGTTGGGTTGTAGCGTGCATCTCTGTTTCTCATTGTGGTGACACGTTTATAAAATTCTCTTTTGCAGTATATATATATATATATATATATATATATATATATATATATATATATATGTGTGTGTGTGTGTGTGTGTGTGTGTGTGTGTGTGTATGTGTGTGTGTATAACAGCAGAGAGTTTGTGTATAACAGAATGTCTATGTAAAACAATGGAGAGTTTATACGTAACGAAAGAGACTATATGTACAACATCACAGAGTTTATGTATGACAATAGAGAGTTTATATATATTACAGAGAATTTATGTACAACAACAAATAGTTTATGTATATCAAAAGAGAGATTGTATGTAAAAACTGAGAGTTTATAGAAACAGAGTGTATATATAACAGATAAGAATGTATATGTAACAACAAGGAGTTTATATGTAGGAACAGACAGTTGTATCTCCACATACACTAGCACTCACACTCACACACACACACACACACCACACCCACACACACGCACGCACACACAACTTATATACACTCACCTCACTATAAGGATGGCGGGGTAGGGGTATTCTCTATCAAAGGAGAAGTAAGGTGCCTCCTTCCCTCCGCTAGCTTACGGGACACCCTTGGGCAAGGCGGAGTACCCGTTTAGCCTCCCGATCAGGGTTACGTGAAGCCATGGGTGCAGGTGGTGGATTAAGTTGAAGAGCATCCAACAGATAGTTGTAGATTATGGTCTCCAGCTTCACGACAGGTAGGCACTCTTTTTTGGGGGTGGGGGGGGGAGGGACAATGGCTACGGTCATCGACCATTATGGTCACTGCTAGGAAGGAAAGCAATGGCAAACTACCTTCTTTACAGATGCCAAGAATAGCATGTATTGCAAACTCCTCGATAATCAGAGAAACGGCGTAAATGGGTGTGCTCCATAGAAGCAGCATTGTCCATTAGGGGTAGTCATGTGCACGAGGTGACTCCAGACCGTCATCAGGCGACTGAGTGCAAAAGAGTATCAACATTGAAAGTAGGAACTTAGAATGTAAGAACTATGAGTGGGGATGGAAAATTTTATAACATTAACAATGAAATGAGAAGACTAAATATTAACCTGTTAGGTATATGTGAGACCAGATAAACAGGAATGGGAATTGTTATAACATCCGAGGAATATAGAATAATCTATTCTGGTGGAGAGAAACAACAACGAGGAGTAGCAATTATAATGGATACAGAGAGATCAAGATCGATCAAAGGATATTGGACTGTATCAGACAGAGTGTTACTGGTGAAGTTGAGTGGAAGACATTTTGATGTCAACGTCATACAAGTTTATGCACCAACAGCAGATAGTAGTGATGACAGCATTGATGAATTTTATAATGATTTAGAGAATGCCTTCAAGAAATGTAAGAATTCTGAAGTAAATATCATAATGGATGACTGGAATGCCAAAGTTGGAAATCAACAGGAGCGATGCATAGTGGGCAAGAATGAACTAGGGGAACAGAATGAAAGAGGTTGCAGACTTGTACAGTGGGCAAAAGAGCATGATGTGATTATTGGAAACACCGGGTATAGACAGCACCAATGAGATTATGGACATGAAGGAGTCCTGATCATAAGATAAAAAATCAGATTGATTACATTCTCATCAGTAGAAGATTTCGAAATGCCTTAAAAGTCGCAAAAACTATACTAAGCGCAGACTGCTACAACGACCATAGATTAATCTTAAGCAGTTTACATATAAAATTAAAGAAAGTCAAATATACACCACGAAACACAAAATTTGATCTAAGGGCATTGAAAAATTAAGAGATAAAAGATAAATTCAACGTAGAGGTAAAGAACAGATTTGATGCACTGTCCGATATAGAAATGTTATTTCATGATGTCAACGACCAATGGGAAATATTAAAGAAATCAGTCGACCAAGCTGCAGAAACAACAATCCCAAAAATAACGATAACAGGACGCAAGAAATGAATGACAGAAGACATCTTAAAACTCATGGAAATAAGAAGAAATAACACAAATAACATGGAAAAATATGAAAAGATCTACAGGAAAATTAAGAAGCTATGCAAAGAGGCAAAAGAAACATGGCTTGAGGAAAATTGCAAGGAAATTGAAACCAACACAACACCCGGAATACCAAATTAATGCACAAAAGAATTAATGCCATCACTAACAAAAGAACACACACATCAACGGGTTGCCTAAAAACCAAAGATGGCAAAATCATAATAGAAAATAATCAGATTTTACATGCGTCGTCAGATTATATGAAAGACCTTTATGATGATACAAGAGAAGAACAATATGATCATCGGAATAATAATGAAGGACCTTCAATTTTGAAGATGGAAGTTCAGAATGCTCTTAACCATATGAAAACTGGCAAGACCCCGGGTACAGATAACATCACAATAGAAATTATCAATGCCTTAGAAGAATATGAAATAGACCAAGTCACCAGACTGCTGAACGCAATATCTGATACTGGAGATATACCTCCTGAATTATGTAATTCTATATTTATTGCAATCCCAAAGAAATCTGGAGCCGTGGAATGTGATCAACATAGAACAATTAGTATAATGAGCCACATCACGAAGATTCTGCTGAGAATTATCATGCAAAGAATTAGGAAGAAAATACAACCCGAAATAGGAGAAGAACAATGTGGGTTTGTAGAAGGCAATGGTATAGTAAATAGTTTTAGTTTTAGTCGTTGGATCAACATCACGGCACACGGTTTAGCCCATAAGTGCTCCGTTTTCCTCCTCAAACTCAAACCTGAGTCTGGAGAAACTCAGCTCAATGCACGAACTCCGTTGCATCGGCGAGGATCCTTTCAGGCACAGTAAATATTGTGTATATACTGAGAATAGTAGTTGAACGTTCTATTGAAGTAAACAAAGATCTATATATTTGCTTTATTGACTACACAAAGGCTTTCGATGAAGTGAGACATGTCGACATGATAAGGATGCTTGAAGATCTACACATTGATGGAAACGATCTTAGACTTGTAAAAAACATATATTGGAAACAACAAGCTGCCATCAGAATTGATAATGATGTAGGTCAATATCAGCATATTAAAAGAGGTGGGAGACAAAGATGTGTAATGTCTCCAGATCTTTTTTCCCTGTGCAGTGAAAATATTTTCAGAAATATAGAAGATATGGAAGGAATCAACATTGGGGGAAGATACATCGATAACATTAGATATTCAAATGATACAGTCTTGATTGAAGACAATGAACAGGACCTGCGACATTTAGTAGATGCGGTTGTTGCACACAGTGAGCAACTAGGGTTAGAATTGAATAGTAAAAAGACACAGAATATGGTCGTCACTGGGAAGAAGGAAATACCACAATGTGATATACGAATAAATGGGCATATTCTTAAGCAAGTTAATCGGTACAGTTATCTCGGAACAGTCATAACATCTAATGGGAAATGCCCTGAAGAGATTAGAACAAGAATTGCCATTGCGAAAGTAGCCTTTTGCAGGATAAAAAGCATACTGACCAATAAAAAGATATCAATTGAAACGAGAAAAAGAGTGTTAAAGTGCTACATAGAACCTGTACTTTTGTATGGATGTGAAGCGTGGACAATGAGCAGTCAAGCTGAAAAACATCTGATGGCTGTGGAAATGTGGTTTCTGAGGAAAATGCAAAGAATACCATGGACAGACAGAAAAACCAATGAACAAGTCCTTCAAGAAACAAATGAAGATCGTAAACTGATTAGAGACATTAGACGTAGACAGTCAAAATTTTTTGGGCATGTTATGAGAAGAAATGACTTGGAGAACTTGGTGACAACTGGCAAGATCGAAGGGAAGAGACCAAGGGGAAGACCTAGAAGTAAATACCTGGATGGCTTGGCCACGTGGCATGGTCGAGACAGGAACACGGAGCTGATCCACGACTCTGGTGATCGAGCGAGATGGCAAAACATGACCGCCCACACTTATTGGCATGAAACATGATGGATGGACCTCACTATGGACGCATCGTTTCAATGATGAAACAAGTGCACTTTCGCGCTCGCCAACAGTCTTTTTTTTTTAACACGTTTGTTCGATTGTCTAGTCTGTAGTCCAGTATTGCTGACCTGTCTTTCAGGATTGTCCAGTCTGTATTTATGACCTATCTTTCAGGATTGTCCAGTCTGTATTTATGACCTATCTTTCAGGATTGTCCAGTTTGTATTTATGACCTATCTTTCAGGATTGTCCAGTCTGTATTTATGACCTGTCTTTCAGGATTGTCCAGTCTGTATTTATGACCTGTCTTCCAGAATTATCCAGTCTGTAGACCAGTACTGATGACCTCTCCAGGGATTTTCCAGTCTGTTGTCGATAACTGATGACTTCTGTTCCAGGATGTCCACTCTGTAGTGCAATATTGATGATTTCTCCCAGGATTGTCCAGTCTATAGTCCAGTATTGATGACACCTCTCCCAGTATTGTCCCGTCTGTAGTCCAGTATTGGTGACTAGTACAAGAGTGTGTGGGACAGAAATGGAATAAGCCTGCGAACAAAGCTGAAAGTCTACAAAGCAGCTGTATTATCCACACTGCTATATGCTTGTGAAACCTGGACTGTTTATCAGCGAAACACTAAGAAATTAAACCACTTCCACACAGTCTGCCTTAGGAAGCCATTGAAGATTAAATGGCAAGACAAGATCCCAGACACTGAAGTTCTAGAAAGAGCGTCCATGCCCAGTATCCACACTCTACTAATGAAGAATCAGAATCGCTGGGCTGGTCATTTGACTCGCATGCCAGATCGCAGGCTTCTTAAGCGAATTTTTTATGGCGAGCTGCGTTGTGGTCAAAGCCCTCAAGGCGGCCAGAGGAAACGCCTTAAAGACACTGTAGATCTCACTAGAAGCTTTTGGAATTCATCTTGACATTTGAGAGACTGCTGCCAAAGACCGAAATTCGTAACATACATCATTACGCAAGGGTGCAGTCACTTGTGAAGAAAACAGGACTGCAAGAGCTGTGAAGAAAAGGCTGGACAGAAAAACCACCGCAAGAGATCCTCCTTCTGGAACGTCAAGTATTCTTTGCCCACATTGTCAAAGAACATTTCGAGCCAAAATAGGTCGTACCAGCCATCTTAGAACTCACGGCCCCATACTTTCAACCCCACTGGATGAAATGAATGGTCATCATCATTGTTGATGGACAAACAGCATTGATGACTTCTATCCAAGGATTGCCCAGTCTATAGTCCAGTATTGATGACCTCTCTCCCAGGATTGTCCAGTATTGACGACTTCTCTCCCATGATTACAGTCTATAGTCCAGTATTAATGACCTCTCTCCCAGGATTGTCCAGTATTGACGACTTCTCTCTCATGATTGTCTAGTCTGTAGTCTAGTATTGGTGACCTCACCCATGATTGTCCAGTCTATACTCCAGTATTGATGACTTCTTTCCAATGATTGTCCAGTCTGTAGTCCAGTATTGATGACCTCATCCATGATTGTCCAGTCTGTAGTCCAGTATTGATGACCTCACCCATGATTGTCCAGTCTATACTCCAGTATTGATGACTTCTTTCCAATGATTGTCCAGTCTGTACTCCAGTATTGATTACCTCACCCATGATTGTCCAGTCTGTAGTCCAGTATTGATGACCTCACCCATGATTGTCCAGTCTATACTCCAGTATTGATGACTTCTTTCCAATGATTGTCCAGTCTGTAGTCCAGTATTGATGACCTCATCCATGATTGTCCAGTCTGTAGTCCAGTATTGATGACCTCACCCATGATTGTCCAGTCGATACTCCAGTATTGATGACTTCTTTCCAATGATTGTCCAGTCTGTAGTCCAGTATTGATGACCTCACCCATGATTGTCCAGTCTGTAGTCCAGTATTGATGACCTCACCCATGATTGTCCAGTCGATACTCCAGTATTGATGACTTCTTTCCAATGATTGTCCAGTCTGTAGTCCAGTATTGATGACCTCACCCATGATTGTCCAGTCTGTAGTCCAGTATTGATTACCTCTCCCATGATCGTCTAGTATTGATGACCTCTCTCCCAGGATTGTCCAGTCGATAGCCCAGTAATGATTATCTCACTTCCAGAATTGTCCAGTCTGTAGTCCACTATTGATTACCTCTTCCAGGATTGTCCAATATTGATGACCTCTATTCCAAGATTTTCCAGTCTATAGTCCAGAATTGATTACCTCTCTCCCAGAATTGTCCAAGCTGCTGATATTCCAAGAAGCCAGACCAAACATCAAATGCAGGTCATTGTAACTGTAGTTTTAACACTGGCTGTAACCATGGCAGCGGTGGATCCCCGAGCCAGGTGGTGCGAGACCAGGTGTCAGGAGCTGCACGAGACGGACTGTCCTGACCAGGATCGTGAGTAGTGTGTGTGGCCAGCCTGATGTGTGTTTGTGTTTGTGATGTGTTCTTGTTCTGTATGTTGTGTGTTGTCATTTGTATTTGTGATGTGTGTTTATATTGTTTGATGTGTTCTTGTGTTGTGTTATTTGTGATGTGTTTTGAGTAGGATGTGTGTTATGTGATGTGTGTTTCGTGGTGTGTGACGTGTGTTGTGTTGTGTGGTGTGTGATGTATTTTTGTGTTGTAGAGGCATGAGTCAGGGATTGAGTAACTGAGATAGTGAGTGTGTAAATAGGTAACTGACTTCCTGAATGAGTGAGTTACTAATTCAGTAACTGAGTGAGTGATTAAATGGGTAAGTAAGTGAGTGAGTTAGTGACTAGATAGCGAAACGAGTGAGTGGACAAATGGCTAGCTAAGTGAGTGAGTGAGTGAGTGAGTGAGTGAGTGAGTGAGTGAGTGAGTGAGTGACCCAAGGGTCAAGTCAATCAGCCAATCAAACTGGAGCGTCGATTGAGTGCAGCCAGCAATAGCATGATCATACAGGCAGACCCTCAGACAGACAGACAGACAGACAGACAGACAGACAGACAGACAGACAGACAGACAGACAGAGATTATCAGTGCAAGAAAGGTATCAGTGCAAGAAAGATTGTCAGTGTCAGTACAAGAAAGATTGTCCGTTCAAGAAAAACTGTCAGTGTGAGAAAGATTGTTTTAACACCGTATGATTGCCCTCGTCTCCACTGGTTATAAATATGGTCTTTATGGTGAATCTTTATCTCTGTTACAGTTTATCTCTGTGACAATTTATTGTTCTATCAGTTCCGTTTATGGCGATTTTATTTGTAACAGGATTATATATGTAATGTAGTTACTTCTCTATCAACTTTATCTCTCTCAATAGTGATGTCACTGACAGATTTATCTCTCTAGCAGATTTATTGCTCTGTTAGATTATCTCTGTGACATATTTATCGCTTTGTCCATCAGATGGTACTTTTGCCTTAATTCACCCCAAACAAACAAGAATCCCTTCGAGCCTCATTTGCATCGATCCTGCAATCACTTTCCGGTTAGGGTTAGGGTTAGGATTAGGGTTAGGGTTATGTGTGTGTATGTGTGTCGACGACACATATATACACACACACACGACACATATACACACAACCCTACCCCTAACCCTAACCGGAAAGTGATTGCCGGACCGATGCAAATGAGGCTCGAAGGGATTCTTGTTTGTTTGGGGTGAATTAAGGCAAAAGTACCCATCAGATTTATCTCTGTGAATATTTATCTGTCCAACAGATGTATCTGTGACACAACTATCTCTGTGGTATATTTATATCGCCGTCAGATTTCTCTCTGTGATAGATTTATCTCTCTATCAGATGTACGAGTATTTCTGTAATATATTTGTCTCTAAATCAGACTTATCTCTGCAATAAATGTGTTCACAGAATGCCCGGAGATATCATCAGAAGAGTCAGAAGACAGCGAAGAGGACACGTTGGAGAACTCGATTTGTGTTAGTCCATGTGAGGACCTAAAGGATTCGTGCACTTCCTCTTGCTATAAAGCCTACACTGTGTGCCAGGCTGGTTGCCGCAGCAGCAGAAGCTCCACCAGCCCGCCCCAGACCTGTTTCCGGCCATGTTTTGAGGAGAAGTTCGAACAACTGCAGGAGGCGCCATCGCCGTAGTCGCCATTTGTGGCCATGTTCATTAAAATGTTCTCTCTATAAAACGAAACAATCTTGTGTTTGTGATGGCGAAACTTGTACTCAAAGCTCTTATGTTTGAAGCCTGGCCCTTTCTACAATGTTTCTTCTTCTTCTTCTTCTTCTTCTTCTTCTTCTTCTTCTTCTTCTTCTTCTTCTTCTTCTTCTTCTTCTTCTTCTTCTTCTTCTTTCTAGTTTTCTGCTTCTTCTTCTTCTTCTTCTTCTTCTTCTTCTTCTTCTTCTTCTTCTTCTTCTTCTTCTTCTTCTTCTTCTTCTTCTTCTTCTTCTTCTTGTGGTTAGTTCGTCAATAAATAATCCGTGTCATGAGTTCCCCTGCCCTGCCCCAAGTGCCCCAAGACTTACGTGGCTATGCGTTGTGCTGGGAGTATGTCTGCAGATGTGAACCACCGAACGAGTCTGAGCTGAGCACCAAAGACCTGGTTGTAGTACCATTTTATGAGAACCTGTGGCTCAAAGTCTGGGAGGGGGTGCGGGAATCCCGTGAGCTGATTCTCCTCGTGCAGCGGGCACGCGCGCGACTGAACCGTGAGGGGTATACAGCCCTTGTAAAGCCCAATTGTTGTTGTTGTTCCCTTGTGTAGTCTGCCTGCGATAAGTGGTCACAGTGTGTGTGATATATGGCTATAGCGCTACATCTACTAGCTTAGGGCATTCAACAACTAGAATAGTCTACTTCTACAATAAACAGAACATTCTATAATAAACATAACTAGGGCATTCAACAACTAGAATATTCTACTTCTATAACAAACAGAACATTCTATATTCAACATAACTACGGCATTCCACAACTAGAATATTTTACTTCTATAACAAACATAACATTGTACAAGTAACACAACTAGAGCATTCAACAACTAGAACATTCTACTTCTATAACAATGAAAACATGCTACAATTAACACAACTACAGTAGTAAGGGAGGAGTTATAGACTACGGATTGTGCCATGGTCTGCCACATTTACTAAGAATAAAGAGGGAGGACCGATGAGGACAGGTCGTTTTTTTTAGTAAGAGCAAAGAAGGGGGAGTGTGGACACATAATTTATGCATAATCGATTAGTGTGTGCCGGGTGTTACCGTTTGTTGTATTCGTACCTTTGTTAAGATCGGTGAACAGCTGTGACCGAAAAGTAGATATTGCCGTAGGTGTATAGGACCAGAAATAATGTGTATTGTAAATTACACCTGTCGACGACAGGTGTCGTTTTTAAAAAGATCATCGTTATATGTTAACAATGAGAAATGAATTGAGACACGTGGCCAGTTGGTACCACAGGCATTGCAGATGGTGCGATAGCCTATACGGTAGAGTGTGACTGGGTATCACCAATGTGTAAAGAGGATGTCTAATTGGTCATAGGAGGTGTGGTGAGATATCAACAATGTGTAACTGGGGTGTCTAGTTGCTGCCAATGCGCTTGACAGGTTAGAATCCTACTGTGTGGTGGAGTAGTATTTCAATGGTCGAGTATGTAACGGTGCTAGGTGGTGGCGTAGCGTTTGAGGTTCGAATCACGTTGCTGGTCGATAACTGTGTCCACCCTAGACGGGGGTCTTTTTTAATTGTCTACTAAGGGGTGGTGAGGGGTTAGAGGTGAGAAGTCAGAGGTTCTCCGTGTCGTCGTTGTAGGTGTAGTGTTCGAATCTCGGTGCATTTTTGTTGTTAAAGATTACAGGTCGAGGGGGTGTCTATTAGGTCAGAGGAGTTTGATCCGTGTATAACAGCGGTGTCTAGCTGCTGCCATTGCACTTGACAGGTTTGAAGCCTACTGTGTGGTTGGAGTAGTGTGGTGGTGGTAGAGTATGTAACGGTGCTAGGTGGGGGTCGAGGGGTGTCTATTTGGTCAGAGGGGTTTCATCAGTGTATAATAGCGGTGTCTAGTTGCTGCCATTGTGCTTGACAGGTTCGAATCCTACTGTGTGGTGGTGTAGTGTGGTATTGGTCGAGTGCGTAACTATGTTAGGTGGTGCCGTGGGCATCATTTGAGATTCGAATAATGCGCCTGGTGGATAACTATAGCCAACATAGGCCCCGGTGGTTCGAATCCCGCTGTGTTGCTTTGCACTCTCCTCAGAAGCATCAGTTCCACAATCAGCAGATTCAGCGTGACTGCTTAGTGTCTTCACGTTCATACAAAAGTACAGGTTCTATGTAGCGCCGCAACACTCTTTTTCTCGTAGCAATTGACATATTTGTATTGTTCATTATGTTTTTCGTCTTGCAAAAGGTTATCTTCGAAATGGCGATTCTTGTTCTAATCTCTTCAAGGCATCTCCCATCAATTGTTATGACTGTTCCGAGATACTTGTATCTATTCACTTGTTTCAGAATATTCCCATTTACTTGTATATTACATTGTGGTATTTCGTTCTTCCTAGTGACGACCATAAGCCGAGTCGTTTTATAATTTAATTCTAACCCTAGTTGTTCACTGTGTGCAACAAACGCCTCTACTAAATATTGCAGATCCCGGGCAGTGTCCGTTGTTATATGAAGGCAGTTGACAATTTAAATTAGATGAAGACCTTTGATTACAGAAATTAAATGAAGACCCCAGGAATGCTAACCTGGTCAAAAATGCACTCTAAAAGTCGGATGTGTTGGCCTAAGGGTTCGACCCAAGGGTGCCTAACGAGACACACCGCAATCACATCTGAAAAAACACTCCGGATGAACGCAAAGAAGAAGAAGAAATGAAGACATTTGACTAGAAATATTTAATAAAACTACGAAAAAAACGGAGATCTAGCGGCGTGAGAAAAGCATATAAGTATGTTAACTGATTTAGGGCCGAATGGTAATATATTGCCAAATATGACTTCCCATTTAAGCAGAAGGATGATATATTGCCATACTAAAAACATCATATTATTTGTTTTTGTGATTTTTTTTACCTTCCACAATTTCAATGCTGAGTGACCAGAAATTTATAATAAACTACTTGTTCATTTGTTTGTGTACCATGTTAGGCCCAAACCTACTTTTTGCTTGGCACTGAAGCAGTTAATGTCAGTTCCTGTGAACATATTTAGCTGAAGCATTCTGAATAGTATATGAATATTTAGCTTTAAGGTGAAATCAGTACTGCTGTACCGATCGGAAACACGAAGAACGACTAAACCAATTACTAATAAGCAACAAACATTCATTAACTGGTGCTCATGTAGTTCACCCTTGTCGTTCATGTCTCCTTCGACATTTAGTATAATGCCTGTAGTCAAATTGTCGGCTTCAAAATATGTTTTCATAGTATATGCGTATATGAAGATATATTCAAGGTGATTTCTAAGTACAGTTTCCTTATGATGCGGTTTACACATTTCAGATATCGCGCACATTTAAACATTAAGAGTGAAAAAAAGGATGTTGTAGACGTTTTTCATGTGTTTCTTGCAGGATTTTATCATTTGTTGTTCTAGCTGGTCATGGTGTGTAAATTTTCACCACATCTCCACTGATGGTTTTAATCTTGTCTGATCATTTCCCACACTTCACAGTCGTACAAAAGTACAGATTCTTTGAAAGACAGAGACACTTTGCCGCTATTATTAACCAAAATGACAAATGTGAGACCGGCTAATATGTAAGTATTTGTAAATAAAGATACACAGGGCTGGCTATTATATAACGATAACAAAGGTATATAGCTGTATAAAACAACCGTAGGAGAGATGTGAGCACCGGTGCCAGTCGGGAATACTGTCTTTAATTAACAGCTAGCGAGTCATACACAGACGAGTGTTTAGCGCAGTTTATCAGCTGTATAATACTACATACCCACACAACAAGCTGTCGTGCCTCGACCTTATGCAGCTCAAGTAACATGTTAGCGAAATTATTAAGAAGGTTGACCAAAAACAGAAATATATTGACCAAATTTATAAAATTTAGGAACATTTATTAGCCAGACTAATAAAATTCTTGGTCAAAATAAGAAATATCTCAATCAAGCTTCTAAATATAGAAAAATATACTAGTCAAACTAATAAAAATTTTTGGCAAAATACAGAAATATCTCGACCAAACATAAAAAGTAGGAAAATTGTTAGCCAAACTAATAAAACTGTTGGCCAAAATAGGAAATACCTCGACCAACATTATAAAAAGTAGGGAAAATGGTAACCAAACTAATTGAAAATGGTGACCAAAATAGGAAATAGCTCGACCAAATTTATAAAAAAAAAACGTAAGAAAATTGCTTCTCAAATGTGAAAAATATTGGTCAAATAGGAAATAATATTAGCCAAATGTGAAAAATATCGGTAAACTTATAAATTCTCGTCCGAATTCATAAAAAGTAGGAAATAATGTTAGCCAAATGTGAAAATTATCGACCAAGTAAAGAAATGTCTCGTTCAACCTTATAAAAATTAGGAAATGTTGTTAACCTAATGAGAAAAATATTGGCCAAATGAAGAAACATTTACACCAAATTCATTAAAAAATAGGAAAATTTGTCAGCCGAAATGGGGAAAAGGTCGGTCAAATACAGAAATATCTCAACCAAACTTATAAAAAGTAGGAATAAATAGTGGTCAAGTAAAAAATACCTCACCAAAACTTATAAAATGTAGGAAAACGTGTTAGCCAAAGGGAGGGGGGGGGATATTGGTCAAACTAAGAAACATGTCGAAAGAACTAGGAAAATAAGTGAACCAGAGTAATAAAAATGTTGGGTAAATGCAGAAATATGTCGACCAAACTTATAAATATCTCCGCCAAACTTATGAACAGTAGGAAATTTTTTTAACGAAATGTGAAAAAATATCGACCAAGCTTATAAAAATATCCGCCAATCTTACGAAAAGTAGGAAACTTTGTTAACCAAAGGTGAAACTATATCGGCCAAATATAGAAATATCTCAACAAAACTTATGACAAGTAGGAAAATGTGTTAACCAAATGGAAAACATATTGACCAAGTAAAGAAATGTCTCAGGCAAACTTATAAAAAGTAGAGAAATGTTTGTTAACATATTGAGAGAAATATTGGCAAGTAACAAATAGCTCATTCAAATTTATAAAAAGTAGGAAACATTGTTAATCAAATGTGAAAATATTTGCCAAGTAAAGAAATATTTCAACCAAAGTTATAAAAAATAGGAAAACTTCTTAGCCAAAATCGGGAAAAGATGCCCAAATCACGACATTTCTCAACTAAATTTATAATAAGTAGGAAACTTTGTTAGTCAAAGGGAAAAATACGGCCAAATCACGAAATATTTCACTCAATCTTGTTAAAAGTAGAAAAATTTGTTACTCAAATGGGAAAATATCGACCAAGTAAGGAAATAATGTTAGTCAAATGGGGAAAATATTTGTCAAGTAAAGAAATATTTCAACCAATCGCGTAAAAGTAGGAAAATGTGTTAACCAAAAGTGAAAATACTTCAGCCAAATCAGAAATATCTCAACCAAACTTATGAAAAGTAGGAAAATGTGTTAACCAAAAGGGGGAAAATATTGACCAAGTAAAGAAATGTCTCGTCCAAGCTTATAAACAGTAGGAAAATTTTTTAACCAAATGTGAAAAAATATCGGCCAAACATATAAATATTTCAACTAAATTTATACAAATTAGGAAAATTTGTCAGCAAAAATAGGGAAAAATGTTGACCAAGTAAAGACAAATTTACACCATACTTATAAAAATTTGGACAATTTAGAAATAAATCCAGTGAGCTAATAATCAATTGATTATGTGGTTGTTTCGGGATTTGAAATTTAAATATTGAGCACAACCCACTACTGGCAACGCCGATCGTTGGAGGCCTAGTGTTCCTTGTCAGTGAGAAGTCCTGATCGTTCGGGTCCCATCGATTGACGGACGTCGGTCGCGGCGATTGGGCAATCTTGAGCATAGCCTACGATGGGTAGCGTTGTGATATTCTGTTGTGATAATTTGGTGTGTCCAGTGTGTGCCGCGTGGTTACACACCCGCTTCACACGCGTGATCCGGGACTGTTTCCGGATCCGGTCAGGGATATGCACTACTGACGAGCTCAAACGAGGGCGAAACTCGAGTATAGTGCTTCCATATTGACGTGGATAGGCCTTAGGTTCATACCAGAGTGCGATCGGCGTTGCCAGTAGTGGGTTGTGCTCAATATTTAAATTATACTAAATGTCGAAGGAGACATGAACGGCAAGGGTGAACTACATGAGCACCAGTTAATGAATGTTTGTTGTTTATTAGTAATTGTTTTAGTCGTTCTTCGTGTTTCCGATCGGTACAGCAGTACTGATTTCACCTTAAAGCTAAATATTCATATACTATTCAGAATGCTTCTGCTAAATATGTTCACAGGAACTGACATTAACACACTTATATGCTTTTCTCACGCCGGTAGATCTCCGGGTTTTTTTTTCGTAGTTTTATTACATATTTCTAGTCAAATGTCTTCATTTAATTTCTGTAATCAAAGGTCTTCATCTAATTTAAATTGTCAACTGCCTTCATATAATTTATGTGATCAACAGACACTGCACTGGATCTGCAATATTTAGTAGAGGCGGTTGTTACACACAGTGAACAACTAGGGTTAGAATTAAATTATAAAACGACACGGCTTATGGTCGTCACTAGGAAGAACGAAATACCACAATGTAATATACGAGTACATGAGAATATTCTGAAACAAGTGAATAGATACAAGTATCTCGGAACAGTCATAACAATTGATGGGAGATGCCTTGAAGAGATTAGAACAAGAATCGCCATTTCGAAGATAACCTTTTGCAAGATGAAAAACATAATGGCCAATAAAAAGATGTCAATTGCTACAAGAAAAAGAGTGTTGCGGAGCTACATAGAACCTGTACTTTTGTATGAATGTGAAGACACTAAGTAGTCACGCTCAATCTTCTGGTTGTGGGACTGATGTTTCTGAGGAGAGTGCAAAGCAACACAGCGGGATTCGAACCACCGGGACCTATGTTGGCTATAGTTATCCACCAGGCGCATTATTCGAATCTCAAATGATGCCCACGGCACCACCTAACATAGTTATGCACTCGTACCAATACCACACTACACCACCACACATTAGGATTCGAACCTGTCAAGCACAATGGCAGCAACAAGACACCGCTGTTATACACTGATGAAACCCCTCTGACCAATTAGACATCCCCTCGACCCCCACCTAGCACCGTTACATACTCAACCACCACCACACTACCCCAAACACACAGTAGGATTCAAACCTGTCAATCGCAATGGCAGCAGCTAGACACCGCTGTTATACACTGATGAAACCCCTCTGACTTAATAGACACACCCTCGACCAGTAATCTTTAACAACGAAAATGCACCGAGATTCGAACGCTACACCTACAACGACGACACGGAGAACCTCTGACTTCTCACCTCTAAGCCCTCTCCACCCCTTAGTAGAAAATTGTAACATATCTCCGTCTAGGGTGGATACAGATATCGACTCACAGCGTGATTTGAACCTCAAACGATGCCTACGTCACCACCTAGCACCGTTACATACTCGACCACTGAAACACTACCCCACCACACAAAAGGATTCGAACCTGTCAAGCGCATTGGCAGCAACTAGACACCCCAGTTACACATTGTTGATATCTCACCACACCTCCTATGACCAATTAGACATCCTCTTTACACATTGGTGATACCCAGTCACACTCTACCGTATCGGGTATCGCACCGTCTGCAATGCCTGTGGTACCAACTGGCCACGTGTCTCAATTCATTTCTCATTGTTAACATATAACGATGATCTTATTACAAACGACACCTATCGTCGACAGGTGTAATTTACAATACACATTATTTCTGGTATTATACACCTATGGCAATATCGACTTTTTGGTCACAGCTGTTCACCGATCTTAACAAAGGTACAAATACAACAAACGGTAACACTCGGCACACACCAATCGATTATGCATAAATTATGTTCCCTCATTCCCCCTTCTTTGCTGTTACCAAAAAAACGACCGGTCCTCATGGGTCCTCCCGGTCCTCCCTCTGTATTCTTAATAAATGTGGTAGACCATGGCACAACCCGTAGTCTATAACTCCTCCCTTACTACTAACTACGGCATTCAATAACTAGAACATTCTACTTCTATAACAAACATATAATTGTACAATTAACACAACTAAAGCATTCCACATTTAGAATACTCTACTCCTATAACTAATGGAAAAGTCTACAGTTAACACAACTAGAGCATTCAACAACTAACATATTTTACTTCTATAACAAACAGAACATTTTACTATTAACACAACTAGGGCATTCCACAACTAGAATATTCTACTTCTATAACGGGGGCTGCGTGGTCTCGAGGTATGGTCTCCGCCTCGAGTGCTGGAGGTTCGGGTTTAAGCCCCGGGGAGGACCGGGACCTATTTCATGTGGACTTCTGGTAATAAAATTGCCCCTGGTATCTGGGTAGTGAGATCGGACGCCCGTGTGTATTGTTGTGCACGTAAAAAATCCCTTGGCAGTTGGAAATCGAAAAAGAGTAACCTAACGGCGCTGCCCGGGCAAAATTTCGAGTTAAAAATCTACCCAAAGTATTTAAGGATCCTCGCCGGTGCTACGGAGTTCGTGCACTGAGTTGAGTTTCTCCAGACTCAGATATGAGTTAGGAGGAGGGCGGCGCACTTATGGGTTACACCATTGTGCCATAATGTTGATCCATCGACTAAACTAAACTAAACTAAACTTCTATAACAAACATAACATTCTACAATTAACACAACTAGAGAATTCAGCGACTAGAATATTCTACTTCTATAACAAACAGTACATTATACAATTAACACAACTAGAGCATTCATTCATTCATTCATTCATTCATTCATTCATTCAGTAGCGTGTTCTTTGCAGAACCTCGCTCTCATAACAGCCTTCCGGATAACCTCTCGATCATAAGCAAAATGTCTTGCGTCCGATGCACCCATCTGGAGATCATCCGCCACATCCTGCACCCATCTTTTCTTTGGCCTTCCTCTTCCTCTCTTCCCAGGCATATACCCCTCCATTATTGTTCTCTCCAAACTTTCGTGGCGTTTCAAGTGACCAAAATATTTCAATTCTCTTTGTTTTATCGTCTTTAATAACCACCCTTCTTCAGTATTCAGCTCTTGAAGTATGGATGCATTTGTTCTTTTCTTTACCCAAGATATTCTTAGAACTCGTCTATAACATTGATATTCACGTGCATTTGTGCACTATTCAGCTTGTTTAGTAAGTGTCCAGGTCTCACAGGCGTGTGTTGCAATGGGAAAGATGCATGCTCTTAAAAATGTAATTTTTGTAGTTCTATCTGTCCCACTCCATAATTTATTCAGTTTTTTAGTTTTTGAAGAGCAATTGATAGTCGTCGTTTAATTTCTTTCATTGTGTCACCGTTGTGGTAATCGATGACCCAAGATATTCAAAATTTTCCACCACCTCAATTTTTCCTCATTAACATATATTTCTTTCTCCATAGTAGTATCGATGGTGTTTCCACCTTGTCGTGGTGGGGGAGCTTGAGTTTCTCAATGACCCTGAGAGCTATGCCGGCGGTAGCGTAGCTACCAGCAGGGCCTCCCAAGCCGGACAGGTCAAAGGGTAGAGAACAGACAAAGAGAAACACCCTGGTCCTCCAGGTTGGGGGTTGAAGCGTGGGGTTAACATCCCCACCTTTGTAAAAACCTTTCTTTGTTACGAAACAAATACATGAGCCTCGATATCGGACTGACTTACCATTAAAAGAACGGAAACATACAAATACCTGGGTACAATCTTCAACTGCTCCAACATCATAAGGGAAGAAATACAAACTAGAATCAACTCTGGAAATAAGATATACTATGCACTACAACATCTACTAAAATCAAAGGCGCTATCTCGTAACACCAAAATCACAATATACAAAACACTGATCAGACCAGTTGTGCTGTATGGCTCTGAAACCTGGAGTACAACGAAAGGAGACGAAGCCTTGTTACAAACCTTTGAGAACAAAATTTTAAGACGCATCTTTGGACCCATTAGGGATACACAAAGTGGAGAGTGGAAAAGAAGAAGTAACAAAGACATTTATGATTTGTTTAAGTCCCCGCTAATCACTGGTATCATGAAGGCTAATAGACTACAATGGCTGGGGCATATAGAAAGAATGGAAGATAATAGGGAAACAAAACTCGCTTACACTCAGGAAATAAATGACCGTAGACCCCGAGGTAGACCAAGAAGGCGGTGGAGAGATAATATACATACAGACCTACAAGCACTTGGAATCAACGACTGGCAAGAGAAGGTCCACCAGAGAGACGAATGGAGACAGATTGTATTTGCAGCAAAGAACCTCAATGGCTCGGAATGCTGAAGAAGAAGAAGATAGTAGTATCTGTATGCATTATTTTGTTTTTGCTATGTTAAGATATAAGTTGTGATTTTCACTATTCAATTGGTTTGAGGCTATTAGGTTTTCTATACCATTCTGTGTTGTGGATAGCAATACTGTATCATCAGCATACCGAATCTCTGGTATGTCAAGACCACCGACATTTAGGGCGTCATATAGCTCCCTGTTTATATCATCTCTTACATTTCTCATTATATTTTCGGCGTACAGGTTAAACAAATGGGGGACAGCACACATCACTGACGGACTCCTTGCTTGATGTCAAACCAATCTGATGTCTCGCCATCTATTCTAACTGCTGCTTGTTGGTCTAGATAGAGCATTCTTATGAATTGTATTACTTGTGATCGAAAGCCCATATTCCTCATGATTTCCCAAGGTGTCTGATGTTGTACACAGTCAAATGCCTTTGAATAATCCACAAAACATGAGAATATTCAACACCTAGAATATTCTACTTCTATAACAAACAGAACATTCTACAACTAACACAACTAGAGCATTCCACAACTAGAACATACTACAATTAACATAAATAAGGCATTCCACAATTAGAATATGCTTAGCAGTGACGGCGAGGGTCGTGAGAATCATGTTTGATGTAACAAAAGTAAATGTCCCATCATCACCTCATGTGTCGCTGCGTTGTCATCAGTTGCAGGGGAAAGAGTATGGTAGACCATCTGTCCACACTTCATCATCGACCCATTCCTGGGACTGCAACATGTAGTGCAGGGGATAGAGTATGGTAGACCATCTGTCCACACTTCATCTGAGATTCATGTCTGGGACTCAGCAATATCTAGTACAGGAGATGGCTTCTCAAACTGTCCCCGTTTGTCTATGTGTCTGGCATCAGTTGTATTCCCCACTTAATTTCTGACATCAGTCGTATTCCCCACTCAATGTCTGACATCCGTGGTATTCCCCGTGCAATGTCTGACACCATTTGTATTCCCCATACAATGTTTGACATCAGTTGTATTCCCCATGAATTGTCTGACAACAGTTGTATTCCCCATGCAATGTCTGACATCAGTTGTATTCCCCATGCAATGTCTGACATCCTTTGTATTCCCCGTGCAATGTCTGACATCATTTGTATTCCCCATGCATTGTTTGATATCAATTGTACTCTCCACGCAATGTCTGACATCAGTTGTATTCCCCGCTCAATGTCTGACATCAGTTATACTCCTCTCTCAATGTCTGACATCGGTTATACTCCCCTCTCAATATCTGACATCATTTGTATTCCCCGTTCAATGTCTGACATCAGTTATACTCGCCTCTCAATGTCTGACAGCAGTTATACTCCCCTCTCAATGTCTGACATCAGTTATACTCCCCTCTCAATGTTTGACATCAGTTGTATTCCCCATGCAATGTCTGACATCAGTTGTACTCCCCACTCAATGTCTGACATCAGTTGTATTCCCCACTCAATGTCTGACATCAGTTGTACTCCCCTCTCAATGTCTGACATCAGTGGTATTCCCCACTCAATGTCTGACATCAGTTATACTCCCCTCTCAATGTCTGACATCAGTTGTATTCCCCATGCAATGTCTGACATCAGTTGTACTCCCCACTCAATGTCTTACATCAGTTGTATTCCCCTCTCATTGTCTGACATCAGTTATACTCCCCTCTCAATGTCTGACATCAGTTATACTTCCTATGCAATGTCTGACATCAGTTGTACTCCCCGCTCAATGTCTGACATCAGTTGTATTCCCCACTCAATGTCTGATATCAGTTGTACTCCCCACTCAATGTCTGACATCAGTTGTATTCCCCACTCAATGTCTGACATCCGTTGTATTCCCCGTGCAATGTCTGACATCAGTTGTAATCCCCGTGCAATGTCTGATATCCTTTGTATTCCCCGTGCAATGTCTGACATCAGTTGTATTCCCCACTCAATGTCTGACATCAGTTGTACTCCCCACTCAATGTCTGACATCAGTTATACTACCCACTCAATGTCTGACATCAGTTGTATTCCCCACTCAATGTCTGATATCCGTTGTATGCCCCGTGCAATGTCTGACATCAGTTGTACTCCCCGTGCAATGTCTGATATCCTTTGTATTCCCCGTGCAATGTCTGACATCAGTTGTATTCCCCACTCAATGTCTGACATCAGTTGTATTCCCCATGCAATGTTTGACATCAGTTGTATTCCCGATGAATTATCTGACATCAGTTGTATTCCCCACTCAATGTCTGACATCCGTTGTATTCCCCGTGCAATGTCTGACATCAGTTGTACTCCCCGTGCAATGTCTGATATCCTTTGTATTCCCCGTGCACTGTCTGACATCAGTTGTATTCCCCATGCAATGACTGACATCAGTTGTACTCCCCACGCATTGTCTGTCATCAGTTGTACTCCCCAATGAATGTTTGACATCAGTTGTATTCTCCGCTCAATGTCTGACATCAGTTATACTCCCCTCTGTATGTCTGACATCAGTTATATTCCCTTCTCAATGTCTGACATCAGTTGTATTCCCCGCTCAATGTCTGACATCAGTTATACTCCCCTCTCAATGTCTGACATCAGTTATACTCCCCTATCAATGTCTGACGTCAGTTATACTTCCCGTGCAATGTCTGACATCAGTTGTACTCCCCACTCAATGTCTGACATCAGTTGTATTCCCCTCTCAATGTCTGACATCAGTTATACTCCCCACTCAATGTCTGACGGCAGAGATGTGGATGAGGACAGTATAGAAAATCATCAATGTGAGTACAAGACAATGGCCCTTCTACGAGCCTGTAGGGGCAGGGGGGGGGGGGGGGGGGGGGGCCGCGGTGCTGACCAGTCGACACTCGGTGGGGCAGGGGGCTCGCGGTGCTGACCAGGCGACATTTGGCGGGGCAGGGGGCTCGCGGTGCTGACCAGTCGACACTCGGTGGGTGATGTGGTCAGCGCCTTCACCTCCCATGACATTCCAGGTACACATTGTAAGCTCTGTAAACCCGGGGTGGCAGGTCAAAGGTCACCATCCGCCTCAATACACACTCGAACTCGGGACCACCGGGCTTGCAGGTGTATTTATTGTATTGTCTAGGTGTGGGGGGGGGGGGGCTTAATTTACCCCGAGGTACATACCCAAACCAAACCTTCATTCTATGTAGCTGTATTTTACTGTATTGTCCAGACGAAGGGGACTTCCTTGACTCTAGAGTTCAAGTCCACACCTTCAGTCGGTGTAGCTGTATTTTATTGCATTGTCCAGGTGGAGGGGAGTTTATTGACTCTAGAGTTCAAGTCCACACCTTCAGTCGGTGTAGCTGTATTTTATTGCATTGTCCAGGCGAAGGGGACTTCCTTGACTCTAGAGTTCAAGTCCACACCTTCAGTCGGTGTAGCTGTATTTTATTGCATTGTCCAGGTGGAGGGGAGTTTATTGACTCTAGAGTTCAAGTCCACACCTTCAGTCGGTGTAGCTGTATTTTATTGCATTGTCCAGGCGAAGGGGACTTCCTTGACTCTAGAGTTCAAGTCCACACCTTCAGTCGGTGTAGCTGTATTTTATTGCATTGTCCAGGTGGAGGGGAGTTTATTGACTCTAGAGTTCAAGTCCACACCTTCAGTCGGTGTAGCTGTATTTTATTGCATTGTCCAGGTGGAGGGGAGTTTATTGACTCTAGAGTTCAAGTCCACACCTTCAGTCGGTGTAGCTGTATTTTATTGCATTGTCCAGGTGGAGGGGAGTTTATTGACTCTAGAGTTCAAGTCCACACCTTTAGTCTGTGTAGCTGTATTTTATTGCATTGTCCAGGTGGAGGGGAGTTTATTGACTCTAGAGTTCAAGTCCACACCTTTAGTCTGTGTAGCTGTATTTTATTGTATTGTCCAGGTGGAGGGGAGTTTATTGACTCTAGAGTTCAAGTCCACACCTTTAGTCTGTGTAGCTGTATTTTATTGTATTGTCCAGGTGGAGGGGAGTTTATTGACTCTAGAGTTCAAGTCCACACCTTTAGTCTGTGTAGCCTGTATTTTATTGTATTGTCCAGGTGGAGGGGAGTTTATTGACTCTAGAGTTCAAGTCCACACCTTAGTCCTGTGTAGCTGTATTTTCTGCATTGTCCGGTGGAGGGAGTTATTGACTCTAAGTTCAAGTCCACACCTTTAGTCTGTGTAGCTGTATTTATTGTATTGTCCAGGTGGAGGGGAGTTTATTGCTCTAGAGTTCCAAGTCCACACCTTTAGTCTGTGTAGCTGTATTTTATTGTATTGTCCAGGTGGAGGGGAGTTTATTGACTCTAGGGTTCAAACCCACACCTTTAGTCTGTGTAGCTGTATTTTATTGTATTGTCCAGGTGGAGGGGACTTCATTGACCCTGAGATACAAACCCAAACCTTCAGTCTGTGAAGCTCTATTTTATTTATTGTCCAGGTGGTGATGGTGGTGGTGGGTGGGGGGGGGGGTCGCCATTGACCCTGAGGTACAAACCCAAACCTTCAGTCTGTGTAGCTGTATTTTATTGTATTGTCCAGGTGGAGGGGACTTAATGACCCTGAGGTACAAACCCAAACCTTCAGTCTGTGTAGCTGTATTTTATTGTATTGTCCAGGTCGAGGGAACTTCATTGACCCTGAGGTACACACCCACAAATTCAGTCTGCGTAGCTGTATTTTGCCGGTCTCACTGGCCTAGGGGTTACACGACTTTCTCCGTAATCCCGTTTATCCACGCAGGGTCTCGCAGCGTGCGAGAATTGGAAGCGGTTCTACCAGCGCTGGTGACTTGCGGGATAAATGAGCCGGCCGCTCACAAAGCAATGGCAAACTACTGAGCGTAATCTTGCCAAGAAATCAACAATCAGCTGAAAGATGCTGATGTTGACAACGATGTCCTGTAAAGGATACGCATATCATTTTTGATAGCTGTATTTTACTGTATGTATATTAATTAACATGGTAATTAGCCTTGTTTATGTTTACAACATTCATTTCACAATGTTTATTTTTCTTCCTATGTAAATGTATAATGCTCTTGATGAACGAAAGACGAGTGATTGGAAGGGCCGAATGTAAGACGGGCCTGCGCTCCCAATTTGTGACCCTAATAAAGTTGATTTGATTTGATTTGTATTGTCCAGGTGGTGGTGGGGGGGGGGGCGGCTTCATTGAACCCACACCTTCAGTCTGGAGAGAAACATGTTGAGAAGCCCTGCTCACTGGTACAGCGGTGATGTCACATGCCTGGTCAGACGTGGCACACAGACAATGCCCGGGTCTTCTACCTTCACGTGTGTCATTGTACGACCGACCACAGACAGTTCTCAGCTGCCAGACCTCGCGCAACAACTGCACATCAATACGGTGACTTATTCAGAGTTAACACTTCTATTACACATCAATCAGTGACTTGTTCAAGTGAAAGTGTGTCTTTCCACGACTCTTGCTAACAGACAAAACAGCCCGTACAAAGTCTGTGGTATGTATGATTATATGGTACTGTCAGTTATATTTTTAAATTTAGCCAAATGTCTTGTTCCAAATGTTGCTGTTATGTAGCCGGGGGAGCAGAGCTGGGGTGAGCGCTCAACTTTGCATAAATACCCCATGGCTCGTGCATTCATCACCTCTGCAGCAAAAGTTCAACTCCTGGCCTTCACATGGCGGTACTGTTTTAACTAACAGGAGAGGGGCGGCAGCGAGACTCTGGTGCCGTAAAAATAACCAGAATGCTTTAGATATGTATGCACGTACATACATGCGCAGACACGTGTGTGCGTGCCTGCACATCTAAACATGTAAGACCAGGGTCTACTCTAGTAAAGGAAAGGTGCAGAAGACAGAGGCAACCAGCCAGGAGGAGCACCACAGAAATCAGGATGTCACGCAATTACGCCATGAAATATGTCGATTACTGTCAAACCTTGTGATGCTGGCCCTGCTATGGACGCCTAGGCAGGTGCAGTACCGGGCCCTATGCCTCTTAAGGGTCCAGCCAAAACGATTGGAAGTCGTTCTCAGATGTTTGAGAATAGAGCGTTTGGCCATACCACAAGACACTAGAATGCGAAAGACGATACAAGATGTGCCGTTTGACAAGGTTTCACACTGAAGAGAAGATGGCACCATGCTAGGATGTTGAACGACCATACTTCCCGCCAGGGTTGCCAGATCACTGTTATCAAATAAAGCCAAGTCATGAAATTTTTTAAAAAAAAAACAAAAAAGCCAAATATTGTCCAATAAAAATATCTATTAAAAATATATTTACAACACATGACAACCTCTTCTTCAAATAAGTATTCCTCTTCATTGTTGAGAAATTCAGTACGGGGTTCCTTAGAATATAAAATTTCAGCTTTGAAATGATTCAACATTTTGGATGAAGGAACAAATTCCTTACAGCACTTGTTTGAAAATAATAGTTCTGCTCTAATTCTAATAATTGCGTCTAAAAGAGACAGCTGAAGTCTATTCCTTGCTTTGGTTTTTATGCATGTTAAAAGAGAGAACACCCTCTCCACTACAGCATTGCTAATATGTGTTATTAAGCAAGTAAGAGCAAAAAAAGCAAGCTCTTTAAATTGGGGATGTTTCATGCCCCTTGCCAGAACTGCTCTGTATCTTTGGCAGTCCATTTCTTTAAATTGGTCTTCTTCCTTCCAATCTATAAAAGTCAATTTTTTGTATTGCTCTTCAATAATAGTGTGATTTTCTTCAGCCAAATGAAAAAAGGGCAATTTCGAAAATAGTGGTCTAGAAGCCTGGTTTAAGGTTAGTTCAGGGCTAAAATTGGTTAGATCTTTAAATATATTTGTTCCTGAAGGAAGCCGCTTTCTAACTTGATCAAGTGCTTCTTCTAGCATATATAAGCTACTTTCTTTGAGATCTAAGACCTCTTGTTGGCAATTAATTTTCGTATCAGAACTTTTCTGAATGTAGTTATAACACTCGGACAGGAATTTGATGCCAATATCAACATTAGAAATATCTTTTTTCTTATTATTGGTATCATAAATCCTACTATTAAGACTCTTGTAATGCAAAAATAGTTCTTCATGTAATTCGTGAGGATCTGCCTTACTTTTCTTAAAAAGGCTATTTAACCTTTGGAATTCCTGCACAATAGGGATTGCAAACTGAAAATAAAGATAGTTTATTTGATCTAGAAGCATTTCCTTTATAAGTCGTGACTTAAATTTAGTGTCATAATTTGCTAATTCAGCAGAAATAAAATAAGCCTTGAGTTTTTTCCAATTCATTAGAATGTTGAACATTACTTTTCCCCGGACAAGCCAGCGAGTAGGAGAAATTTTCTCAAAAGGAAGTGGTGCAGTTCCAACTTGCTGAAATTCTGTCGATGAGTTCATAATTTTGAATAAATCTTTCAATGCTTCTCGTCTTAGATTGCTATGTCTAAACCAATTTGGTATTTCTGTCAGGGGGGTACGGGGTGTCAGGCATTGGTAGCACCTTTGGTAAGGATGGCTCTCATGTCCTTTCAGGACCCATCCCCCACTGGTCCAAGTCTGACACCCAGCTCGTGCCTGTGGCTCCTAGTAGCTGTCAGCATGCGACAGCGGCCACCCCCCGGGCAACAGCTGTGAGAGGCTGGCTAAACCAGGCATGGGTATCCGATTTGGTGTCAAACCAAGAGGTAAACTAGGGTATGCCTACCCAGCATGTGAAGACAGGATTCGGCAGACTGCGCGGAAGAAATCATTCCTGATTCAACGGGCAAGACGGCGTTTACCTGCAAAGCGTTGTGGAACGTAATGAGCACGGCAAGGCACGTAGAGCGCCCTGGTCATCCACTGCACCTGTATTCGTCTCCAATCGTCTCGACTTGTCTTGCCACTGGACTCAGATGGACTCAGGCGAGAGAGTGAGGTCGACGAATTGCGCAACTCTTCCTCACTTTAATCCAAGTCATCGCGCAAGTCATTCTTCATCCAACGTCACATATCACCTTCAAGCCCTGTGGCGATGGGCGAGCGGCAAAGCGGCAGGCGTGGGTACGCTGGCAGCCGTAGTCGCAGACCTGCACACAGGCGGCTCAGGCCATATGGTCGTCTTCTACTGACCGGAGCAGCAGTGGGATTCGGCAGCCCCCTGAGCGACTGAGCAGCCCTCTATAGGAACACACTGCTCACCTCCATAGCATGAGGAAGGGGCTAGAAAAGGTGCCCTAAACATTGTCTGCTTCATCACTACCTAACCAGCTAGCCGCGGTTGGTGGGTACCCTAAACTGCGGTCGACATACAAAGAAAGATAAAACAAGCAAAGCTAAAAGAGTAAACCATATTCCCTTAACAATTGGAACTTGGAATGTACGCACCCTACTTGACAGAGACGGCGCGTCAGGTCCAGAGAGACGAACAGCACTGATTGGGAGAGAGCTGGGCAGGTACAACATCGACATTGCAGCCTTGAGCGAGACACGACTTGCAGAAGAAGGCCAAATCTGTGAAATTGGTGCCGGCTACACATTTTTCTGGAGTGGAAGGAAAAGCGAGGAAAGACGCCAATCCGGTGTGGGATTTGCCATTAAGTCGGCCCTGGTCGGCAAATTAGCTGGATTTCCAAAGGCTGTAAACGACAGGCTCATGACCATGAAGTTGCCTCTGCTGAATGGAAGGAAGCACGCAACCATTGTGAGTGTCTACGCACCAACTATGACCAACGAAGATGATGTCAAGAATAAGTTCTATGAGGACCTGCACAATGTATTAACATCTGTTCCCAAAGGAGACAAACTTATACTCCTTGGGGATTTCAATGCCAGAGTAGGCACGGACACCACCTCTTGGAGTGGCATTATTGGAAAGCATGGAGTCGGAAATTGTAACACCAATGGACTCCGCCTCCTTCAGACATGTGCCGAACATGATCTCCTGATTACGAACACAATTTTCCGTCTCCCCATGAGAAATAGGACATCGTGGATGCACCCTCGCTCGAAACACTGGCACCTCATTGACTATGTAATCGTCAGGAGGAGTGACAGACAAGACGTTCGAGTGACAAAATCCATGTGTGGTGCCGAATGTTGGACAGACCATCGTCTCATTGTCTCGAAAATGAACATCCACATCAGGCCACCACGGCGTCCTCAAGGGGCAAAAATGCAAACAAAGCTAAATGTCACCCGCCTAAACAGCAAGAAAATGCAGCAGTCGTTTGAAAATATGCTGGAAGACCGCCTCAAGCCCAATGCTGAAGCAAAACAGGATACAGAAACAGAATGGAGAGCCCTAAAGGACACGATTTACAACACTGCTATGGAAATCCTGGGTCCAGCCCCCCGAAAGCATAAAGACTGGTTTGATGAAAATTCCGAAGACATCAACCAATTGCTGGCCGAGAAACATCTTCTCCTCAAGGCACATTTGAATGACCCAAAGTCAACATAAAAAAAAGATGCTTTCAAGAACATTCAGAGAGTAGTGCAGCAGAAACTTCGGCACATGCGGGACTCCTGGCTGAGCAGCAAAGCTGATGAAATTCAGGGCTTTGCTGACAGACACGATATGAAAAACTTCTACGACTCACTGAAAGCGGTCTATGGTCCTTCATCACCAGGCATAGTTCCCCTCCTCAGTGCAGATGGGGGAACATTGGTCACCGATAAGAAAGAAATCCTCCAACGCTGGGCAGAGCATTTCAGCAAAATCTTAAATGCAACTTCCTTCTTCGATGATGAAACCATCAATTGCCTTCCTCAAGTTCCCACCAATGAGACTCTTGATGACCTGCCAACCATAGTGGAAATAAACAAAGCCATCCAGCAACTCTCCAGCGGCAAGGCACCTGGTCCTGACTCCATCCCAGCAGAGATATACAAGGCAGGTGGGCCGGTCCTAACAGAGCAGCTTCACCGAGTCTTCACAAACATATGGATGAACGAGACCATGCCACAAGATTTTAAGGACGCGTCAATAGTCCACCTTTACAAACGTAAAGGAAACCGCCAATCCTGTGACAACCACCGAGGCATCTCCTTGCTTTCAATTGCAGGGAAGATACTCGCCAGAATTCTTCTCAATCGCCTCACAGCCCATCTCGATCAAGGTCTTCTTCCTGAGAGTCAATGTGGCTTCAGAAAAGAACGTGGAACTGTTGACATGATTTTCGCTGCGAGGCAGCTGCAAGAGAAATGTCAGGAACAGAACTGTGAAATGTTCTCCACTTTCATTGACCTTACCAAGGCTTTTGATACAGTCAGCAGAGAAGGACTGTGGAAGATTATGGCAAAATATGGCTGTCCACGAAAGTTTGTCCAAATAGTGCGGCTATTTCATGACGGCATGCAGGCAAGAGTACAGGAAAATGGTGAGCTGTCTGAACCCTTTCCTGTCACCAATGGAGTGAAGCAAGGATGTGTCCTGGCACCAACACTGTTCAGCCTCATGTTTTCAGCCATGTTGATGAATGCCTTCGAGAACGACGACATTGGAATAGACATCAACTACCGTATGGATGGAAAGTTATTCAATCTCAGAAGGCTGAAAGCTAAAACCAAAATTAACAGTGGCACAGTCAGAGAGCTCCTGTTTGCTGATGATTGCGCTCTATACGCCAACTCAGAGGCGGACATGCAACATAACGTTTCAGCTTTCTCACATGCCTGTGCCAACTTTGGGCTCAATATCAACTTGGAGAAGACTGTAGTTATGTACCAGCCAGCTCCAGGGAATAATCACACTGTGCCGAATATCAAAGTGAATGATCATAGACTAAGTGTTGTGGACAAATTTACCTATCTTGGCAGCACCGTGTCACAAGCTGCCACAATCGATGACGAAGTGAATGCAAGAATCTCCAAGGCCAGTGCAGCCTTTGGCAGACTGTACAGGAATGTATGGGACAGAACTGGAATAAGCCTGCAAACAAAGCTAAAAGTCTACAAAGCAGTTGTATTATCCACACTGCTATATGCTTGTGAAACCTGGACTGTTTATCAGCGACACGCTAGGAAATTAAACCACTTCCACACAGTCTGCCTTAGGAAGCTACTGAAGATTAAATGGCAAGACAAGATTCCAGATACTGAAGTCCTAGAAAGAGCATCCATGCCCAGTATCCACACTCTACTGATGAAGAATCAGATTCGCTGGGCTGGTCACTTGACTCGCATGCCAGATCACAGGCTCCCTAAACGAATTTTTTACAGCGAACTGCGTTGTGGTAAACGCTCCCAAGGTGGCCAGAGGAAACGTTTTAAAGACACTCTGAAAATTTCACTGAATGCTTTTGGAATTCATCATGACACCTGGGAGGCTGCAGCCAGAGACCGAAATTCGTGGCGTGCATCATTGCGCAAAGGTGCAGTTATATGTGAGGCAACCAGGACTGCAAGAGCTGTGAAGAAAAGGCAGGACAGAAAAACCACTGCAGGAAATCCTCCTCCAGAGACGTCAAGCATTCTTTGTCCACATTGTCAAAGAACATTTCGAGCCAAAATAGGCCTTATCAGCCATCTTAGAACCCACGGCTCCACACCTTCAACCCCACTGGATGAAATGAATTGTCATCATCATTCTTGATGGACAAACAACAACAACATTTCTGTCAGCAAAAATCAAATCTTTGAAGGTAGTTTTGACACTGCATATTTGATGCACAATGCTAATGAATGGCAAACACACTTATATTGAACACATGAAGGAGATCCATCTGTCATTCTGGACCAACTGAACTGTTGCATCCAACCATATTGGAAGCACTATCTGATGCAAAACCAATGCACTTTTTAAATATTTGATTACATTTTTCTATTTCATTGTTAATCAAATTAAATATATTCACTCCTGTAGCCTCCTGAATTGGAATAAAACCTTGAAAACTAGTAGTAATTTCATTTCTTTTATCGCTGAGGAATCTAATTTCTTCTTCTTCTTCTTCTTTCGTTCGCCTGAAATATGTTTACAACTGCAATGTTGTCTCTTGTATGAATCTAACAATCTTTTTTAGTTCACTCAGCAGTCCATAGAGTTTATCTTCCAAGGTTTCTAACTAAAATGCACAAATACTTTTGGGTCGAGACATCAGTGGCCTCATCAATGATGAGTGTATACTTGTTTTGCAGATCTAGAATTAGATCAAATGTTAAAGAAGGTGAAACAACATTTCTTATTAGTGATATGCACTTCGTTCGGTGCAATTTTATCAGACCAAGAGTGCTACCACATCCATGGGCTACCATTATTTCACCTAAGTGATCGATGGTGCGTATGGCACTATGGCAGGCCATTCTAACAACAATCTGTAACTCTGCTAATTTGATTTATCATTCTCTTAATTATTTATAGCTAATTATTATGCCATTACAATTGTTTTAAAGCCATGAAAAAGCCAAAACGCCAAACTGATATTTTGACGCCAAACCTTTTTTTAGCCAGATTTATCGAATTTGGCGTTAAAAAGGCCAACCTGACAACCCTGATTGTGACAAACACGAGCGCGGGAAGCAGGGCTGCCAGTTCGCTTTTTAAACGCTAAATCTGATAGATCTGGCTTTTTCAACAACAACAACAACAAAAACAGGTTTGGCGTCAAAATATCGGTTTGGCGGTTTTTTTTTTTTATTTTATTTTTTTAAATTTGTGGTGGCATAATAATTAGCTATAAATGCTTCTCTTTTTTTAATTGGTCAAGTTAATTTGTATCTTGTTTTAACACTTTTTAGCTAAAACAAATGCAAGCCAATAAGCTTAGCTTATACTGCTTTTTGTTCATTCTCGAAAACGAACGTAACAGTTAACAAGTATTAAACACGTATGGTTTTCGTACTGTTTGTACTGTTCTATGCACACTCGCGCACTGCGCAGCCACCTTACTGTTCAATTAAGTTTTCGAATTCATTATACCTTCATGGCATGTATTTCGTATTATTGAGCCCATTATAATGCCAAAGTGGAAAATATCTTATGCTTCAAAAAAATGTTTGCATATCCTTTACAGGACATCGATGTCAACATCAGCATCTTTCAGCTGATTGTTGATTTCTTGGCAAGATTACGCTCAGTAGTTTGCCATTGCTTTCTAAAAGACCGGCTCACATACCCCGTAAGTTACCAACGCGGTTAGAACCGCTACCGATTCTCGCCGTACTCACGAGAGTATACGGGATTGAGAAGAAAGTCGCTAACACCTAGGCCAGGGAGGACGGCCCATTTTATAATATTAATCGAAAATATAATGATCAATGGGAAAAGACATTTATGAGGCTCAAGAAATCCACTGATGGTTCTGAATAGGCATATTGCAAGTTGTGCTGGTGTAATACTGTTCCAAGACTTTCAAATCTCGCAAATCATGAAACAACAGAAAAAACACAAGCGAAGCGCGCCATCTTCTTCACACACGCGCGCGCGCGCGCACGCACACACAAACACTTTCAGTTTTCAGTGATGAAAATAAGTAAGAAAATTGAAGATAAAGTCAAATTAGCAGAGTTACAAATTGCTGTTAGAATGGCCTGCCATAGTGCCATACTCACCATCGATCACTTAGGTGAAATAATGGTAGCCCATGGATGTGGCAGCACTCTTGGTCAGATAAAATTGCACCGAACTAAGTGCATATCACTAATAATAAATCCTGTACTGAATTTCTCAACAATGAAGATGAAGTCTTATTTGAAGACGAGGTCTTTTATGTGATGTAAATATGCTGTTAATAGATATTTTTATTGGGCAATGTTCAGCTTTTTTTTGGGGGGGCCTTTTTATTTCATGACTTGGCTTTCTTTTATCACAGTAATCTGGCAACCCTGGTCACAATGTGTAATCAGATTTCGTCATTCACAGCGTTTACCTCGGCTCTAGGAGCATGGGTTCCAAATTCGTCTGCCTGCTCTTCGCTTCAGTGCTAGCCGCCTTGATGCTTGCTGCCGAGGGCGACCACGACTCTCCTCAACAACTGTCATATTCAGGTAATTATGTTATGACGTTTCTGAAACAGTGTACAATTACGTCAAAACGCCATAAGTGAAAATAAGTCGTTACTGTGGTGATGATGTTGTGGTGGTGATGGTATGGGTGACTGTAATGGGGTGGGTGATGGTGGTGGGGTGGTTGATGGTGTGGTGAAGTGGATGATGGCGGTGATCGTGATGGCGGTAATAATATTGGTGGTTGTGGTGGAGTGAGTGGCGATGATGTAGTGGGTGGTAATAATGATAGTGGAGTGAGTGATGGTGGACAGATGAGTGGATATTGGTGATAGTGGAGTGGGTGATGGTGATAGAGGAGTGGGTGATGGTGATATAGAAGTGGGTGATGTTGACATAGGAGTGAGTGATGGTGATATAGAAGTGGTTGAGGGTGACAGGGGAATGGGTGATGGTGATAGAGGAGTGAGTAATGGTGATAGTGAAGTGGTTGATGGTGATGGAGGAGTGTGATGGTGGTAGTGAAGTGGGTGATGGTGATAGTGGAGTGGGTGATGGTGATAGTGAAGTGGGTGATGTGATAGAGGAGTAGGTGATGGTGATAGGGGGGTGGGTGATGGTGATAGAGGGGTGGGTGATGGTGATAGTAAAGTTTGTGATGGTGATAGAGGAGTGGGTGATGGTGATAGTGAAGTGGGTGATGGTGATAGTGAAGTGGGTGATGTTGATATAGAAGTGGGTGATGTTGACATAGGAGTGAGTGATTGTGATATAGAAGTGGTTGAGGGTGACAGGGGAATGGGTGATGGTGATAGTGGAGTGGGTGATGGTGATAGTGAAGTGGGTGGTGGTGATAGTGAAGTGGGTGATGGCGACAGATGAGTTGGTGATTTATTTTGACAGAGGAGAAAGTAATGGTGATAGAGGAGTGGTTGATGGTGACAGTATAGTGGGTGATGATGATAGAAGAATGGGTGATGGTGATAGAGGAGTGGGTGATAGTGGAGTGGGTGAGGGTGATAGTTGAGTGGGTGATGGTGATAGTGAAGTGGGTGATGGTGATAGTGGAGTGGGTGATGGGATAGAGAAGTGGGTGATGGTGATAGAGGAGTGGGTGAGAGTGATAGTGGAGTGGGTGAGTGTGATAGTTGAGTGGGTTATGGTGATAGAGAAGTGGGTGATGGTGATAGTGGAGTGGGTGATGGGATAGAGAAGTGGGTGATGGTGATAGAGGAGGGGTGAGAGTGATAGTGGAGTGGGTGAGTGTGATAGTTGAGTGGGTTATGGTGATAGAGAAGTGGGTGATGGTGATAGTGGAGTGGGTGATGGGATAGAGAAGTGGGTGATGGTGATAGAGGAGTGGGTGAGAGTGATAGTGGAGTGGGTGAGGGTGATAGTTGAGTGGGTGATGGTTATAGTGAAGTGGGTGAAGGTGATAGTGGAGTGGGTGATAGTGAAGTGGGTGAAGGTGATAGTGGAGTGGGTGATGGTGATAGAGAAGTGGGTGATGGTGATAGTGTAGTGGGTGATGGTGATAGTGGAGTGGGTGATGGTGATAGTGAAGTGGGTGAAGGTGATAGTGGAGTGGGTGATGGTGATAGTGGAGTGGGTGGTGGTGATAGTGAAGTGGGTGATAGTGAAGTGGGTGAAGGTGATAGTGGAGTGGGTGAAGGTGATAGTGGAGTGGGTGAAGGTGATAGTGAAGTGGGTTATGGTGATAGTGGAGTGGGTGAAGGTGATAGTGGAGTGGGTGATGGTGATAGTGAAGTGGGTGATAGTGAAGTGGGTGATGGTGATAGTGGAGTGGGTGATGGTGATAGTGGAGTGGGTGATAGTGAAGTGGGTGAAGGTGATAGTGGAGTGGGTGATGGTGATAGAGAAGTGGGTGATGGTGATAGTGGAGTGGGTGATGGTGATAGTGGAGTGGGTGATGGTGATAGTGAAGTGGGTGACGGTGATAGTGGAGTGGGTGATAGTGAAGTGGGTGAAGGTGATAGTGGAGTGGGTGATAGTGAAGTGGGTGAAGGTGATAGTGAAGTGGGTGAAGGTGATAGTGGAGTGGGTGATGGTGATAGAGAAGTGGGTGATGGTGATAGTGGAGTGGGTGATGGGATAGAGAAGTGGGTGATGGTGATAGTGGAATGCTTGATGGTGATAGTGGAGTGTTTGGTGGTGATAGGGGAGTTGGTAATGGTGACAGAGGTGAGGGTGCTTTTGGTAGAGGATAGGGTGATGGTCACAGAAGAGCGGGTTATGGTGATAGTGGACATTATTGTAGTCATGATGTTAAAGATGATGATTGTAGTGATGATGTTAAAGATAATGATTGAAATGGTGATGCTAAAGATAATGATTGTAATGATGACGTTGAATGTGAATGTGGGTTTGAATGTGGAAATCATACTGATCCTTATTGTGAAAGTCTATTAAGATAATTCTTTTTAACAGAAGGATCAACGTGATGATGATAATGATAAACGATTGTGATGATGATAATGACGATTATGATGATACTGATGATGCTATTCGTAGTGTAAATTTGCTGTAAGATAATACCAATGATGTTTACGATGATGATTATGAAGATAATGAGGATGGTTATTATGATAACGATGATGGTTATGATGATAATGGTGATGATAATGATGATTATGATAGTGATGATTATAATAGTGATGCTGATTATAATGAAGATGGTTATGATGATGATACTAGTGGAGATACCAATTTGCTGTGCCATAACACCAATGATGATAACCATGTTATGGATGTGTGACAGATGTCATATCACCAATGATGATAACCATGATATCGATGTGTGACAGATGTCAATTTGCTGTAGCATAACACCAATGATGATAACCGTCTTGTGGGGGTGTGACAGATGTCATAAAACCAATGATGATACAGTGTTGTGGATGTGTGACAGATGTCATGACATCAGTGATGATAACAGTGTTGTGGATGTGTGACATACGTCATAATACCGGGGATGATGACCATGATATCGATGTGTGACAGATGTAAATTTGCTGTAGCATAACATCAATGATGATAACCGTGTTGTGTATGTGTGACAGATGTGCTACAAGTGCTCTCAGAGCTCTCTGTTCCCTACCACGACATGAAAGCTCTCAGGAATGTGCAGACCAACCTGCAAGTGGACAACATCATCTCCCAGATCCAGTCAATAACCCCAGGTAATCTCAGTCGATCACCTCAGCTAATCACAGTCAATTACATCAAGAAATCTCAGGCAATTACATCAAGTAATCTCAGTCAATCACCCCAGGTAATCTCGGTCAATCACTCCAGGTAATCTTAGTCAATTACATCAAGTAATCTCAGTCAATCACCCCAGGTAATCTCACTCAGTTACATCAAGTAATCTCAGTCCAGTAATCCCAGTCAGTCACCCTAGGTAATTTCAGTCAGTCACCCCAGGTAATCTCAGTCAATTACATCAAGTAATCACAGTAAATTACATCAAGTAATCTCAGTAAATCACCCCAGGTAATCTCGGTCAATTCTTCTTCTTCTTAGCGATCATCCGGAGTGTTTTTTCAGATGTGATTGCGGTGTGTCTGTTATGCGCCCTTGGGCCGAAACCCGTAGGCCAACACAACCGGCTTCAGCGTGCTTTTTTGACAAGGTAGCATTCCTGGGAGACTCTCACTGTTTGCGGTACCGTCCACAACCCAGCTGGCCAAGTTGGAACGGGTGAACACAACGGTTGTCCCTCAAAGGAAGGCAGGGACAGTCCATGGCATTTTCCGCCATCCAGGGTGGCTTCCATAATTGCAGGGCCGGCACATAGCGCCCTGGTCCTGGGCTCACCGAGGGAATTGTCACGACTTGCTCATGGCTGCTTTAATTCCTCACTTCAATATATTGGGCATTTCGTTCGCCCCGGGCCGTTCCCGCACAGACCAAACTGGTCTGCAGTCAATATCCACTCAGCGGGTTTTTCGGACATGTGCTTGTCGTTTTGTCCGTCAGAGCTGTTTCAGACACGTCGGACAATCGGGAACTACCTAGTCAGAGCTGTTCCGAACAAGAGCGGCATTCGGAGACTAGGTAGCTGTTCTTAGCACGAGGGAAGACTAGTTAGAGCTTTGCCGGTCACGAAAGACATTTCACTCGGACGTAATTGCGTAGTGCCATTATTATTTTGCCGCCCGTAGGCTGGCACTTCCGGCTTCAGCGGGCATTTTTGATGAGGTTAGCCTTCCTCGGGTTTCGAGACTCTTATTTCCACACAGCAAGCTTTTGCTTCGGGCTGCCACGTAATGGATTCGCAAGACAGGCGTTCCATTTCGTGTCAACAAGACAATTTTCCACCTTTGACTACACTCACTCCATGAGTACGGTTACAGACTTTCTACGGAACGTGCGACCGAGGTGTTTTTCCACCTTTTGTACTCGCTCACGAGGTAGGCTACATGTGCTGCCGGCTCAGCACCTTACCTCCGTGCGTCTGTGGGCGAGTAACGGTCAGGCCCTCTCATCCGGGGATACCTCATATCCCCCAGCTAAGAGCCATCGAACGAGTATCTGCCATGCTCTCACTTCCGAGGATTTATGACTTAGAGACGTTCAGCCATATACCTCGGCTGGGAGCCTTAGTGGTTATGTCCGGACTGAGATTATTGGCATCGTTTGCCTGATTTTGACTGTTATCCTCAGTCTACCTGCAGAGCAGCAGGTTGTGTCTCTCTTAGTCTGGTCCCTATCCCAAGAGCTGTCCAATATGTAGTTAATATCCATCGGAATAGCGCTTGGGGTCAGAGGGACACTCAAGCTCCCCCACCACGGCAAGGTGGAGACACATCGGGGGAGATCTCGGTCAATTACTCCAGGTTAACTCAGTCAATCACCCCAGGTAATCTCACTCAATTACATCAAGTAATCTCAGTCCAGTAATCTCTGTCAATCACCCCAGATAATCTCAGTCAATCACCCCAGCTAATCTCAGTCAATTACATCAAGTAATCTCAGTCAATTACATCAAGTAATCTCAGTCAATTACATCAAGTAATCTCAGTCAATTACATCAAGTAATCTCAGTCAATTACATCAAGTAATCTCAGTCAATTACATCAAGTAATCTCAGTCAATTACATCAAGTAATCTCAGTCAATTACATCAAGTAATCTCAGTCAATTACATCAAGTAATCTCAGTCAATTACATCAAGTAATCTCAGTCAATTACATCAAGTAATCTCAGTCAATTACATCAAGTAATCTCAGTCAATTACATCAAGTAATCTCAGTCAATTACATCAAGTAATCTCAGTCAATTACATCAAGTAATCTCAGTCCAGTAATCTCTGTCAATCACCCCAGATAATCTCAGTCAATCACCCCAGCTAATCTCAGTCAATTACATCAAGTAATCTCAGTCAATTACATCAAGTAATCTCAGTCAATCACCCCAGGTAATCTCGGTCAATCACTCCAGGTTAACTCAGTCATTCACTCAAGATAATCTCAGTAAATCACCGCAGGTAATCTCAGTCAATCATGTCAGGTAATCTCAGTCAATCACCCCAGGTAATCTCAGTCAATTACATCAAGTAATCTCAGTCAATTACATCAAGTAATCTCAGTCAATCACCCCAAATAATCTCAGTCAATCACCCCAGGTAATCTCAGTCAATCACCCCAGGTAATCTCACTCAATTACATCAAGTAATCTCAGTCCAGTAATCTCAGTCAATCACTCCAGTTAATCTCAGTCAATCACCCCAGGTCATCTCGGTCAATCACTCCAGGTTAACTCAGTCAATCACTCAAGGTAATCTCAGTAAAATCCCCCCCCCCCCCCAGGTAATCTCAGTTAATTATGTCAGGTAATTTCAGTCAGTCACCCCAGGTAATCTCAGTCAATTACATCAAGTAATCACAGTCAATTGCATCAAGTAATCTCAGTCGATCACCCCATGTAATCTCAGTCAATCACTCCAGGTTAACTCAGTCAATCACTCAAGGTAATCTCAGTAACTCCCCCCAGGTAATCTCAGTTAATTATGTCAGGTAATCTCAGTTAATCACCCCAGGTAATCTCAGTCAATTACATCAAGTAATTGTAACAGTATTGGGTATAATTAGGATCTAGTGGGAAACACAGATACAGCACGATTGAAGCCGCTTTCTAACTTGATCAAGTGCTTCTTCTAGCATATATAAGCTACTTTCTTTGAGATCTAAGACCTCTTGTTGGCAATTAATTTTCGTATCAGAACTTTTCTGAATGTAGTTATAACACTCGGACAGGAATTTGATGCCAAAATCAACATTAGAAATATCTTTTTTCTTATTATTGGTATCATAAATCCTACTATTAAGACTCTTGTAATGCAAAAATAGTTCTTCATGTAATTCGTGAGGATCTGCCTTACTTTTCTTAAAAAGGCTAAACCTTTGGAATTCCTGCACAATAGGGGTTGCAAACTGAAAATAAAGATAGTTTATTTGATCTAGAAGCATTTCCTTTATAAGTCGTGACTTAAATTTAGTGTCATAATTTGCTAATTCAGCAGAAATAAAATAAGCCTTGAGTTTTTTCCAATTCATTAGAATGTTGAACATTACTTTTCCCCGGACAAGCCAGCGAGTAGGAGAAATTTTCTCAAATGGAAGTGGTGCAGTTCCAACTTGCTGAAATTCTGTCGATGAGTTCATAATTTTGAATAAATCTTTCAATGCTTCTCGTCTTAGATTGCTATGTCTAAACCAATTTGGTATTTCTGTCAGCAAAAATCAAATCTTTGAAGGTAGTTTTGACACTGCATATTTGATGCACAATGCTAATGAATGGCAAACACACTTATATTGAACACATGAAGGAGATCCATCTGTCATTCTGAACCAACTGAACTGTTGCATCCAACCATATTGGAAGCACTATCTGATGCAAAACCAATGCACTTTTTAAATATTTGATTACATTTTTCTATTTCATTGTTAATCAAATTAAATATATTCACTCCTGTAGCCTCCTGAATTGGAATAAAACCTTGACAACTAGTAGTAATTTCATTTCTTTTATCGCTGAGGAATCTAACTTCTTCTTCTTCTTCTTCTTTCGTTCGCCTGAAATATGTTTACAACTGCAATGTTGTCTCTTGTATGAATCTAACAATCTTTTTTAGTTCACTCAGCAGTCCATAGAGTTTATCTTCCAAGGTTTCTAACTAAAATGCACAAATACTTTTGGGTCGAGACATCAGTGGCCTCATCAATGATGAGTGTATACTTCTTGTTTTGCAGATCTAGAATTAGATCAAATGTTAAAGAAGGTGAAACAACATTTCTTATTAGTGATATGCACTTCGTTCGGTGCAATTTTATCAGACCAAGAGTGCTGCCACATCCACGGGCTACCATTATTTCATCTAAGTGATCGATGGTGCGTATGGCACTATGGCAGGCCATACTAACAACAATCTGTAACTCTGCTAATTTGATTTATCATTCTCTTAATTATTTATAGCTAATTATTATGCCATTACAATTGTTTTAAAGCCATGAAAAAGCCAAAACGCCAAACTGATATTTTGACGCCAAACCTTTTTTTAAGTCAGATTTATCGAATTTGGCGTTAAAAAGGCCAACCTGACAACCCTGATTGTGACAAACACGAGCGCGGGAAGCAGGGCTGCCAGTTCGCTTTTTAAACGCTAAATCTGATAGATCTGGCTTTTCAACAACAACAACAACAACAAAAACAGGTTTGGCGTCAAAATATCGGTTTGGCGGTTTTGTTTTTTATTTTATTTTTTTAAATTTGTGGTGGCATAATAATTAGCTATAAATGCCTCTTTTTTTTAATTGGTCAAGTTAATTTGTATCTTGTTTTAACACTTTTTAGCTAAAACAAATGCAAGCCAATAAGCTTAGCTTATACTGCTTTTTGTTCATTCTCGAAAACGAACGTAACAGTTAACAAGTATTAAACACGTATGGTTTTCGTACTGTTTGTACTGTTCTATGCACACTCACGCACTGCGCAGCCACCTTACTGTTCAATTAAGTTTTCAAATTCATTATACCTTCATGGCATGTATTTCGTATTATTGAGCCCATTATAATGCCAAAGTGGAAAATATCTTATGATTCAAACAAATGTTTGCATATCCTTTACAGGACATCGATGTCAACATCAGCATCTTTCAGCTGATTGTTGATTTCTTGGCAAGATTACGCTCAGTAGTTTGCCATTGCTTTCTAAAAGACCGGCTCACATACCCCGTAAGTTACCAACGCGGTTAGAGCCGCTACCGATTCTCGCCGTCGTCACGTTACTCACGAGAGTATACGGGATTGAGAAGAAAGTCGCTAACCCCTAGGCCAGGGAGGGCGGCCCATTTTATAATATTAATCGAAAATATAATGATCAATGGGAAAAGACATTTATGAGGCTCAAGAAATCCACTGATGGTTCTGAATAGGCATATTGCAAGTTATGCCTGTGTAATACTGTTCCAAGACTTTCAAATCTCGCAAATCATGAAACAGAAAAAACACAAGCGAAGCGCGCCATCTTCTTCACACACACGCGCGCGCGCGCGCACGCACACACAAACACTTTCAGTTTTCAGTGATGAAAATAAGTAAGAAAATTGAAGATAAAGTCAAATTAGCAGAGTTACAAATTGCTGTTAGCATGGCCTGCCATAGTGCCATACGCACCATCGATCACTTAGGTGAAATAATGGTAGCCCGTGGATGTGGCAGCACTCTTAGTCAGATAAAATTGCACCGAACTAAGTGCATATCACTAATAATAAATCCTGTACTGAATTTCTCAACAATGAAGATGAAGTCTTATTTGAAGACGAGGTTTTTTATGTGATGTAAATATGCTGTTAATAGATATTTTTATTGGTCAATGATCAGCTTTTCTTTTTTTTTGGCTTTTTATTTCATGACTTGGCTTTCTTTTATCACAGTAATCTGGCAACCCTGGTCACAATGTGTAATCAGATTTCGTCATTCACAGCGTTTACCTCGGCTCTAGGAGCATGGGTTCCAAATTCGTCTGCCTGCTCTTCGCTTCAGTGCTAGCCGCCTTGATGCTTGCTGCCGAGGGCGACCACGACTCTCCTCAACAACTGTCATATTCAGGTAATTATGTTATGACGTTTCTGAAACAGTGTACAATTACGTCAAAACGCCATAAGTGAAAATAAGTCGTTACTGTGGTGATGATGTTGTGGTGGTGATGGTATGGGTGACTGTAATGGGGTGGGTGATGGTGGTGGGGTGGTTGATGGTGTGGTGAAGTGGATGATGGCGGTGATCGTGATGGCGGTGATAATATTGGTGGTTGTGGTGGAGTGAGTGGCGATGATGTAGTGGGTGGTAATAATGATAGTGGAGTGAGTGATGGTGGACAGATGAGTGGATATTGGTGATAGTGGAGTGGGTGATGGTGATAGAGGAGTGGGTGATGGTGATATAGAAGTGGGTGATGTTGACATAGGAGTGAGTGATGGTGATATAGAAGTGGTTGAGGATGACAGGGGAATGGTTGATGGTGATAGAGGAGTGAGTAATGGTGATAGTGAAGTGGTTGATGGTGGATGGAGGAGTGTGATGGTGATAGGTGAAGTGGGTGATGGGTGATAGAGGAGTGGGTGATGGTGATAGTGAAGTGGGTGATGTGATAGAGGAGTAGGTGATGGTGATAGGGGGGGGGGTGATGGTGATAGAGGGGTGGGTGATGGTGATAGTAAAGTTTGTGATGGTGATAGAGGAGTGGGTGATGGTGATAGTGAAGTGGGTGATGGTGATAGTGAAGTGGGTGATGTTGATATAGACGTGGGTGATGTTGACATAGGAGTGAGTGATTGTGATATAGCAGTGGTTTGAGGGTGACAGGGGAATGGGTGATGGTGATAGTGGAGTGGGTGATGGTGCTAGTGAAGTGGGTGGTGGTGATAGTGAGTGGGTGGTGGTGATAGTGAAGTGGGTGATGGCGACAGGATGAGTTGGTGATTTATTTTGACAGAGGAGCAAGTAATGGTGATAGAGGATGTGGTGATGGTGACAGTATAGTGGGTGATGATGATAGAAGAATGGGTGATGGTGATAGAGGAGTGGTGAGAGTGATAGTGGAGTGGGTGAGGGTGATAGTTGAGTGGGTGATGGTGATAGTGAAGTGGGTGATGGTGATAGTGTAGTGGGTGATGGGATAGAGAAGTGGTGATGGTGATAGAGAGTGGGTGATAGTGGAGTGGGTGAGTGTGATAGTTGATGGGGTTATGGTGATAGAGAAGTGGGTGATGGTGATAGTGGAGTGGGTGATGGGATAGAGAGGTGGTGATGGTGATAGAGGAGGTGGGTGAGAGTGATAGTGTATTGAGTGAGGGTGATAGTTGAGTGGGTGATGGTTATAGTGAAGTGGGTTGAAGTGATAGTGGAGTGGGTGATAGTGAAGTGGGTGAAGGTGATAGTGGAGTGGGTGATGGTGATAGAGAAGTGGGTGATGGTGATAGTTTAGTGGGTGATGGTGATAGTGGAGTGGGTGATGGTGATAGTGAAGTGGGTGAAGGTGATAGTGGAGTGGGTGATAGTGAAGTGGGTGAAGGTGATAGTGGAGTGGGTGATAGTGGAGTGGGTGATGGTGATAGTGAAGTGGGTGAAGGTGATAGTGGAGTGGGTGAACGGTGATAGTGAAGTGGGTTATGGTGATAGTGGAGTGGGTGAAGTGATGTGGAGTGGGTGATGGTGCTAGTGAAGTGGGTGATAGTGAAGTGGGTGATGGTGATAGTGGATGGGTGATAGTGAAGTGGGTGAAGGTGATAGTGGAGTGGGTGATGGTGATAGTGGAGTGGGTGATGGTGATAGTGGAGTGCGTGATGGTGATAGTGAAGTGGGTGACGGTGATAGTGGAGGGGTGATAGTGAAGTGGGTGACGGTGATAGTGGATGGGTGATAGTGAAGTGGTTAAGGTGATAGTGGAGTGGGTGATAGTGAAGTGGTGACGGTATAGTGTAGTGGGTGATGGTGATAGAGAAGTGGGTGATGTGATAGTGGAGTGGGTGATGGGATAGAGAAGTGGGTGATGGTGATAGTTGATGCTTGATGGTGATAGTGGAGTGTTTGGTGGTGATAGGGGAGTGGTAATGGTGACAAGGTGACGGGTGCTTTGGTAGAGGATAGGGTGATGGTCACAGAAGAGCGGTTATGGTGATAGTGGCCATTACTGTAGTCATGATGTTAAGATATGATTGTAGTGATGATGTTAGATAATGATTGAAATGGTGATGCTAAAGATAATGATTGTAATGATGACGTTGAATGTGAATGTGGGTTTGAATGTGGAAATCATACTGATCCTTATTGTGAAAGTCTATTAAGATAATTCTGTTTAACAGAAGGATCAACGTGATGATGATAATGATAAACGATGTGATGATGATATGACGATTATGATGATACTGATGATGCTATTCGTAGTGTAAAATTTGCTGTAAGATTAATACCAATGATGTTTACGATGATGATTATGAAGATAATGAGGATGGTTATTATGATAACGATGATGGTTATGATGATAATGGTGATGATAATGATGATTATGATAGTGATGTTGATTATAATAGTGATGCTGATTATAATGAAGATGGTTATGATGATGATACTAGTGGAGATACCAATTTGCTGTGTGCCATAACACCAATGATGATAACCATGTTATGGATGTGTGACAGATGTCATATCACCAATGATGATAACCATGATATCGATGTGTGACAGATGTCAATTTGCTGTAGCATAACACCAATGATGATAACCGTCTTGTGGGGGTGTGACAGATGTCATAAAACCAATGATGATACAGTGTTGTGGATGTGTGACAGATGTCATGACATCAGTGATGATAACAGTGTTGTGGATGTGTGACATACGTCATAATACCCGGGGATGATGACCATGATATCGATGTGTGACAGATGTAAATTTGCTGTAGCATAACATCAATGATGATACCGTTGTTGTGTATGTGTGACAGATGTGCTACAAGTGCTCTCAGAGCTCTCTGTTCCCTACCACGACATGAAGCTCTCAGGAATGTGCAGACCAACCTGCAAGTGGACAACATCATCTCCCAGATCCAGTCAATAACCCCAGGTAATCTCAGTCGATCACCTCAGCTATCACAGTCAATTACATCAAGAATCTCAGGCAATTACATCAAGTAATCATTCAATCACCCCAGGTAATCTCGGTCATAATCACTCCAGGTAATCTTAGTCAATTACATCAAGTAATCTCAGTCAATCACCCCAGGTAATCTCGGTCAATCACTCCAGGTAATCTTAGTCAATACATCAAGTAATCTCAGTCAATCACCCGGTAATCTCACTCAGTTACATCAAGTAATCTCAGTCCAGTAATCCCAGTCAGTCACCCCAGGTAATTTCAGTCAGTCACCCCAGGTAATCTCAGTCAATTACATCAAGTAATCACAGTAAATTACATCAAGTAATCTCAGTAAATCACCCCAGGTAATCTCGGTCAATTCTTCTTCTTCTTAGCGATCATCCGGAGTGTTTTTTCAGATGTGATTGCGGTGTGTCTGTTATGCGCCCTTGGGCCGAAACCCGTAGGCCAACACAACCGGCTTCAGCGTGCTTTTTTGACCAGGTAGCATTCCTGGGAGACTCTCACTGTTTGCGGTACCGTCCACAACCCAGCTGGCCAAGTTGGAACGGGTGAAGACAACGGTTGTCCCTCAAAGGAAGGCAGGGACAGTCCATGGCATTTTCCGCCATCCAGGGTGGCTTCCATAATTGCAGGGCCGGCACATAGCGCCCTGGTCCTGGGCTCACCGAGGGAATTGTCACGTCTTGCTCATGGCTGCTTTAATTCCTCACTTCAATATATTGGGCATTTCGTTCGCCCCGGGCCGTTCCCGCACAGACCAAACTGGTCTGCAGTCAATATCCACTCAGCGAGTTTTTCGGACATGTGCTTGTCGTTGTGTCCGTCAGAGCTGTTCCAGACACGTCGGACATTCGGAAACTACCTAGTCAGAGCTGTTCCGAACAAGAGCGGCATTCGGAGACTAGGTAGCTGTTCCTAGCACGAGGGAAGACTAGTTAGAGCTTTGCCGGTCACGAAAGACATTTCACTCGGACGTAATTGCGTAGTGCCATTATTATTTTGCCGCCCGTAGGCTGGCACTTCCGGCTTCAGCGGGCATTTTTGATGAGGTTAGCCTTCCTCGGGTTCCGAGACTCTTATTTCCACACAGCAAGCTTTTGCTTCGGGCTGCCACGTAATGGGTTCGCAAGACAGGCGTTCCATTTCGTGTCAACGAGACAATTTTCCACCTTTGACTACACTCACTCCATGAGTACGGTTACAGACTTTCTACGGAACGTGCGACCGAGGTGTTTTTCCACCTTTTGTACTCGCTCACGAGGTAGGCTACATGTGCTGCCGGCTCAGCACCTTACCTCCGTGCGTCTGTGGGCGAGTAACGGTCAGGCCCTCTCATCCGGGGATACCTCATATCCCCCAGCTAAGAGCCATCGAACGAGTATCTGCGCCAAGCATGTAGCGTGTTCAGCACCTCACCTCAATTTTGATGTATGTTTGTGTCGGCCATGCTCTCACTTCCGAGGATTTATGACTTAGAGACGTTCAGCCATATACCTCGGCTGGGAGCCTTAGTGGTTATGTCCGGACTGAGATTATTGGCATCGTTTGCCTGATTTCGACTGTTATCCTCAGTCTACCTGCAGAGCAGCAGGTTGTGTCTCTCTTAGTCTGGTCCCTATCCCAAGAGCTGTCCAATATGTAGTTAATATCCATCGGAATAGCGCTTGGGGTCAGAGGGACACTCAAGCTCCCCCACCACGGCAAGGTGGAGACACATCGGGGGAGATCTCGGTCAATTACTCCAGGTTAACTCAGTCAATCACCCCAGGTAATCTCACTCAATTACATCAAGTAATCTCAGTCCAGTAATCTCTGTCAATCACCCCAGATAATCTCAGTCAATCACCCCAGCTAATCTCAGTCAATTACATCAAGTAATCTCAGTCAATTACATCAAGTAATCTCAGTCAATCACCCCAGGTAATCTCGGTCAATCACTCCAGGTTAACTCAGTCATTCACTCAAGATAATCTCAGTAATCACCGCAGGTAATCTCTGTCAATCATGTCAGGTAATCTCAGTCAATCACCCAGGTAATCTCAGTCAATTACATCAAGTAATCTCAGTCAATTACATCAAGTAATCTCAGTCAATCACCCCAAATAATCTCAGTCAATCACCCCAGGTAATCTCAGTCAATCACCCCAGGTAATCTCACTCAATTACATCAAGTAATCTCAGTCCAGTAATCTCAGTCCAATCACTCCAGTTAATCTCAGTCAATCATCCCAGGTCATCTCGGTCAATCACTCCAGGTTAACTCAGTCAATCACTCAAGGTAATCTCAGTAAATCCCCCCCCCAGGTAAATCTCAGTTTAATTATGTCAGGTAATTTCAGTCAGTCATCCCAGGTAATCTCAGTCAATTACATCAAGTAATCACAGTCAATTGCATCAAGTAATCTAAGTCGATCACCCCAGGTAATCTCGGTCAATCACTCCAGGTTAACTCAGTCAATCACTCAAGGTAATCTCAGTAAATCCCCCCAGGTAATCTCAGTTAATTATGTCAGGTAATCTCAGTTAATCACCCCAGGTAATCTCAGTCAATTACATCAAGTAATCTCAGTCAATCACCCCAGGTAATCTCACTCAGTTACATCAAGTAATTTCATGCCAGTAATCCCAGTCAACCGATGCTTTTTGGAATAGCTATCGACTGGGTCATGCGCAAATGCACAAACAACACAAATATGGGTATCCATTGGGTTGACAAAATTCTAGAAGACCTGGACTTTGCCGACGACTTAGTGCTTTTGAGTTCAACACACCCGGATGCCCAAGAGAAAAATAACCACCTCCAAAATGTTTCAGGACAAATTGGTCTCCAAATTAACACCACAAAAACAAAGACTATTGATCTTACCACCAGTTCAGATGACACCAAATTGAACAGCTACGTTCTTGAAAAAGTCAACAGCTTTACATACCTAGGAAGCAAAATGACATCTACAGGGGACTCAACACCAGAAATATCATCTAGAATCGCACTGGCATCTAGTGCCTTCAATAAGCTGTCAAACATCTGGAAGTCAAAGACACTCAGCAAACACACAAAACTTAAAATCTTCAACTCTTGTGTGATTCCAGTGTTAACGTATGGTTGTGAAAGTTGGAAATCAACGGTAGCTTTAGATAAAAAATTAGACAATTTTGAGAACAAATGTCTTAGAAGACTTCTAAACATCCACTGGACAGACTTCAGAACCAATTCGCAAATAAGACAAGAGACTAAGCAAGATACAGTATCCAATTTCATAAGAAGACGCCGTTGGAACTACATCGGCCATGTACTCAGAATGGACAAGTCAAGACTCCCCTACCAAGCCCTCATATGGTCACCAGTAGGGAAAAGAAAACGGGGAAGACCAAGAGAGACCCTGCGTAGAACCATCATTAGAGAAGGCTCATTCAATGGCCAAGTAAATATCCAAGATCTACAACAGGTAGCAGCGAACCGCCAAGCATGGAGAGACAGGACTTCTGCCCTATGCGCCGCCTTAGGCTCAAGAGGAAAGACTAACTAACTAACTAATCCCAGTCAATCACCCCAGGTAATCTCAGTCAATCACCCCAGGTAATCTCACTCAATTATATCAAGTAATCTCAGTCCAGTAATCTCAGTCAATCACTCCAGGTAATCTATGTCAATCACCCCAGGTAATCTCGGTCAATCACTCCAGGTTAACTCATTCAATCACTCAAGGTAATCTCAGTAAATCACCCCAGGTAATCTCAGTTAATTATGTCAGATAATTTCAGTCAGTCACCCCAGGTAATCTCAGTCAATTACATCAAGTAATCACAGTCAACTACATCAAGTAATCTAAGTATATCACCCCAGGTAATCTCGGTCAATCACTCCAGGTTAACTCAGTCAATCACCCCAGGTAATCTCAGTCAATCACCCCAGGTAATCTAAGTCAATTACATCAAGTAATCTCAGACAATTAAATCAAGTAATCTCAGTCAATCACCCCAGATAATCTCAGTCAATCACCCCAGGTAATCTCAGTCAAGTACATCAAATAATCTCAGTCAATTACATCAAGTAATCTCAGTCAATCACCCCATGTAATCTCTTTCAATCACTCCAGGTTAACTCAGTCAATCCCTCAAGGTAATCTCAGTCAATCACCCCAGTTAATCTCTGTCAATAACTCAAGGTAATCTCAGTCAATCACCCCAGTTAATCTCAGTCAATCACCCCAGGTAATCTCAGTTAATCATCCCAGGTAATCTCAGTCAATCATCCCAGGTAATCTCAGTCAATAACTCCAGGTAATCTCACTCAATCACATCAAATAATCCCATTCAATCACCCCAGGTAATCTCAGTCAATAATCCAAGGTAATCTCAGTCAATCATCCCAGGTAATCTCAGTCAATCACCCGAGGTAATCTCAGTCAATCACATCACATAATCTCAGTTATTCATCCCAGGTAATCTCAGTCAGTCACATTAGGTAATCTCAGTCAATCACTCGAGGTAATCTCAGTCAATCACATCGGGTAATCTCAGTCAATCACCCCAGGTAATCTCAGTCAATTACATCAAGTAATCGCAGTCAATCACCCCAGGTAATCTCACTCAGTTACATCAAATAATCTCATGTCAGTAATCCCAGTTAATCACCCCAGGTAATCTCAGTCAATCACCCCAGGTAATCTCACTCAATTATATCAAGTAATCTCAGTCCAGTAATCTCAGTCAATCACTCCAGGTAATCTATGTCAATCACCCCAGGTAATCTCGGTCAATTACTCCAGGTTAACTCAGTCAATCACTCAAGGTAATCTCAGTAAATAACCCCAGGTAATCTCAGTTAATTATGTCAGATAATTTCAGTCAGTCACCCCATTTTATTTCAGTCAATTACATCAAGTAATCACAGTCAACTACATCACGTAATCTAAGTACATCACTCCAGGTAATCTCGGTCAATCACTCCAGGTTAACTCAGTCAATCACCCCAGGTAATCTCAGTCAATCACCCCAGGTAATCTAAGTCAATTACATCAAGTAATCTCAGACAATTAAATCAAGTAATCTCAGTCAATCACCCCAGATAATCTCAGTCAATCACCCCAGGTAATCTCAGTCAAGTACATCAAATAATCTCAGTCAATTACATCAAGTAATCTCAGTCAATCACCCCATGTAATCTCTTTCAATCACTCCAGGTTAACTCAGTCAATCCCTCAAGGTAATCTCAGTCAATCACCCCAGTTAATCTCAGTCAATCACTCAAGGTAATCTCAGTCAATCACCCCAGTTAATCTCAGTCAATCACCCCAGGTAATCTCAGTTAATCATCCCAGGTAGTCTCAGTCAATCATCCCAGGTAATCTCAGTCAATAACTCCAGGTAATCTCACTCAATCACATCAAATAATCCCATTCTATCACCCCAGGTAATCTCAGTCAATAATCCAAGGTAATCTCAGTCAATCATCCCAGGTAATCTCAGTCAATCACCCGAGGTAATCTCAGTCAATCACATCACGTAATCTCAGTTATTCATCCCAGGTAATCTCAGTCAGTCACATTGGGTAATCTCAGTCAATCACTCGAGGTAATCTCAGTCAATCACATCGGGTAATCTCAGTCAATCACCCCAGGTAATCTCAGTCAATCAGCCTAGTTAATCTCAGTCAATCATCCCAGGTAATCTCAGTTAATCATCCCAGGTAATCTCAGTCAATCATCCCATGTAATCTCAGTCAATCACCCGAAGTAATCTCAGTCAATCACATCAAGTAATCTCAGTCAATCATCCCAGGTAATCTCAGTCAATAATCCAAGGTAATCTCAGTCAATCATCCCAGGTAATCTCAGTCATTCACCCGAGGTAATCTCAGTCAATCACATCACGTAATCTCAGTTATTCATCCCAGGTAATCTCAGTCAGTCACATTGGGTAATCTCAGTCAATCATCCGAGGTAATCTCAGTCAATCACATCGGATAATCTCAGTCAATCACCCCAGGTAATCTCAGTCAATCACTCCAGGTAATCTCAGTCAATCACATCAAGTAATCTCAGTAATTCACTCCAAGTAATTAATGTCAATCTGGGTCAAAGATAACAAGTAATTTGTGGCAGTTTGAATCAATAATTACAAATAATTCCAGTGAATTACTTCAAGTAATTACAGAGAGTATACCAGCAATTACTTCGTGTAATGCCCGGTCATATTTACATCATTATTCCAGACAATTCCAGGTATTCACCAATCAATAAATCCAGGTAATAACCATTAAATCATCTCAGGTTGTCTCGATCAATCATCTCAGGCAGTAACCAATCAATCATCTCAGGCAGTAACCAATCAATCATCTCAGGCAGTAACCAGTCAATCATCTCAGATAGTAACCGGTCAGTTATCTCAGGCAGTAACCAGTCAATCATCTCAGGCAGTAACCAGTCAATCATCTCAGGCAGTAACCAGTCAATCATCTCAGGCAGTAACCAATCAATCATCTCAGGCAGTAAACAGTCAATCATCTCAGGCAGTAACAGTCAATCATTTCAGGCAATAACAACCTGTCATCTCAGGCAGTAACCAATCAATCATCTCAGGCAGTAACCAGCCAATCATCTCAGGCAGTAACCAGTCATTCATCTCAGACAGTAACCAATCAATCATCTCAGGCAGTAACCAGTCAGTCATCCAGGTAATTTAATCTCAGTCATCCAGGTAATTTAATCAATCATCTAAGGTAATTTCAAGTAATTTTCAGTCATTAATTTCAGGAGGATAATTATTTGCATGCAATCATTACAATTAATTTCATTGAAGGGTCCAAATAATCCGCGTGAATTATTCCATCTCGTCTAGTGAATCAATCTCCATATTATTATTCCATCTGATCTAGTGAATCAATCTCCGTTTTGTTATTCCATCTGATCTAGTGAATAAATCTTCATTTTATTCCATCTGATCTAGTGAATCAATCTCCGTATTGTTATTCCACCTGATCTAGTGAATCAATCTCCATATTGTTATTCCATCTGATCTAGTGAATCAATCTCCGTATTGTTATTGCATTTGATCTAGTGAATCAATCTCAGTATTGTTATTCCATCTGATCTAGTGAATCAATGTCAGTATTGTTATTCCATCTGATCTAGTGAATCAATTTCAGTATTGTTATTCCATCTGATCTAGTGAATCAATCTCCGTATTGTTAGTTAGTTATCAGTTGGGGTATCTTCGTTGCACTCCGGACATGTCCATAGGTGCTCAGATCCTCCTCCTCCCCCCCCCCCCCAGCATATGCATCAGCGTCCGGTGGCTAATAGTGCCAGTTCTGTGTTGGTTGACGAGGCGCTTTGTTTTTCCCGATGTACTTCTCGCGTCTGGCTGTGCCGATTCTTACTCCCAGGTCTTTCATCCTGGAGAGCGATGTGGAATCACTGGCGTCAAAATCCTCTGTTCTCGCCATATCTTTAAGGGCGTTAATAACATCCGCACGATCCATGGGCTGGCCATCTACAGGGGGTGCAGAGCCAGCCAATTTATCAGCTCGTTCATTTCCCTCGACTCCCGCATGTCCCGGGACGAAGATGAAGGTGACTTTGCGGACAACAGACTTCCGCAGCGACTCAGTCCACTGTCTACGTACAGATCCAGCTTCGACCTTCTGAATCATGCTCATTGAATCACTTAGTACACACACGTTGGTATAATGCTGTGATTCCAGCCATATGAAAGCCTGTGTAACTGCCATCACCTCCATCGTCATGCTGCTCGTGGTCATAGAGTGGGCACCACTGGATTCTTGAACGGTTCGGCCCGCTGAACGGGCTGTAAATGCCCACGCACTTTAATGCGTATTTTCCTTTTTCACTTTTCCGTATTGTTATTCCATCTGATCTATTGAATCAATCTTCGTATTATTATTCCATCTGGTCTATTGAATCAATCTCCGTATTGTTATTCCATCTGATGTAGTGAATCAATCTCCGTATTGTTATTCCATCTGGTCTATTGAATCAATCTCCGTATTGTTATTCCATCTGGTCTATTGAATCAATCTCAGTATTGTTATTCCATCTGATCTATTGATTCAATCTCCGTATTGCTCAGTAAACTATCTCCGTAGTTAAGCAATCATCTCTGTGGCCTGAATGTGGCCAGTCGTTGATCTCCCGCCGTCTGCTTCTACCTGACAGCGTTGGCCACACTGCACCAGCTGGTGCACAACATCAGCAGGAACGTGCCGCTACTCACCAGCAACATCCACCTCCCGCTCCTCAGGGTCAAGGATACGTTGAAACGGGTGATTGGTCACTTAAACACCTGTTTGCGATCTCCAAACCCCGGATACTACTCACCAAACATCCAACATGAAACAGCGACCATCGGACATCACACACCGAGCACCCCTGGCTCTAGTGAATCGTCATCATCATCTGAAGAACACGCCCAGGAACATCACCAGTCTTCCTTAGAGTCAAGGGAGCATGATGCGCCTGCACTCAGGGTTACGGCTGACCACTTCGGACCTCCCTTTCAGGACGTGATGCCTGCGGTGCCCAGCGATGACTTCCGGCTGGACGCCATTTTGAACCGATATGACCCTAACAGTGTTGTTTCTCTCAACGGTAAGAATTAAATACAGCATATCTCTTACATCTGTCCCGTTATATATGTCTCCTTACATATGTCCCCTTATACATATTTTCTTACACGTATCTCCTTACAACTGTCCCACTGCACCTGTCTTACATCTGTCTCCATACATCTGTCTACGTACACTACGTACACGTGTCTCCTTAAACTGTCTTACATCTTGTCCCTTACATCTTTCTACTTACAATGTCTTCTTACATCTGTCTACTTACATTTGTCTATTTACATCCGTCTTCTTACAGTGTCTCCTTACATCTACCTTACATATATCACCTTACATTTGTCTCCTTACACAAATCTCCTTATACCTGTCTCCTTAGATGTGCCTCCTATTATCTGTCTCTCCATTAATAAGCGTCCTTACATCTATGTCCTTATATCTGTTTTCTTACGTCTGTCTCCTTACATCTGTCTTACATCTGTGTCCTAACAATTGTGTCTTTCATATGTTTTATTACATTTATCTTAATATGTTCTTACATCTGTGTCCTTACATCTGTCTCTTTACATCAATTTTACATTTGTCTCCTTACATCTATGTCCTTAATCTGTCTCCTTACATGTGCTAAATATTACACACAATAAATATCTGCCTATATACACAGCTAACTGTTGCATACAATAAATGTCTGTCCTCGTATATTGTTGTTACATACAACAAATGTCTGTCTATATATACAGTTAACTATAACAAATAACAAAAGTCTGTCCTCGTATATTGCTGTTTCATATAACAAATGTATGTCCTCGTATATTGCAGTTACAAACAACAAATGTCTGTCTATATATACAGTTAACTATTACATACAACAAATATCTGCCTCTATACACAGCTAAATGTTACATACAACAAATCCATCCATTCATCATGTGCCATGGGACGCAGAGGTGTTTCCAAGGCACCAGGGCCGGGTTATATACTGGCCAAGACCTATTGACGCGTCCTCGCCGAGCGTCCTGGGCAACAGGTCCCTTCGGGGTCCTGGCTGAAGTCAATAGGATCGCCGATTCCTCCGAAGTCGGAGAGTGTCTGCCTGTATGGCGAGGAACCACCAGTCTGCACACCAATAAGCCAGACATGGGACAACGGATACTCACGCAAACCTCAGGTCCTGTATGACATCATACTGATGTTGGACAACAGGATGTCTTCATCCGACATACAGGACTTTGCGTTGGAGCTCAAGCCAACGAACACAAGCAAGCAAGCAAGCATCATGTGCCATGCCGATAAGCGTGGGTGGTTATGTTTTGCCATCTCACTCGATCACCAGAGTCGTGGATCAGCTCCGTGTTCCTGTCTCGACCATGCCAGGGGGCCAAGCCATCCAGGTATTTACTTCTCAGTCTTCCCTTTGGTCTCTTCCCTTCGATTTTGCCAGTCGTCACCAAGTTCTCCAATTCATTTCTTCTCATAACATGCCCAAACAATGTTCACTGTCTACGTCTAATATCTCAAATCAGTTTACGAACTTCAGTTGTTTCTTGAAGGACTTGTTCATTGGTTTTTCTGTCTGTCCATGGTTTTCTTTGCATTTTCCTCAGAAACCACATTTCCACAGCCATCAGCTGTTTTTCAGCTTGACTGCTTATTGTCCACGCTTCACATCCATACAAAAGTATAGGTTCTATGTAGCACTGCAACACTCTTTTTCTCGTTTCAATTGATATCTTTTTATTGGTCAGTATGTTTTTCATCTTGCAAAAGGCTACCATCGCAATGGCAATTCTTGTTCTAATCTCTTCAAGACATCTCCCATCAGATGTTATGACTGTGCCGAGATAACTGTATCGATTCACTTGCTTAAGAATATGCCCATTTACTCGTATATCACATTGTGGTATTTCCTTCTTTCCAGTGACGACCATAATCTGTGTCTTCTTAATATTCAGTTCTAACCCTAGTTGTTCACTGTGTGCAACAACCGCATCTACTAAATTTTGCAGGTCCTGTTCATTGTCTGCAATCAAGACTGTATCATCTGCATATCTAATGTTATTGATGTATCGACCCCCAATGTTGATTCCTTCCATATCTTCTATATTTCTGAAAATATTTTCAGTGTACAGGGAAAAAAGATCTGGAGACATTACACATCCCTGTCTCACACCTCTTTTAATAGGCTGATATTGACCTACATTGTTATCAATTCTGATGGCAGCTTGTTGTTTCCAATATATGGTTTTTACAAGTCTAAGGTCTTTTCCATCAATTTGTAGATCTTCAAGCATCCTTATCATGTCGACATGTCTCACTTTATCGAAAGCCTTTGTGTAGTCAATAAAGCAAAGATATAGATCTTTGTTTACTTCTATAGAACGTTCAATTACGGTTCTCAGTATATACACAGCATTTACTGGGCCCTTGCCTTCTACAAACTCACATGGTTCTTCTCCTATTTCGGGTTGTATTTTCTTCCTAACTCTTTGCAGAATCTTCGTGATGTGGCTCATTATACTAATTGTTCGATGTTGATCGCATTCCAAGGCTCCTGAGTTCTTCGGGATTGCAATAAATATAGAATTACATAATTCAGGAGGTATATCTCCAGTATCATGTATTGCGTTCAGCAGTCTGATGACTTGGTCTATTCCATATTCTTCTAAGACATTGATCATTTCTACTGTGATGTAATCTGTACCCGGGGTCTTGCCAGTTTTCATATAGTTAAGAGCATTCTGAACTTCCATCTTCAAAATTGATGGTCCTTCATTATTATTCCGAAGATCATGTTTTTCTTTCATCATCATAAAGGTCTTTCACATAATCTGACCACGCATGTAAAATCTGATCTTTTTCTATTATGATTTTGCCATCTTTGGTTTTTAGGCAACCCGTTGATGTGTGTGTGCTTTTGTTAGTGATGTCATTAATTCTTTTGTGCATTAATTTGGTATTCCGGGTGTTGTGTTGGTTTTCAATTTCCTTACAATTTTCCTCAAGCCATGTTTCTTTTGCCTATTTGCATAGCTTCCTAATTTTCCTGTGAATCTCTTTATATTTTTCCTTGTTATTTTTGTTATTCCTTTTTACTTCCATTAGTTACAACAAATATCTGTCTCTATATACAGCTAACTGTTACATACAACAAATATCTGCCTCTATATACAGCTAACTGTTCATACAACATCTGTCTTTCTCTATATACAGCTAACTGTTACATACAACAAATGTATGTCTCTACATACAACTAAATGTTACATACAACAAATGTCTGTCCACAGACACAGCGAGAGCATTTCTAGATATGGCATACAAGTTTGGCCAGTACCAGCATCGTCGATTCGTGAACTTGATGTCCAAAATTCGAGAGGTCAAGGACACAGTGGACAACTTCAACCAACATGTTGTCCACACAACCTCCGAGGTCACGGTCATGAACGACCACGCCGCCATCTTCTACAACACGTCCATCACTTGTGTCGATGATCTGACCAAGCTGACCATTGCTGTCCGTTACTTCACTGACCGCATCTGCTAGGGACATAGGCCTTTCACCCGTGGAGACATGACATTCGTTGAATGAAATATTCCTTCAGACCTGCCGTATTTTTATGTTGGCTTTTGTTTCCCTTCATCCTGGTGTTGTCTGTGAATTGTGTCCCTCTATCCTCGTGTTGTCTGTCTGCGTATTGTGTCCCTATATCCACGTGTTGTCTGTCTGTGTATTGTGTACCTCTATCCACGTGTTGTCTGTCTGTGTGTTGTGTCCCTCTATCCACGTGTTGTCTGTGTATTATGTCCCTCCATCCTAGTGTTGTCTATGTGTTGTGTCCATGCATCCTCCTGTTTTCTGTCTGTGTATTGTGTCTCTCTATCCACGTGTTGTCTGTCTGTGTATTGTGTCCCTCTATCCACGTGTTGTCTGTCTGTGTATTGTGTCCCTCTATCCACGTGTTGTCTGTCTGTGTATTGTGTCCCTCCACCCTAGTGTTGTCTGTGTGTTGTGTCCCTGCATCATCGTGTTATCTGTCTGTGTATTGTGTCCCTCCATCCTCGTGTTGACTGTGTATTGTGTCCCTCCACCTAATGTTATCTGTCTATGTATTGTGTCCGTCTATCCTCGTATTGTCTGTCTGTGTATTGTGTCCCTCTATCCTCGTATTGTCTGTCTGTGTATTTGGTCCCTCTATCCTCGTGTTGTCTGTTTGTGTATTGTGTCACTATATCCACGTGTTGTCTGTGTATTGTGACCCTCCATCCTAATGTTATCTGTCTATGTATTGTGTCCCTCCATCCTCGTGTTGTCTGTCTGTGTGTTGTGTCACTCCATCCTGTCTGTGTATTGTGTCACTCCATCCTCGTGTTGTCTGTCTATGTATTGTGTCACTCCATCCTCGTGTTGTCTGTCTATGTATTGTGTCACTCCATCCTCGTGTTGTCTGTCTATGTATTGTGTCACTCCATCCTCGTGTTGTCTGTCTATGTATTGTGTCACTCCATCCTCGTGTTGTCTGACTGTGTATTGTGTCCCTATATCCTCATGTTAACTGTCTATGTATTGTGTCACTCCATCCTCGTGTTGTCTGACTGTGTATTGTGTCACTCCATCCTCGTGTTGTCTGACTGTGTATTGTGTCCCTCTATCCACGTATTGTCTGTGTATTATGTCCCTCCATCCTCGTGTTGTTTGTCTATGTATTGTGTCACTCCATCCTCGTGTTATCTGTCTATGTATTGTGTCACTCAATCCTCGTGTTATCTGTCGGTGTATAGTGTCGCTCTATCCTCGTGTTGTCTGTCTGTGTATTGTGTCCCTATATCCACGTGTTGTCTGTGTATAGTGTCCCTCCATCCTAATGGTATCTGTCTATGTATTGTGTCCCTCCATCCTCGTGTTGTCTGTCTGTGTATTGTGTCACTCCATCATGTGTTATCTGTCTGTGCATTGTGTCACTCCATCCTCGTGTTGTCTGTCTATGTATTGTGTCCCTCCATGCTCGTGTTGACTGTCTATGTATAGTGTCCCTATATCCTCGTGTTGTCTGTCTATGTATTGTGTCCCTGTATCCTCGTGTTGACTGTCTATGTATTGTGTCCCTATATCCTCGTGTTGACTGTCCATGTATTGTGTCCCTATATCCTCGTGTTGACTGTCCATGTATTGTGTCCCTATATCCTCGTGTTAACTGTCTGTGTATTGTGTCCCTATATCCTCGTGTTAACTGTCTGTGTATTGTGTCCCTCCATCCCCGTGTTAACTGTCTGTGTATTGTGTCCCTATATCCTCGTGTTAACTGTCTATGTATTGTGTCCCTATATCGTCATGTTGACTGTCCATGTATTGTGTCGCTATATCCTCGTGTTGACTGTCTGTGTATTGTGTCACTCCATCCTCATGTTGACTGTCTATGTATTGTGTCCCTCCATCCTCGTGTTATCTCTCTATGTATTGTGTCACTCCATCCATGTGTTATCTGTCTGTGTATTGTGTCCCTATATCCTCGAGTTGACTGTCTATGTATTGTGTCCCTCCATCCTCATGTTGACTGTCTGTGTATTGTGTCACTCCATCCATGTGTTATCTGTCTGTGTATTGTGTCACTCCATCCTCGTGTTGTCTGTCTGTGTATTGTGTCACTCCATCCTCGTGTTGTCTGTCTGTGTATTGTGTCACTCCATCCTCGTGTTGTCTGACTGTGTATTGTGTCACTCCATCCTTGTGTTGCCTATCTGTGTATTATGTCACTCCATCCTCGTGTTGTCTGTCTGTGTATTGTGTCACTCCATCCTCGTGTTGTCTGTCTGTGTATTGTGTCACTCCATCCTCGTGTTGTCTATGTATTGTTTCACTCCATCCTCGTGTTGTCTGTCTGTTTATTGTGTCACTCCATTCTCGTGTTGTCTGTCTGTGTATTGTGTCACTCCATCCTCGTGTTGTCTGTCTATGTATTGTGTCACTTCATCCTCGTGTTGTCTATGTATTGTGTCACTCCATCCTCGTGTTGTCTGTCTATGTATTGTGTCACTCCATCCTCGTGTTGTCTGACTGTGTATTGTGACACTCCATCCTCGTATTGTCTGTCTATGTATTGTGTCACTCCATCCTCGTGTTGTCTGTCTATGTATTGTGTCACTCCATCCTCGTGTTGTCTGTGTATTGTGTCCCTCTATCCTCGTGTTGTCTGTCTGTCTTGTGTCATTGTGTCATTGTCATTCCATCCTCGTGTTGTCTGACTGTGTATTGTGTCCCTCCATCCCCGTGTTGACTGTCCATGTATTGTGTCCCTATATCCTCGTGCTGACTGACTATGTATTGTGTCCCTATATCGTCATGTTGACTGTCCATGTATTGTGTCCCTATATCCTCGTGTTGACTGTCTGTGTATTGTGTCCCTATATCCTCGAGTTGACTGTCTATGTATTGTGTCCCTCCATCCTCATGTTGACTGTCTGTGTATTGTGTCACTCCATCCATGTGTTATCTGTCTGTGTATTGTGTCACTCCATCCTCGTGTTGTCTGTATGTGTATTGTGTCACTCCATCCTCGTGTTGTCTGTCTGTGTATGTGTCACTCCATCCTCGTGTTGTCTGACTGTGTATTGTGTCACTCGATCCTTTTGTTGCCTATCTGTGTATTATGTCACTCCATCCTCGTGTTGTCTGTCTGTGTATTGTGTCACTCCATCCTCGTGTTGTCTGTCTGTGTATTGTGTCACTCCATCCTCGTGTTGTCTATGTATTGTTTCACTCCATCCTCGTGTTGTCTGTCTGTTTATTGTGTCACTCCATCCTCGTGTTGTCTGACTGTGTATTGTGTCACTCCATCCTCGTATTGTATGTCTATGTATTGTGTCACTCCATCCTCGTGCTGTCTGTCTATGTATTGTATCACTCCATCCTTGTGCTGTCTGTGTGTTTATTGTGTCACTCCATCCTCGTGTTGTCTATGTATTGTGTCACTCCATCCTCCTGTTGTCTGTGTATTGTGTCATTCCATCCTCGTGTTGTCTATGTATTGTGCCCCTCCATCCTCGTGTTGTCTGTCTATGTATTGTGTCCATATAACCTCGTATTGACTTCTATGTATTTTGTCACTCCATCCTCGTGTTGTCTGTCTATGTATTGTGTCTCTGCATCCTCGTGTTCACTGTCTGTTTATTGTGTCCCTCTATCCTCGTGTTGATTATCTATGTATTGAGTCACTCCATCCTCGTGTTGTCTGTCTATGTATTGTGTCACTCCATCTTCGTGTTGTCTATGTATTGTGTCCCTCCATTCTCGTATTGTCTGTCTATGTATTGTGTCCCTATATCCTCGTATTGACTGTCTATGTATTGTGTCTCTCCATCCTCGTGTTGTCTGTGTGTTGTGTCACTCCATCCTCGTGTTGTCTATGTATTGTGTCACTCCATCCTCGTGTTGTCTGTGTATTGTGTCATTCCATCCTCGTGTTGTCTATGTATTGTGTCCCTCCATCCTCGTGTTGTCTGTCTATGTATTGTGTCCCTATATCCTCGTATTGACTGTCTATGTATTGTGTCCCTCCATCCTCGTGTTGACTGTCTGTTTATTGTGTCCCTCTATCCTCGTGTTGATTGTCTATGTAGTATGTCCCTCCATCCCCGTGTTGCCTGTATAGTATGTCCCTCCATCCCCGTGTTGCCTGTATAGTATGTCCCTCCATCCCCGTGTTGCCTGTGTATTATGTCCCTCCATCCCCGTGTTATCTGTGTAGTATGTCCTCCATCCCCGTGTTATCTGTGTAGTATGTCCCTCCATCCCCGTGTTATCTGTGTAGTATGTCCCTCCATCCCCGTGTTATCTGTGTAGTATGTCCCTCTATCCTCGTGTTGCCTGTGTAGTATGTCCCTCTATCCCCGTGTTGCCTGTGTAGTATGTCCCTCCATCCCCGTGTTATCTATGTATTGTGTCCCTCTATCCTCATGTTGATTGTCTATGTATTGTGTCCCTCTATCCTTGTGTTGATTGTCTATGTATTGTGTCCCTCTATCCTCATGTTGATTGTCTATGTATTGTGTCCCTCTATCCTTGTGTTGATTGTCTATGTATTGTGTCCCTCTATCCTCGTGTTGATTGTCTATGTATTGTGTCACTCTATCCTAGTGTTGTCTGTCTATGTATTGTTTCCCTCCATCCTCGTGTTGACTTGTCTGTTTATTGTGTCCCTCTATCCTCGTGTTGATTGTCTACGTATTATGTCTCTCCATCCCCGTGTTATCTATGTAGTATGTCCCTCTATCCTCGTGTCTGTCTGTGTATTATGTCCCTGTGCTTATCTTGTCTCGGGTACAGTCCCCATGTATTGTCATTTTGTTATTATTATATTGTCTATGTATTGTCATTTTGTGATTATTATATTGTGCTATGTATTGTCGTTTTGTGATTATATTCTCTCGTATACAGTCCCCATGTAATGTCATTTTGTGCTTATATTGTCTATGTATTGTCATTTTGTGATTATTATATTGTCCATGTATTGTCATTTTGTGATTATATTGTCTATGTATTGTCATTTTGTGATTATATTGTCTCGTGTACAGTTCCCATGTATTGTCATTTTGTGATTATATTGTCTATGTGTTGTCATTTTGTGATTATATTGTCTATGCATTGTCATTTTGTGATTATATTGTCTATGCATTGTCATTTTGTGATTATATTGTCTATGCATTGTCATTTTGTGATTATATTGTCTATGTGTTGTCATTTTGTAATTATATTGTCTCGTATACAGTGCCCATATTCCCGTACTTTTGTACAGTCACCCCGTGCTCCTACATTATGTCCGTGTGCCAAGCCACCATGTGTCAGCCTTCCATGTGACGACCTTCTTTGTGTCAGCCTTCCATGTGACGACCTTCTTTGTGTCAGCCTTCCATGTGACGACCTTCCATGTGACGACCTTCCATGTGTCGACATTCCATATTTGCACATTGCCGCTGTAAAGTAACAATAAAACGACAACAGTGAGCAGAAAAAGGGTGTCTGAATAAGTGACTGTGGAATGGGTGATACTCTCAACAACATTCGTATCTTGAACAACTGTTTCACCAGCAGGGCTGGTGGTGGGGAATGGGTGACAGACACACAACAGCGGGGCCTGACAATTGGCAATGGATGAAAGACACACCAGCAGTGCCTGACAGTGGGCAATGGGTGACACACACACCAGCTTCACAGATGTCATCATCAAGTGCCTGACCACATGGCGTTGACAAACATGCTTCTCCACATCTTGAGATGATCTCTTCATGGAAACAACACTCGCCACCCAATCACTTCACGAACATGGCCGAATCATTTCATCAACACCACCCAATCATTTCATCAACACCACCCAATCAATTCATGAACACCGCCCAATCACTTCATGAACATGACCGAATCATTTCATGAACACCACCGAATCATTTCAACAACACCACCCAATCACTTCATGAACACACCACTCACAACCCAATCACTTCATGAACACCACCCAATCAATTCATGAACACCACGCAATCGCTTCTTGAACACCACCGAATCAATTCATGAACACCACTCAATCACTTGATGAACACATCACTCACAACCCCTAGTCACTGAACACCACCCATGAACATCACAGAATCATTTCATCAACACCACCCAATCACTTCATGAACACGACCGGATCATTTCATGAACACCACCGAATCACTTCATCAACACCACCCAATCAATTAATGACCACCACTCAATCACTTCATGAACACAACTCCTAGTCATCGAACACCACCCATGAACACTACCCAGTCACTTCATGAATACAACACCCACCACCCAATCACTTCATGAACACCCCCCCCCCCCATTCTGACGTGTCTCCACCCTGTCGTGGTAGAGGGGCTTGCGTGTCCCATTGACCCCAAGAGCTCTGCCGACGGAAGCACAACTACATGTGGGACAGGTCTTGGGATAGGGACCAGACCAAGAGAAACACAACCTGCTGCTCTGCGGGTAGACTGGGGATAGGCAGTCAAAGACCGAATCAGGCGCACGATGCCACTAATTCTTGGTCCGAACACATACTCTTAGGCTCTCCGCTGAGGGATATGACTGAACGTCTCCAAGTCATTAGCCCTCGGATGTGAGAGCCGGGCCGATACTCACCCACTGCAAAATGGAGGTTACATGTCAGATGCTGAGCCTGCTACATGCTTGGCCAGGCACTTGTTCGAAGGCTCTCAGTCGGGGGATATGAGGGATCCTAAGGATGAGAGGGCCTGGTAGCTACTCGCTCTCTGCTGCATGGAGGTAAGGTGCTGAGCCGGCAGCACATGTAGCCTACCTCGAGCGTTATTAAGGTGGAAAAGCATTCCAATCGCACGCAATGGTTACGATGCCCAAGTCTCTATAAAAAACACTCATTGAGCGAGCGTAATCAAAGGTGGATAAACGGCTCATTAACACGAAATGGAACACTTGGGTAGCGACTCCATTACGTGGAAGTCCGAAGGAAAAACTTGCTGAGTGGATGTCGTCCGTAAACTAAAGTGGAGAAACGTCTCGTTAACACGAAATGGAACGCTTAGCTAGCGAATCCATTACGTGGAAGTCCGAAGCGAAAGCTTGCTGAGTGGATGTCGTCTGCAGACTGACCGTTCCTGGTTTGCGTGGGGAGCGACTAGTGGCGAACGAAATACCCAATACATGGAAGTGAGGAATAAAAGCTGCCATGAGCAAGACGTGGCGATTCCTTGGGTGAGCCCAGCACCAGAGCTCTATATGTCGTCCCTGCAATTATGGAAGCCCTCTTAGATAGCAGAAAATGCCCATGGACTGTCATTGCCTTCCCTTGAGGGCAGACCGTAAAGTCTTCGACCGTTCTAACTTGACCAGCTGGGCTATGGACTGCACCACAAAAGTGAGAGCCCCCCAGGGATGCTAACCTGGTTTAAAAAACGCACGCCAGAGTCGGATGTGTTGGCCTAAGGGTCTAGGCCCAAGGTGCAAAACAATACACTACAATTACATATTGAAAAAAACACTCCGGATGAACGAAGAAGAAGAAGAAGAAGAAGAAGAAGAAGAAGAAGAAGAAGAAGAAGAAGAAGAAGAAGAAGAAGAAGAAGAAGAAGAAGAAGAAGAAGAAGAAGAACACCCAATCACTTCATGAACACACCACTCGCCACCCAATCACTTGATGAACACCACCCAATCACTTCATGAACACACCACTCACTACCCAATCACTTCATGAACACACCACTCACCACCCAATCACTTCATGAACACCACCCAGTCACTTCATGAACACCACCCAGTCACTTCATGAACACACCACTCACTACCCAATCACTTCATAAACACTACCCAATCACTTCATGAACACGCCACTCACTACCCAATCACTTCATGAACACCACCCAGTCACTTCATGAACACCACCCAATCACTTCATGAACACCACCCAGTCACTTCATGAACACCACCCAATCACTTCATGAACACCACCCAATCACTTCATGAACACACCACTCACTACCCAGTCACTTCATGAACACACCACTCACCACCCAATCACTTCATGAACACACCACTCACCACCCAATCACTTCATGAACACCACCCAATCACTTCATGAACACCACCCAATCACTTCATGAACACCACCCAATCACTTCATGAACACGCCACTCACCACCCACCCAATCACTTCATGAACACACCACTCACCACCCAATCACTTCATGAACACCACCCAATCACTTCATGAACACACCACTCACCACCCAATCACTTCATGAACACCACCCAATCACTTCATGAACACCACCCAATCACTTCATGAACACCACCCAATCACTTCATGAACACCACCCAATCACTTCATGAACACCACCCAATCACTTCATGAACACACCACTCACCACCCACCCAATCACTTCATGAACACCACCCAATCACTTCATGAACACCACCCAATCACTTCATGAACACCACCCAATCACTTCATGAACACCACCCAATCACTTCATGAACACACCACTCACCACATAATCACTTCATGAACACCACCCAGTCACTTCATGAACACCACCCAATCACTTCATGAACACCACCCAGTCACTTCATGAACACCACCCAATCACTTGATGAACACCACCCAATCACTTCATGAACACACCACTCACTACCCAGTCACTTCATGAACACACCACTCACCACCCAATCACTTCATGAACACACCACTCACCACCCAATCACTTCATGAACACCACCCAATCACTTCATGAACATCACCCAATCACTTCATGACCACCACACAATCACTTCATGAACACCACCCAATCACTTCATGAACACCACCCAATGACTTCATGAACACCACCCAGTCACTTCATGAACACACCACTCACTACCCAATCACTTCATGAACACTACCCAATCACTTCATGAACACGCCACTCACTACCCAATCACTTCATGAACACCACCCAGTCACTTCATGAACACCACCCAATCACTTCATGAACACCACCCAATCACTTCATGAACACCACCCAATCACTTCATGAACACCACCCCTCCCCCGATGTGTCTCCACCTTGCCGTGGTGGGGGAGCTTGCGTGTCCCATCGACCCCATGTGCTTGCCGATGGTGATGAAAAACTACATATCGGACAGCATATGGGATAGGGACCAGACTAAGAGAGACACAACCTGCTGCTCTGCAGGTTAGACTGAGGATAGCAGTCTAAAATTTAAATCAGGCGCACGAAGGCAGAAGTTCTTGGTCCGGACAAAACACTAAAGGCTCCCTGTCGAGGGCTGTGGCTGAACGCCTCTAAGCCACAAACCCTCGGACCTGAGAGCCGGGCCGATAGCCACCTTTCGAAAAATAAAGGCGTGATACTGAGCAAGCTACATGCTCAGGTCTGATAGAAGTTCGAAGGCTCTCAGCTGGGGGATATGAGAGATTCCCGGATGAGAGGGCCAGGCCGTTTCTCGTTCACGTTGCACGAAGGTAAGGTGCTGAGCCGGCAGCACAAGTAGCCTACCTCGTGAGCGAGTACAAAAAGTCAAAAAAGTGCCCCAGTCGAAGAAAACGGCTGCGAAAACTGTATCTAACTCATAGAGAGTGTAGACAAAAGTGGAAGAACGTCCCAATGACGCAAAATGGAACGCACGGCGAGCGAACCTATTGCGTGGTCCGAAGTCAAAAGCAAAAGCTTACCGAGTTGGTGTCGCTTGCAGTCTGACCGTCCCTGGTGTGTGCTAGAGCGATCAGTGGCAAACGAGTTGCCCAACACATGGAAGTGAGGAACTAAAGCAGCCATGAGCAGGACGTGGCAACTCCTCGGGTGAGCCCAGTCACAGAGCAATATGTGCCGGCTCTGCAATTATGGAAGCCTCCTTGGATAGCGAGGGAATGCTCATGGTCTGCCCCTGCCTTCCCTTGAGGGCCGACCACGATGTCGTTCATCGTTCTATCTTGACCAGCTGAGATGATAGCGATATCACAACAGTCCAACGTGCCTCGAAACCAGAGGAAGGCTAACCTCATTAAAAAATGCCCGCTGAAGTCGGAAGTGTCGTCCTACGGGTGGCAAACTAAAAATTGACACTATGCAATTACGTCCGAGTGAAATGTCTCGTCCGAATGTCTCCCGTGCTAGGAACAGCTCTGACTACCTAGTTTCCGAATGCCGCTCTTGTTCGGAACAGCTCTGACTGGGTAGTTTTCCGAATGTCTGTTGTGCCTGGAAAAGCTCTGATGGGCGCAACGACAAGCACATGTCCGAAAACTCGCTGAGTGGATGCCGTCTGCAAACCTGTCTGGTTTGTGCGGGAATGACCCGGGGAAACGAAATGACCAATATATTGAAGTGAGGATTTAAAGCAGCCATGAGCAGGACGTGACGATCTCCCTCGGTGAGCCCAGATCCAGGGCGTTATGTGTCGGCCCTGCAACTATGGAAGCAACCTTGGATGGCGGAAAATGCTATGGACTGTCCCTGCCTTCCTTTGAGGGATGACCGTTGTCCTCGACCGTTCAACCTTGGCCAGCATGGTTGCAGATGGCACTACAAAAGTGAGAGTCTCCCAGGAATGCTACCTGGTCAAAAAAGCACGCTAAAGTCGATGTGTTGGCCTACGGGTTTCGGCCCAAGGGCGCATAACAGACACACCGCAATCACATCTGAAAAAACACTCCGGATGAACGAAAAGAAGAAGAAGAAGAACACCACCCAATCACTTGATGAACACCACCCAATCACTTCATGAACACACCACTCACTACCCAGTCACTTCATGAACACACCACTCACCACGCAATCACTTCATGAACACACCACTCGCCACCCAATCACTTCATAAACACCACCAAATCACTTCATGAACACACCACTCGCCACCCAATCACTTCATGAACACACCACTCACTACCCAATCACTTCATGAACACACCACTCACCACGCAATCACTTCAGGAACACACCACTCACCACCCAATCACTTCATGAACACTACCCAATCACTTCATGAACACGCCACTCACTACCCAATCACTTCATGAACACCACCCAGTCACTTCATGAACACCACCCAATCACTTCATGAACACCACCCAGTCACTTCATGAACACCACCCAGTCACTTCATGAACACGCCACTCACTACCCAATCACTTCATGAACACTACCCAATCACTTCATGAACACGCCACTCACTACCCAATCACTTCATGAACACCACCCAGTCACTTCATGAACACCACCCAATCACTTCATGAACACCACCCAGTCACTTCATGAACACCACCCAATCACTTGATGAACACCACCCAATCACTTCATGAACACACCACTCACTACCCAATCACTTCATGAACACACCACTCACTACCCAGTCACTTCATGAACACCACTCAATCACTTCATGAACACCACTCAATCACTTCATGAACACCACCCAATCACTTCATGAACACCACCCAGTCACTTCATGAACACCACCCAATCACTTGATGAACACCACCCAATCACTTCATGAACACACCACTCACTACCCAGTCACTTCATGAACACACCACTCACTACCCAATCACTTCATGAACACACCACTCACTACCCAGTCACTTCATGAACACACCACTCACTACCCAATCACTTCATGAACACACCACTCACTACCCAGTCACTTCATGAACACCACTCAATCACTTCATGAACACCACCCAATCACTTCATGAACACCACCCAATCACTTCATGAACACCACCCAATCACTTCATGAACACCACCCAATCACTTCATGAACACCACCCAATCACTTCATGAACACCACCCAATCACTTCATGAACACACCACTCACCACCCACCCAATCACGCCACCGACTAGCCAAAGGGGTAGAGGCTGCAGAACAAGGTTGTTTGTCGGAGATACTGTTGTCCTAGAATTTCCACCCACCCAACAATTTGGGTCACGCCCCATGTGTTTTCAGCAAGACATGTATCCCCTCGAGAAGATAGCGGGTACAGCAGTCAGAGGCGTATCTTTTGTGGAGGAAATTGTGCAGGGAAAAAAAACGGCCGATATCTTTACAATGCAGAGAATCAGATACACGAATTAGTTTCACATTCCATTCTTCTCCTCTTTCATCTGTGAAACAAGGCATTACAATCTTGTGATAACAATAAGACCTCATGGTGCTACTCAACCCCAGGGTTCAAGAGGACAGACTAAACTAGAGGGACCACATCTAAAGCTGTCTATTTTTAAAGGGTGATACAGAAAGGGGGTGGGATGGGATGGCTAAAGACGATAAACTACGTCTATCTTTCAAGCGTTATAAAGAAAGAAGGGTGGGCAGAGGGACAGGCTACAAATCGTAAGCTATGTCTATCTTTCAGAGTAGAATAGGAATGAAAAGACGACAGTCAATTAACCTACAAGCATTGAACCAAGAAGCAATAGCTGGACAAAGAATGCTTTAAACACCACAAACTGTCGGGTTGTACAAAGTGCAAGCAAACAATGCGCTGGCAGCGCGGAAACAGTAAGAGGTCGGTACAGGTGTCAGCAAGATAAACGTGCTACAGAAATATCCAGAATACACATATACAACTGCTGGTCAAGACTGAGCTCCCGTCTGTGTTGCCGAAACATATCCAAAGTAACAGTAACAGCGCTAGGCGAAACAGGAACGAAAACATAAATCATGGGAAACAGAAATCATGGAAAACTTGAATCACGGAATATTCCCGAAATCTTTTTTAAAATAATTGAAGACAGGTACACTTTTTTTTTTTTGACAGTGGATTTACACAGCAGCAAAACCAGAGCTACCTAAGTCAGAGGTCAGTTAGTGCCTGGGCTAACTGGACAACTTATTTGATATGACAGGATCAATCATGTGGGACTTGTGGATAAACTGGACAACTGGTGTGCTATGACAGGATCGATCATGTGGGACTTATAGAGAAACTGAACAACTGATGTGGTATGACAGGATCGATCATGTGGGACTTATGGATAAACTGGACAACTTACGTGGTATGATAGGATCGATCATGTGGGACTTATGGATAAACTGGGCAACTGATATGGTATGACAGGGTTGATCATGTGGGACGTATGGATAAACTGGACAACTGATGTGGTATGACAGAATCTCCCCGGGAAGGTTAACCCGGTCAACAAATGCCCGCAGAAGTCAGATGTGTCGCCCTAACGGTGCAAGAACGCAGCTCTGATGTGAACAGGCGCAACGCAATCACGATCGAAAAAGAAAAAAAAAACTCTCCAGATGAACGCAGAAGACAAAGAAGAAGAAGGAGAAGAAGAAGAAGAATGATATGATCGATCATGTGGGACTTATGGATAAACTAGACAACTGATGTGGTATTACAATATTGATCATGTGGGACTTATGGAGAAACGCACACACTGCGGAAACGTGATAACAGTAATGTGCTTTCTGTGGAGCCTACAGGGCACGAGCGACATAGGGACACCTGAACACACACGGAGAAGAGAATCACAGATAGTGATGGATAATTCTGAGTGATATGGAGGGAGCAGCGGCAGATGGCAAGACAGAAGAGCTTGGTGTTGGCTGGTGAAGGGATTTCGAAGAGAAGAGGTGAGAAGAAGAAGAAGAAGAAGAAGGGAAGAAGAAAAAGGGGAAGAAGGAGGAGGAGGAGGAGGAGGACATCAACAAGTAGACGGAGGAATCATCCATCTATACGTGTATGAAATCTGTGAGAATGCTACTAGCACAGAGAAGGGACGAGTCCGATCAGAGAATGTCCACATTCCAGACAGATCTGTGGAGAAAAGCTGTCAAACAATGAATTGATTGTCTATGTCCTGACTGGTCAAAGTTCAATCGACACCCGACTCGGGGTAGGACTGTCCCGTGTGAGGGACACTCGAGACGACTCTCCTGGTGCTATGCTGGATTGTGGACTGGGCTGTTCTGTGTCTCGCTCACTGATGACTCGCTCAAAGTGCCGGTCATTGTCTGTCTGCGGCATTCCAGTCTAACCAAGCGGAAATCTAAGCGGCCCGGGTGGGTGGGCTGGACAACCAGCGGGCATGTAGGACTACGCTGGTGTCCTTGATGCTGGCTACGGGAACAACGGGGGGTGGTGGAGTCTGGTGGTAACTTGGTTAATGAGTAAGTGTATTGGGATGGTAGGCAGGTAGGTAGACATTCAGCTAGGTAGGTCGACATGTAGGTAGGGAGGGTTCGCTGTGAGATAGGTTAGGTTGGGTCTGTTAATTGCATATTGTAAACAGCTGAATAAAACGTGTAAATCCTTAGCATTCCTAGTCTAGTAGAATTCTCACTCAGGTGACATTTCTCTCTTTCTTTCACTCTCCCTCCCTGTCTCCCTACCTCTCCCTCTCTCTCTCTCTCTCTCTCTCTCTCTCTCTCTCTCTCTCTCTCTCCAAGTAGCAGGTCCGTCATCTGTCATCTCGGTGCACCAAACAGCCTCTGTATCTGTCTTCCTCTCTCTCTCTCTCTCTCTCTCTCTCTCTCTCTCTCTCTCTCTCTCTCTCTCTCTGTGTCACTCTGTCTCTCTCCCTGTCTCCCTTCTCTCTTCGCTTTACCTCTCCCTTTCTCTCTGCCTCTCTCTCTGTCTCTATCTCCTCCCTCTCTTGCTTAATGTCTCTCTCTGTCTCTCTCCTCCCTCTCTCTGTCTCTATCCCTCCTCTCTCTCTGTTTCTCTCTCTTCTCTCTCTCCTCCCCCTCTCCCTGTCGCTCTCTCTCCTCCCTCTCTTTGCTTCTCTCTGTCGTTCTCTCTCCTCCCCATCTCTCTCTCGCGCTCTCTACTAGCTCTATCTCTCTCAGTCTCTCTTTCTATCTCTTTCTCCAAGTAGCACATCCGTCAATGTCATCTCGGGGGCACCATAAAGCCGCTCTATCTCCAATCATTTCCCCAGCCTCTTGGCCAAGCTGTCAGCCATGTCCTGTGTCCATCTTCATGCTGGCTGACTCCAGCCTCTTCTACCAGGAACCATGCCTTCCATGTATGGTGAACTGTCCATTCTCGTGAAATGTCCACTCTGCTGAAATGTCCACTGTGGTGAAATATTCACTCTTATGAAATGTCCACCCTGGTTAAATATCCACTCTGATTAAATGTCCACCCTGGTGAAAGGTCCACTCCGATTAAATACAATAAGAAAGAGACAAACAGCTTTCTTTGGTCATGTGATGAGAAGAGAGGCATTGGAGAACATTGTGAAAATTGGAAAGATCGAGGGGAAGAGACGCAGAGGCAGACCAAGAGAAATGATGCTGGGTGGGTTGAGACGGTGGCATGGAGGAATATCATCAGCAGAGTTGATCCAGAACACCAAAGACGGAGATCTGTGGACAGCCATGAACGCCTACGCCAGCCGACAGGGCACTTGATGATGATGTGGTAAAATGTCCACCCTGATGAAATGTCTACTCTGGTGAAATGTCCACTGTGGTGAAATGTCCACTCTGATTAAATGTCCACTGTGGAGAAATATCCACTTTATGAAATTCCACTCTGATTAAATGTCCACCCTGGTGAAATGTCCACTCCGATTAAATGTCCACTGTGGTGAAATGTCCACTCTGATGAAATGTTCATTCTGATGAAATACCCACTCTGATGAAATGTTCACCTGGTGAAATGTCCTCTCTAGTGAAATGTCCACTCTAGTTAAATGTCCACCCTGGTTAAATGTCCACTCTGATGAAATGTCCACCTGGTGAAATATCCAGTCTAATTAAATGTCCATTGTGGTGAAATGCCTACTCCGATTAAATGTTCATTGTGGTGAAATATCCACCCTGGTGAAATGTACACTCTGACGAAATGATCACCCTGGTGAAATGTATACTCTGGTGAAGTGTCCACCAAGGACGGGGACACTAGAATTCTCGGTTCCACAGCTCGGGGAGATCAGCGGGCAGACTGGAGAGTTGAGATCTGCGAGCAGACTGGGGAGATTAGATTTGCAGGCGGGCAGATTGGGGAGATTAGATCTGCAGGCGGGCAGACTGGGGAGATCTGTGGGCAGACTGTGAAGATTACATCTGCAGACGGACATACTGGGGAGATCGACGGGCAAACTAGGGAGATCGGCGGGCAGACTGTGGAGATAAGATCTGCAGGCGTGCAGACTGGGGAGATCGGTAGGCAGACTGGGAACTGCGGGCGGGCAGACTGGGGAGATGAGATCTGTGGGTTGGCAGACTGGGGAGATGGGATCTGTGGGAGGGCAAACTGGGGAGATGAGATCTGTGGGCTGGCAGATTGGGGAGATGAGATCTACGGGATGACTGTGGAGATCGGCGGGTAGACTGGAGAGATGAGATCAACGGGTAGACAGGAGAGATGAGATCAACGGGCACCCCGGGAGGTTAACCCGGTCAACAAATGCCCGCAGAAGTCGGAGATGTCGGCCTAACGGCGCAAGAACGCAGCTCTGCTGTAAACATGCACAACACAGCCACGTCCGGAAAAAAAACTCCGGATGAACGCTGAAGAAGAAGAAGAAGAAGAAGAAGAAGAAGAAGAAGAAGAAGAAGAAGAAGAAGAAGAAGAAGAAGAAGAAGAAGAAGAAGAAGAAGAAGAAGAAGAAGAAGAAGATCAACTGGCGACAGGGGAGATGAGATCAACAAGCAGACTGGGGAGATCTGCGGACAGACTGGATAGATCAGAGGGCAGACAGGGGAGATGAGATCAACAGGCAGACTGGGGAGATGAGATCACCAGGCAGACTGGGGAGATGAGATCAATGGGCAGACTGGGGAGATGAGATCAACGGACAGACTGGGGAGATAAGATCAACGGGCAGACTGGGGAGATGAGATCAATGGGCAGACTGGGAGATGAGATCAACGGACAGACTGGGGAGATGAGATCAACGGGCAGACTGGGGAGATGAGATCAACGGGCAGACTGGGGAGATCAGAGGGCAGACTGGGGAGATCAGAGGGCAGACTGGGGAGATGAGATCAACGGGCAGGACTGGGGAGATGAGATCAATAGGGACAGACTGGGGAGATGAGATCAATGGGCCAGACTGGGGAGATGAGATCAACGGACAGACTGGGGAGATGAGATCAATGGGCAGACCTGTGAAGATGAGATCAACAGGCAGACTGGGGAGATCAAGGGGCGGGACGGGGAAAATCAAGGGCAGACGGGGAGATGAGATCAACGGGCAGACTGGGGAGATAAAAAGGGCAGATTGGGGAGATGAAATAAAAGGGCAGACTGGGAGAGAAAACCCCCCCCCCCCAAAGAAATGAAGACGGGGGAAAAAAACTAAAGATGAAAACCGGACAGACCTTAAAGATGAAATAAAACCAAAAAAAACCCGGGGGGAAAATTTGGGGATAAGGGGAAGACTGGGGGGGAATTAAAACAACTGGGGAAATTAAAAAAAACCCAAACGGGGAAAATAATCCAACACCAACAAGGGGGTTTTCAACCCAAAAAATAACCCCAAGGGGCAACAAAGAATAAATCAAAGGGCAAATTTAAAAAAAGACCCCAAGGGGCAACAAAGTTTAATCAACCAAAGGAAAAAAAAAGACCCCAAGGACAAACTAATGAAATCACAACCGGGCAAAACAAAAAATAAATTCAAGGGGCAACGGGAAATGAATAAACCAAAAATTTTTTTTTTTTGGTTAAACCGGGAGCGGAGGTTTGGTTTTTCCGGGGGGCAAAACTGGGGGGGGGAAATCCGACCTGGGGTTTTGGAAAACCGGGGAACCCCGGGGTGTTTCAAGGACGGATTTAGGGGGGGTTATCCCCCATCCCCCCCCATATGAACAGAAAGACCGGGTCATAAAAAACACAAAGGGGTTTGGAACCGGACTTTTTGAACCTTTAAAAACCTTGGGTAGGGTAAAACCCAAAATTTGAAACGCCAAGGGCCCAAACCCCTCCTTCCGTATTTTGGGTTGAAAGGGGCGGGTTCCCGGGCCAAAAAGGACATTGAAACACCCACAAGGGGTTTTTCGGAACTTACATAAAATTTATTCCACTGCCAAAATTTTCCCCCAGGGCCCAAAACCATTCTTTTCCACAAGGGTTTGTTGTTTTTTCTGAAACCCTTTTCCTTTTTAAATAACCCCCCAAACATTTTCTTTTGGCCTTTCCACATAAAGGGTTTTTCTAAAAATACTTTTAAATGTTTTCCCCCCGGCAACCTAATGAAAATAACTCCAATTGGTTTTTTCTAAATTTTTAAAACATTAAAATTTTTCCCCCCATGGGGCAACCTAAAAAGGGCCTTTTTTTCCACAAAATTAAAAATTTTTTTTCTAAAATTACATAAAATGATCCCCTACGGACAACAGTACATGCCAATCACACATCAAAATGTTCTTTGAACTTAAATAACTTTATCTCTACGGACAACACTGACTGATTGATGGTCCCTTTGCTGTCTTGACAGACGAAAAATTTGGGTAAACGGGAATTATTCCTCTTCATATCACAGAGCCGGGCTGAATTTAGAGACCATGTGTTGTCTATGCAGTATGATCCTTCTCTCTCTGGGCCCTGCCTGGTTCACTCCAGAGGAAAGGTAACCCCAAATTACGTCGGGAAAAACCAGACAAGCTGCCGGATCAGAAAAAGCATTACTCTAACTGTCCGCCTTTTCGGTTTTTCCTTTTTAGACCATTTGCCGACTAAGGCTTGGGGCCCCGGGTCTCCCCTCCCATGAACTTTAGTCTTTAGATTGCATTTCCTGGCACTGGGGTAAGGGTGTACCCCCCAAATTTGCACTCCTCCACCCGAAGTATTGGCACAATGTGAGACGCCCGGGTTTTGGTGAGCGCCGCCCAACATTCGGCGCTAACAGAAAGCAGGCAGAAACCGTCTACTGTCATATGGTAGCTCAGCCCAAAACTGACTAAGTCCTGAAAAAAACTACATGCCAATCAAAAATTAAAAATCAGCCCATAATCAGTCAATATGGCCCGGAGTGAGGGTGAGGGGAAATTCACAAGAATTCAAGAGTCAACTGATGTGAACAATGCGGGATCGACCCGTGCAAGCAACCTACGTCACAGGCCCAACAGACAGGGTACAATCGGCGTGAAGAAAACCCCTACCTCACAGTACCAACAGACAGGGTACAATCAGCGTGAAGAGAACATGTATTCCCCCGTTGCCAAATGGTGTTTGAGGTAATAATTATAATGAACATCAGAAAAAATACAACTCGTTTGTCCAGGCAACACCAAATGGACAACATCCGGAAGAAAGTGCTAAAATCATTGACAACTCAAAAGCCGGTTGACGTGTCCTTTATGTCAATATTTTTTCCCTGGTGGGCAGCTTGTGATCAAATAAAAAATTATAATATGAATAAGACTAATAATGATCAGAATGCCTTTCCCTGTACACCAGGAAGGCCGGTATCGCAGTAATAAACATCATCACACAGCTAAACCTACTAAGAATTTTTAGGAAAATTTCTCTCATGCTTATAGTCAGTTCTAAGGTTTCCCTATCAGTTGAAGTTCGGTCCCCTTTGGGCCCATCCTTCCCAAGTCCTAATCTGCACATTCGTGGCCATCTGTTGTTTTCTGACTGAGAAGACTAATGCTCAATGAAAAATTTTCTATAAAATCGTGACTAGCCATCGTGCCAAGTCCTGGAGGTTTTTTGACAATTTTCTCCCCTTAAAGCTTCATGCCGCCTTCCTTGTCGCCAGCCCAACCCCTCTGTTGTTGTTGCTAAAAAAGGGGTTTTTTTTTTTCACGTCCCTTTTTTTTTTTTTTGGGGTTTTTTTTTTTTTTCTTCCCCTTTTTTTTTCCCTTTTTTTTGGGGCCCCGGGGGGGGTTTCCCCCAAAAAAAAAGGTTTGGGGGGTTTTTGGGGGTTCCCCTTTTTTTTGGGGGTTTTCCCCCGGTTTTTTTTGGGGGGGGGGGGAAAAAAAAAGGGGGGGGGGGGGGGGGGGGGGGGGGGGGGGGAAAAAAAAAATATTTTAAAAAGGGGGGAACCCCCTTTTTAAAAAAGGGGGGGGGGGGAAAAAAAAAAAAAAAATTTTTTTGGGGGGTTTAAAAAAGGGGGGGGCCCCCCAAAACCCCCCGGGGGGTTTTTTAAAACCCAAAAAAAAATGAAAAAAGGGGGAATTTTGGGGGGTTTTTAAAAAAAGGGGGAAAAAAAAAAATTTTTTGGGGGTTTTAAAAAAAAAAAAACCAAAAAGGGGAAAAAAAAAAATTTTCAATCCCGGGGCCCCCAAGGGGGGGCCGGGGGGGGGCCCCCCCTTTTTCCCCCCGGGGGGGGGGGGGGCCCCGGGGGGAAAAAAAAATTTAAAAAAAGGGGGAAAAAAAAATTTTTTTTCCCAAGGGGCCCAAAAAAAACCCCAAAAGGGGGTTTTAAAATTGAAAAGGGGGAAAATTTAAAAAAAAACCCCAAAAAAATTTTAGGGGGGAAAAAAAAAGTTTAAAAAAACAAAAGGGGGAATTTTTTAAAAAAAACCCAGGAAAACCCAAAAAAAAGGAAAAAAAAAAAGAAAAGGGGGAAAAAAAAAAATTAAAAAGGGGGAAAAAAATCCAAAAAAAAAAAAAAACCCCCCGGGGGGTTTTAAAAACCCAAAAAATTAAAAAAAAAGGGGGGGGGAAAATTGGGGGGGAAAAAAAAAAAAAAAAAAAACCAAAAAATTTTTTCCCCCAAAAATTTTCCAAAAACCAAAAAACTTTTGGAAGGGCCCCCAAAAAAAAGGGGGGGTTTTTTTAATTTTTCCCCCAAAAAAAAAAAAAAAAGGGGGAAAACCCCCCTTTTTTTAAAAAAAAATTGGGAAAAAAAAAAAAAAAAATAAAAAAATTGGAAAAAAAAAAAGGGGGGAAAAATAAAAAGGGGGTAAAAAACCCCCCCCAGTAAAACCAAAAAGGGGGGAAAAAACCAAAATTTAAGGAAAAAAAAGTTTGGAGGAAAAAAAAGAAGGGGGAAAAAGAGGGAAAAAAAAAAAAAATTTCCCCAAAAAAGGGGGGTTTAAAAAAAAAAAAAAAAGGTTTTAAAAAAAAAAAAAAGGGGGAAAAGGAAAAAAATTAAAAAAAACCAAAAAAAAAAAAAAAAAAAACAAAAAAAACCCCAAAAAGGGGAAAAAAAAATTAAAGGAAAAACCCGGAAAAAAAAAAAGGGGGAAAAAAAAAAAAAAAAAATTTGAAAAAAAAAAAGGGGGAAAAAAGGGAAAAACAAGGAAAAAGGAAAAAAAACCCAAAAAAGGGGGGGGAAAAAAAAAGGGGAAAAAAAAAAAAAAAAAGGGGGAAACCGAAAAACCCCCAAAAAAAAAAAAAAAAAAACCGGGGGAAAAAAAATTTAAAAAAAAAAAAAACCGGAAGGGGAAAAAAAATTTTTTTTTTGGGGGGAAAAAAAAAGGGTTTAAAAGGGGAAAAATTTTAAAAAAAAATTTTAAAAAACAAAGGGGGGAAAAAAAACCCCAAAAAAACCCCAAAAAAAAAGGGGGGGTTCCAAAAAAAAAAAGGTTTAGAATTTTAAAAAAAAAGGGGGGGAAAAGGGGGAAAAAAAAAAACCCAAAAAAAAAAAAAAAAATTTTTCGGAATTTTTAAAAAAAAACCCCGGAAAAAAAAAAAAAGGGGGAAAAAAAAGGGGGGGGGTCCCCAAAAGGGGGAAAAAAAAAAAAAAATTTAAAAAAAATTTTCCAAAAACCCCCAAAAAACAAAAAAATTTTTTTAAGGGGGAAAAAGGGTTTTTTAAAAAACAAAGGGGGAAAACCAAAATTTTTAAAAAAAGGGGAAAAAACCAAAAAAAGGGGGGGAAAAAAAAAGGGGGCCCCCAAAAAAAAAAAAAAAAAGGTGGGAATTTGGAAAAAACCCCCAAAAAAAAAATAAAAAAATTTTTTTTGGGGGTGGGCCCAAAAAAAAAAGAAAAAAAAGGAAAAAAAAGGGGGGGGAAAAAAAAAGGGGAAACGGGGAAAAAAAAAAAAAATTTTTTTGGGGGGGGGGAAAAAAAAAAAAGGGGGAAAGGGGGGGAAAAAAAAAAAATTTTTAAAAAAGTCCAAAAAAAAAAAAATTTGGGGGCAACGGAAAAAGGGAAAAAAAAAAAAAAAAAAACCCAAAAAAAAAGGGCCCCAAAAAAAAAAAAAAAAGGGGGGGGGGAAAAAATTTTTTGGGGGGGGAAACCAAAAAAAAAAAAAGGGGGGGGGGTTTTTTTAAACCTTTTTAAAAACAAAAAGGGGCCCCCCCAAAAAAAGGGGGGAAAAAAAAAAAAAAAAAAAATTTTGGGGTTTTAAAAAGGAAAAAGGAAAAAAAAAAAATTTTAAAAAAAAAAAAAAAAGGGGGGGAAAAAAAAAAGGGGAACCAAAAAAAAGGGGGAAAAAAATTTTAAAAAAAAAAAGGGGGGAAAAACCAAAACCCCGGAAAAAAGTAATTCAAAAAAAGGGGGGGGGGAAAAAAGGGAAAAGGGGAAAAAAGGGGGGAAAAAAAAAAAAAAAATTTTTTGGGGGGTTTTTTCCCAAACCAAAAAAAAAAAAAAAAACCCCCAAAAGGGCCCCCTTTTAAAAAAAAAAAAAAAAGGGGGCCCCAAATTTTTGGGAAAAAGGGTAAAAAAAAAGGGGGGCCCAAAACCCAAAAACAAACCAAAAAAAACCCAAAAGGGGGAAAAAAAAAACCCCGGGAAACCAAAACCCCCAAAAGGGGGTGGGAAAACCAAAAAAAGGAAAAAAATTTAAACCCCCAAAAAAATAAACTAAAACCAAAAAAAAAAAGGGGAAAAAAAAAATTTTTTTCCCCAAAAAAGGGAAAAAAACCCGGAAACCCCCCAAAAAAAAAAAGGGGGGGGTTTTTTTCCCCCCCGGGGAAAAACCAAAAAAAAAGGGGGGAACCCACTTTTAAAAATTTAAAAAAAAAAAAAAGGGGGGGCCCGGGAAAATTTTTTTAAAAAAAAAAAAAAAGGGGGGTTTTTTTAAAAAAAGGGGGAAAAAAAAAAAAGGGGGAAATTTTTAAAAAAAAAACGGGAAAAAAAAAAACCCCGGGGGCTTTAAAAAAAAAAAAATTAAAAAAAAAGGGGGGGGTTTTGGGGGTTAAAAAATTTTTAAAAAAGGGGAAAAAATTTTTTTTTGGAAAACAAAAAACCAAAAAAAAAAGGGGGGGGGCCCTTAAAAAAGGGGGGAAAAAAAAAAAAAAAATTTCCCGGAAAAAATTTTAAAAAGGGGGAAGGGGGGGTTTCCCCCAAAAAGGGGGGGGGGGGGAACCCCGGGAAAGGGGGAAAAAAAAATAGGAAAAACCCCCCGAAAAAGGGGGGGGGGGAAAAAAAAAAAAAAAAACCCCGGGGGGGAAATTTTAAAAAAAGGAAACCCCAAAAAAATGGGGGGGAAAAAAAAAAAAAAAAAAGGTTAAAAAAGGGGGGAAAAATTTTTCATTCCCCCCCGGGGTTCCAAAAAAAGGGGGAAATTTTGGGGGGGGCCCCCCAAAAAAGAAAAACCCCAAAAGGGGGGCCCCCAAACCCCCAAAGGGCCCTTTAAAACCCCCAAAAAAAAAAAATTTGGGAAAAAAGGGTTTTTAAACCCCAAAAAAAAAGGGGGGGGAAAAAAAAAAAAAAAATTTTTTTTTTTAAAAGGAAAAAGGGTTTTTTGGGGTTTAAAAAGGGGGGAAAAAAAAAAATTTGGGGAAACCTTTTTTTTTTGGCCCCCCGGTTTTTGGTTTTTAAAAGGGGTTTCCCCCCCTTTTTTTTTTTTTCCCCCCCTTTTTTTCCCTTTTTTAAAAAAAAAGGGGGGCCTTTCCAACCCCCCTTTTTTTTTTCCCGGGGGGCCAAAATTTTTTTTTTTTTGGGGGGGCCCTTAGGGTTTTTTTTTTTTTTCCAAAACCTTTTTTGGTTTTTTTTTTTATTTTTAAAAATTTGGTTTTTCCCCTTTGGGGGAAAAAAACCCCCCCTTTGGTTTTTTTAAAAAACCCGGGGGAAAGTTTGTTTTTTTCCCCCCGGGTTTTTTTTTTTGGCCCTTTTTTTGGGTTTGCCCGGGTTTGGGGTCCCGGGGTTTTTGGCCCTTTTTTAAAAATTTTTTGGGGGGGGGGGAAAAAAAAAAATTTTTTTTCCAAGGGGGGCCCCCCTTTTTTTTTTCGGTTTAAAACCGGGTTTTAAAAAAACCCCCAAAAAAAATTTTTCCCAAAAATTTTTTTCCCCGGGGGGGGGCCCCCCCCCCTTTTTTTCCCCCGGTTTTTCCCCAAAAATTTTTCCCCCCAAAAATTTTTTTAAACCCTTTTAAATTTGGGGAAAAACCCCTTTTTAATTTTTTTTTGGGGGGCCCCTTTTTTAAAGGGGAATTTTGGGGTTTTTTTTTTTAAAAAAAAAATTTTTTTTTTGGGGGGCCCCTTTTTTTTCAAAAAAAATTTTTTTGGGGGGGGTTTTCCCCCCTTTTTAACCGGGAAAAAAAGGGGAAAGGGGGGAAAAAAATTTTAAAACCCTTTTTTTCCCCCTTTTCCCCAATTTCCCCTTTAAAAATTAAATTTTGGGTTTTTCCCCCCAACTGGTAAAATGTCCACTCCGATTAAATGTCCACTGTGGTGAAATGTCCACTCTGATGAAATGTTCATTCTGATGAAATACCCACTCTGATGAAATGTTCACCTGGTGAAATGTCCTCTCTAGTGAAATGTCCACTCTAGTAAATGTCCACCCTGGTTAAATGTCCACCCTGGTTAAATGTCCACTCTGATGAAATGTCCACCTGGTGAAATATCCAGTCTAATTAAATGTCCATTGTGGTGAATGCCTACTCCGATTAAATGTTCATTGTGGTGAAATATCCACCCTGGTGAAATGTACACTCTGACGAAATGATCACCCTGGTGAAATGTCTACTCTGGTGAAGTGTCCACCAAGGACGGGGACACTAGAATTCTCGGTTCCACAGCTCGGGGAGATCAGCGGGCAGACTGGAGAGTTGAGATCTGCGAGCAGACTGGGGAGATTAGATTTGCAGGCGGGTAGATTGGGGAGATTAGATCTGCAGGCGGGCAGACTGGGGAGATCTGTGGGCAGACTGTGAAGATTACATCTGCAGACGGACATACTGGGGAGATCGACTGGGCAAACTAGGGAGATCGGCGGGCAGACTGTGGAGATAAGATCTGCAGGCGTGCAGACTGGGGAGATCGGTAAGCAGACTGAGAACTGCGGGCGGGCAGACTGGGGAGATGAGATCTGTGGGTTGGCAGACTGGGGAGATGGGATCTGTGGGAGGGCAAACTGGGGAGATGAGATCTGTGGGCTGGCAGATTGGGGAGATGAGATCTACGGGATGACTGTGGAGATCGGCGGGTAGACTAGAGAGATGAGATCAACGGGTAGACAGGAGAGATGAGATCAACGGGCACCCCGGGAAGGTTAACCCGGTCAACAAATGCCCGCAGAAGTCGGAGATGTCGGCCTAACGGCGCAAGAACGCAGCTCTGCTGTAAACATGCACAACACAGCCACGTCCGAAAAAAAAACTCCGGATGAACGCTGAAGAAGAAGAAGAAGAAGAAGAAGAAGAAGAAGAAGAAGAAGATCAACTGGCGACAGGGGAGATGAGATCAACAAGCAGACTGGGGAGATCTGCGGACAGACTGGATAGATCAGAGGGCAGACAGGGAAGATGAGATTAACAGGCAGACTGGGGAGATGAGATCACCAGGCAGACTGGGGAGATGAGATCAATGGGCAGACTGGGGAGATGAGATCAACGGACAGACTGGGGAGATAAGATCAACGGGCAGACTGGGGAGATGAGATCAATGGGCAGACTGGGGAGATGAGATCAACGGACAGACTGGGGAGATGAGATCAACGGGCAGACTGGGGAGATGAGATCAACGGGCAGACTGGGGAGATCAGAGGGCAGACTGGGGGAGATCAGAGGGCAGACTGGGGAGATGAGATCAACGGGCAGACTGGGGAGATGAGATCAATGGGCAGACTGGGGAGATGAGATCAATGAGCAGACTGGGGAGATGAGATCAACGGACAGACTGGGGAGATGAGATCAATGGGCAGACTGGGGAGATGAGATCAACAGGCAGACTGGGGAGATCAGAGGGCAGACTGGGGAGATCAGAGGGCAGACTGGGGAGATGAGATCAACGGGCAGACTGGGGAGATCAGAGGGCAGACTGGGGAGATGAGATCAAAGGGCAGACTGGGGAGATCAGAGGGCAGACTGGGGAGATGAGATCAATGGGCAGACTGGGGAGATGAGATCAACGGACAGACTGGGGAGATGAGATCAACGGGAAGACTGGGGAGATGAGATCAACGGGCAGACTGGGGAGATTAGAGGGCAGACTGGGGAGATGAGATCAACGGGCAGACTGGGGAGATGAGATCAACAGGCAGACAGGAGAGATGAGATCAACGGGCAGACAGGAGAGATGAGATCAACGGGCAGACAGGAGAGATGAGATCAACGGGCAGACTGGGGAGATGAGATCAACGGGCAGACAGGAGAGATGAGATCAACGGGCAGACAGGAGAGATGAGATCAACGGACAGACTGGGGAGATGAGATCAACGGGCAGACAGGAGAGATGAGATCAACGGGCAGACAGGAGAGATGAGATCAACGGGCAGACAGGAGAGATGAGATCAACGGGCAGACAGGAGAGATGAGATCAACGGGCAGACTGGGGAGATGAAATCAACGGACAGACTGAGGAGATGAGAACAACGGACAGACAGGAGAGATGAAATCAACGGACAGACTAGGGAGATGAGATCTATCCCCACATCCTTCCCCCACATATGTTCAACATGTACAGACAATGTCATAAAAAACATCAAATGATGAGAACCGTGACATTTTTGATCCATTAAAACTTGATAGAAATCAAATTCCAAAATTTAGAAACGCCAATGGCAAAGCCCTCCTCTCAAGCAGTGATATAGGGTTAGAAGAGCTGGTCCCGTCTTTCAAGAGGCACATTGAACATCACAATGTTTTTCTGAACTTACATAAAATTATCTCCACTGACAAAACTACATGCCAATCACTCATCACAATGTTGTTGTTTTTTCTGAACTTCCATAAAATAATCTCCACGGCAACACTACATGCCAATCACACATCACAATGTTTTTCTAAACTTACATAAAATGATCTCCACGGCAACACTACATGATAATCACACATCACAATGTTTTTTCTGAACTTACATAAAATGATCTCCATAGACAACACTACATGACAATCACACATCACAATGTTTTTTCTGAACTTACATAAAATGATCTCTACGGACAACAGTACATGCCAATCACACATCACAATGTTCTTCTGAACTTAAATAACATTATCTCTACGGACAACACTGACTGATTGATTGGTGACTTGCTGTCTTGACAGACGATAAATTGTAAACTGGAATTATTCCTCTTCATATCACAGAGCCTGGGCTGAATTTAGAGACCATGTGTTGTCTATGCAGTATGATCCTTCTCTCTCTCGGCCTGCCTGGTTCACTCCAGAGGAAAGGTAACACCAATACGTCTGGAACCAGACAAGCTGCCGGATCAGCAAAGCATTACTCTAACTGTCCGCCTGTCGGATTTTCCATTTTAGACCATTTGCCGACTAAGGCTTAGGGCCCGGTCTGCCCTGCCATGAACTTTAGTCTTTAGATTGCATTTCCTGGCACTAGGGTAAGGCGTGTACCCTCCAAATTGCACTCCTCCACCCGAAGCTATTGGCACAATGTGAGACGTCGGGTTTGGTGAGCGCCGCCCAACATTCGGCGCTAACAGAAAGCAGGCAGTACCGTCTACTGTCATATGGTAGCTCAGTCATAACTGACTAAGTCCTGACAAAACTACATGCCAATCAAAAATTACAATCAGTCCATAATCAGTCAATATGGCCCGGAGTGAGGGTGAGGGGAAATTCACAAGAATTCAAGAGTCAACTGATGTGAACAATGCGGGATCGAGCCGTGCAAGCAACCTACGTCACAGGACCAACAGACAGGGTACAATCGGCGTGAAGAGAACCTACCTCACAGTACCAACAGACAGGGTACAATCAGCGTGAAGAGAACATGTATCTTCCCCGTTGCCAAATGGTGATTGAGGTAATAATTATAATGAACATCAGCAAAATACAACTCGTTTGTCCAGGCAACACCAAATGGACAACATCCGGAAGTAATGTGCTAACATCATTGACAACTCGAAGCCGGTTGACGTGTCCTTTATGTCAATATTTATTCCTGGTGGGCAGCTTGTGATCAAATATAAATTATAATATGAATAAGACTAATAATGATCAGAATGCCGTTCCTGTACATCCAGGAAGGCCGGTATCGCAGTAATAAACATCATCACACAGCTAAACCTACTATAGAATTCTTAGGACAATCTCTCACTGCTTATAGTCAGTTCTAAGGCTTCCTATCAGTTGAATGTTCGGTCACCTTGGCCATCCTTGCCAAGTCCTAATCTGCACATTCGTGGCCATCTGTTGTTTTCTGACTGAGAAGACTAATGCTTCAATGATATATCTCTTCTATCAAATCGTGACTAGCCATCAGTGCCAAGTCCTGGAGGTTTGTTGACAATCTTCTCTCCTTGAATAGCTTCATGCCGCCTTCCTTGTCGCCAGCCCAAGCTCCGTCTGTTGTTGTTGCTAAACTATATCGCTGTGACGTTTCTACCTTCTCACGTCACGTAGCTACTTTATCTATCTGTTGGTTCGAGATTCTATCTCAGATTCTTCCTGACATCATTCATTCTGACTCGCTACTTGGCACCCGTGCAACGCTCGGATGTGGGGCAGGTGCCACTTAGCAATCAAGATTTCGGCTTCTGAGCTGACGTATTACAGGGGGAGATCTTCTGAGCTGAAATATCAAGGGGGAGATCTTCTGAGCTGACATATCAAGGGGGAGATCTTTTGAGCCGAAATATTACAGAGAGTGTGGAAGGTGGGGGGGGGGGGGGGGGGGGGGGGGGGGGGGGGGGGGGGGAAAGGAAGAGATATTCTGAGTGAAAAATATCATAGTATCACGGGAGAGGGGGGAGATCTTCTGTGCTGAAATATTACAGGGGGGGGGGGAGAGAATATAGCAGATGTAACAACAAGAAGGTGGGAATCTCTGAGGGTGGATATACGGGAGGACAAGTCAGCAGATACACCAACAAGAAGGTGGGAATCTCTGAGAGTTGATCTCCGGTAAAACAAGTCAGCAGATGCAACAAGAAGGTGGGAATCTTTGAGAGTTGATCTCCGGTAAGACAAGTCGGCAGATGCAACAACAAAAAGGTGGGAATCTCTGAGAGTTGATCTCTCGTAAGACAAGTCAATAGATACAACAACAAGAAGGTGGGAATCTCTGAGAGTGGATCTCCGTTAAGACAAGTCAGTAGATACAACAACAAGAGGGTGGGAATCTCTGAGAATGGATCTCCGTTAAGACAAGTCAGTAGATACAACAACAAGAGGGTGGGAATCTCTGAGAGTTGATCATCGGTAAGACAAGTCAGTAGATACAACAACAAGAGGGTGGGAATCTCTGAGAGTTGATCTCTCGTAAGACAAGTCAATAGATACAACAACAAGAGGGTGGGAATCTCTGAGAGTTGATCATCGGTAAGACAAGTCAGTAGATACAACAACAAGAAGGTGGGAATCTCTGAGAGTTGATCATCGGTAAGACAAGTCAGTAGATACAACAACAAGAAGGTGGGAATCTCTGAGAGTTGATCATCGGTAAGACAAGTCAGTAGATACAACAACAAGAAGGTGGGAATCTCTGAGAGTTGATCTCTCGTAAGACAAGTCAATAGATACAACAACAAGAAGGTGGGAATCTCTGAGAGTGGATCTCCGTTAAGACAAGTCAGTAGATACAACAACAAGAGGGTGGGAATCTCTGAGAGTTGATCATCGGTAAGACAAGTCAGTAGATACAACAACAAGAAGGTGGGAATCTCTGAGAACTGATCATCGGTAAGACAAGTCAGTAGATACAACAACAAGAAGGTGGGAATCTCTGAGAACTGATCATCGGTAAGACAAGTCAGTAGATACAACAACAAGAAGGTGGGAATCTCTGAGAATGGATCTCCGTTAAGACAAGTCAGTAGATACAACAACAAGAGGGTGGGAATCTCTGAGAGTTGATCATCGGTAAGACAAGTCAGTAGATACAACAACAAGAGGGTGGGAATCTCTGAGAGTTGATCTCTCGTAAGACAAGTCAATAGATACAACAACAAGAGGGTGGGAATCTCTGAGAGTTGATCATCGGTAAGACAAGTCAGTAGATACAACAACAAGAAGGTGGGAATCTCTGAGAGTTGATCATCGGTAAGACAAGTCAGTAGATACAACAACAAGAAGGTGGGAATCTCTGAGAGTTGATCATCGGTAAGACAAGTCAGTAGATACAACAACAAGAAGGTGGGAATCTCTGAGAGTTGATCTCTCGTAAGACAAGTCAATAGATACAACAACAAGAAGGTGGGAATCTCTGAGAGTGGATCTCCGTTAAGACAAGTCAGTAGATACAACAACAAGAGGGTGGAATCTCTGAGAGTTGATCACTCGGTAAGACAAGTCAGTAGATACAACAACAAGACGGTGGGAATCTCTGAGAGTGATCTCTCGTAAGACAGTCAATAGATACAACACCAGAAGGTGGGAATCTCTGAGAACTGATCATCGGTAAGACAACGTCAGTAGATACAACAACAAGAAGGTGGGAATATCTTGAGAACTGATCATTCGGTAAGACAAGTCAGTAGATAGACCAAACAACCAAGAAGGTGGGAATCTCTGAGAACTGATCATCGGTAAGACAAGTCAATAGATACAAACAACAACTAAGGTGGAATCTCTGAGAATGGATCTCCGTTAAGACAAGTCAGTAGACTACAACAACAGAGGGTGGGAATCTCTGAGAAGTTGATCATCGGTAAGACAAGTCAGTAGATACAACAAACAAGAAGGTGGGAATCTCTGAGAACTGATCATCGGTAAGACAAGTTCAATAGATACAACAACAAGAAGGTGGGAATCTCTGAGAAGGATCTCCGTTAAGACAAGTCAGTAGATACAACAACAAGAGGGTGGGAATCTCTGGAGTTGATCATCGGTAAGGCCCAAGGGCAGTAGATACAAAAAACAAGAGGGTGGGGGAAACTCTGAGAGTTGATTTCCCCGAAGACAAGTCAATGATACCAAAAACAAAAAGGGTGGGAATCTTGAGAGTTGATCATCGGTAAGACAAGTCAGTAAAATACAACAACAAAAAGGTGGGAACTTGAGAGTTGATCATCGGGAAGAAAATCAGTAGATACAACAAAAAAGAAGGTGGGAATCTCTGAAAAGTTGATCATCGGGTAAGCAATCAGTAGATACAACAACAAGAAGGTGGGAAAACTCTGAGGTTGATCACGGTAAGACAAGTCAGTAGATTTTCAACAAAAGAAGGTGGGAATCTCTGAGAGTGATCTTCGTAAGACAAGTCAAAAAGATACAACAACAAAAAGGTGGGAATCTTGAGAGGGATCTCCGTTAAAAAAGTCGTAGATACAACAACAAAAAGGGGGGGAATCTTGAGAGTTGATCCGGTAAGCAAGGCAGTAGATACAACAACAAGAAAAGGGGGGGAAAACTTGAGAGTGATCTCTCGTTTAAAACAAAATCAAAGATTTTCAAAAAACAAAAAGGGGGAATCTTTTTTGAAATGGGTCCTCCCGGTTTAAAAAATCGTAGATACAACAACAAAAAGGGGGGAATCTCTGAGAACTGATCAGGTAAAAAAGCAGTAGATAAACAACAAGAAAGGGGGGAATCTCTGAGAAACTGACATCGGTAAGACAAGTCAATAGATTCAACAACAAGAAGGTGGGGAAACTCTGAGAACTGATTATCGGTTAAGAAAAGTCAGAGAAACAACAAAAAAGAAAGGGGGGAAAACTTCGAGAAATGATCATCGGTAAGACAAGTCAGTAGATACAACAACAAGAGGGGAATCTTGGGGAGGGGAATCATCGGTTTAAAACAAGTCGTAGAACAACCAAAAAGAAGGTGGGGAAACCTGAGAGTTGATCACCGGTTAAAAACAAGTCAGTAAAATACAACCCAAAAAGAAGGGGGGAATCCCCTTTAGAGTTGATCATCGGTAAGGGCAAAATCAGTAGATACAACAACAAGAAGGTGGGAATCTCTGAGAGTTGATCCTTTGTTTAAAACAAGTCAGTAGATACCCAAAAACAAGAAGGTGGGAATCTCTGAGAATGGATTCCGTTTAAGGGCAAGCCCGTTTGATACAAAAAACAAGAGGGTGGGAATCTCTGAGAGGGGATCATCGGTAAGACAAGTCAGTAGAACAAAAAAAAGAAGGTGGGAAAACTCTGAGAAAAGGGTCATCGGTTTAAAAAAGTCAGTAGATACAACAAAAAAGAAGGTGGGGAATCTCTGAGAGTTGATTTATCGGTTTTTTAAAACAAGTCAGTAGATACAACAACAAGGGAAGGGGGGAACCCCTTTAGAGTTGATCATCGGTTTGACAATCAGTAGATACAACAACAAAAAGGGGGAATCTTGGAGTTTTATCAGCGGTAAGACAAGTCGTGAAAACAACAAAAAGAAGGTGGGAATCTCTGAGAGTTTTATCTCCGTAAGACAAGCCCAAAAGATACAACAAAAAAGAAGGTGGGAATCTCTGAGAGTGGATCTCCGTTAAGACAAGTCGTAGAAAACAACAAGAGGGTGGGAATCTCTGAGAGTTGATCATCGGTAAGACAAATCAGTAGATACAACAACAAGAAGGTGGGAATCCGAGAGTTGATCTCTCGTAAGACAAGTCAAAGATACAACAACAAGGAAAGGTTTGGGGGTCTTGGGGAACTGATCATCGGTAAGACAAGTCAGTAGAACAACAACAAGAAGGTGGGAATCTCTGAGAAAATGATCATCGGTAAGACAAGTCAATAGATACAACCCAAAAAGAAGGGGGGAATCTTGAGAAACCGATCATCGGTAAGACAAAGTCAGTAGATACAAACAACAAGAAGGGGGAAACCCCTGAGAATGGGTCTCCCTTAAGACAAGTCAGTAGATACAACACAAGAAGGGGGGGAATCTCTGAGAGTTGATCCTCGTAAGACAAAATCAAAAAGATAAAAAAACAAGAAAGGGGGGAATCTTGAGAACTGATCATCGGTAAGACAAGTCAGTAGATAAACAAAAAAGAAGGGGGAATCTCTGAGAATGGATCTGTTAAGACAAGTCAGTAGATACAACAAAAAAAGAAGGGGGGGAATCCTGGGGAAAAGATCATCGGGAAGACAAATCAGTAGAACAACAACAAAAGGTGGGAATCCTGAGAATGATCATCGGTTTAAAACAAGTCAAAAGATACAACAAAAAGAAAGGGGGGAATCTCTGAGAACGGGTCCCGGTTTAAGGGCAAATCAGTAGATACAAAAAACAAGAAGGGGGAATTCTGAGAATGGACTCCGTTAAGACAAGTCAGTAGATACAAACACAAGAAGGGGGAATCTTGAGAACTGATCATCGGTAAGACAAATCAGTAGATACAACAACAAAAAGGTGGGAATCTCTGAGGGAAAGGATCTCCGTTAAGACAAAGTCAGTAGATACAACACAAGAAGGTGGGAATCTCTGAGAACTGATCATCGGTAAGGGAAAAATCAGTAAAATAAAAACAACAAGAAGGTGGGAATCTCTGAGAATGGATCTCCGTTAAGACAAGTCAGTAGATACAACAACAAGAGGGTGGGAATCTCTGAGAACTGATCATCGGTAAGACAAGTCAGTAGATACAACAACAAGAAGGTGGGAATCTCTGAGAATGGATCTCCGTTAAGACAAGTCAGTAGATACAACAACAAGAAGGTGGGAATCTCTGAGAACTGATCATCGGTAAGACAAGTCAGTAGATACAACAACAAGAAGGTGGGAATCTCTGAGAATGGATCTCCGTTAAGACAAGTCAGTAGATACAACAACAAGAGGGTGGGAATCTCTGAGAGTGTATATACGGGAGGACAAGTCAGTAGATACAACAACAAGAAGGTGGGAATCTCCGAGAATGGATCTCCGTTAAGACAAGTCAGTAGATACAACAACAAGAGGGTGGGAATCTCTGAGAGTGTATATACGGGAGGACAAGTCAGTAGATACAACAACAAGAAGGTGGGAATCTCCGAGAATGGATCTCCGTTAAGACAAGTCAGTAGATACAACACAAGAGGGTGGCAATATCTGAGAGGAACAGCCAGGACATGAAACAATGAAGTGTTAATATTTTGAGTTGAAAGGTTAAAAGATAGAGAGCCAGAAGATGTGAATGTCTGAGACGAGAGGCAGGGGTGAACTAACACACCCTGGCGGAATGTGAAGTTGGATTCCTTGAATGCCGGAGTATTGTGCGGGTGTCCCTCGGGTGGAAGTCAGACGTATTTGTAAGGCGTGATCTCGTCAATGCCTGCGCGAGTCTATTGTCCGCTGGAATGTCGAGGTTGCCGTCAAGTCACTGAGCTTGAAACTGGAGGTAGCGGTTTGTGTTCATTCTCAGTGGTGGACCCAGTCTAGTGGTGTGTATTCCTTCTCCGTGGTGGATCAAGTCTAGAGGTATATTTTCATTCTCTGAGGTGGACCCAAGTCTAGTGGTGTGTGTTCAGCTATTTCTACTAAGATATCTGTATTTTCACCAGGTGTTGTTGTAATCTGTGTCACTGGTTAGACCCGACTCTGGTATTCACTTAACTCTTGCACGAGCCAAGCCAATGTTTGGCGACGCACTCTTGCCGCTACGTGTCATGTTATGTTAAACATCCAGGATGGAATGTTTCGCATGATTTTCACCACCGTATGGATGTTATGAGTGCTAATATACGGACGTTTAAAATGTTTAGCCACGGCACAAGTAAGCATGTTCAGTGGGAATGATCTGATGGTCAACATGGCAGCATCGACCCAGAGTGCTGGATTCCAACTGGTTAGAGTGGACCACGGATACCAACAACCTCAGTTCAACGTTTTCCCGAGATCTGCCCATCAGCCTTAGGACTGTCAGCGATGTTTGAAAACAACAATTGTTCTGACAGATTCCAGAACTGACCACACAGAACTAACTGAACACACAGATATCTCATCGCAGTGGAGAATCTCACCAAACAGAACTAGTTCACCACACAGAGCTAGCTATCTCACCACACAGAACTATCTCACCACACAGAACTGTTGCAGATAGACACCATGGAAGGTCGCAGAAAGTGCCGGTTCTCTTACTGTGGTCTCCTGGTACAGCCGTGGCCGTCACGTACCGACAGGGAGACCTCAAGACAATTATGTAATCAGCAGACAATATGCCAAGGGTCATTTGAAGGTGGGGAGACCTCAAGACAATTATGTCATCAACAGACAATATGCCAACGTTCACATGACGGCGGGGAGACCTTAAGACAATTATGTCATCAACAGACAATATGCCAAGGGTCACATGACGGTCGGGAGACCTCAAGACAATTATGTCATCAACAGACAATATGCCAAGGGTCACGTGATATGCCCCAGACTGGACACACTTACAGACAATTGCTTCATCGTGTGATGTTTCCCCGCCTATCAGCGCTGGCCTGGTTGAGTTCGGACACTTGTTCACTTGACACTTGGTTTGCACGAATATGTGTTGTACTGTTTGTGTTAATACTGACGATGACGCCTTCGTCGGCTGCTCCAGTCGGCACTGAGACACTCCTGGCTGGGGTCGGGGCCCCTCCGCTGGGGGCCTCTTGTCATGCAGGCTTTGCTGGCCAACTGAGGGAGTGTGTTCAGCCCTTCTTGTCGCGTGTGGTTGCGGGACAACTCGAGGACTCCAGGACATTAGTTGAACATCTGTGTCTGTAAGTATTCCACTTATTTCTTCTCAGCATGTCTGTTATTTCTTTCTGTCAAGTCTCAGACTGAGCTACCACATAACAGTAGAACTACCTGCTTTCTGTTAGCGCTGAATGTTGGGCATGGCTCACCTAACATTGTGCCCACGGCGTCGGGTGGAGAAGCACAACTGGGAGGTTACAAGCCCTACCTTAGGGCGAGGAAATACAACCTAAAGACGAAAAGTCTGCGCCTTATGCCTTGGTCAGCAACTGGTCTAGGAACAAAGCTCCGTCATTGCTTTGCTGATCTGGCAGCTGCTACAGCTGGTCTTGTTCCCGATATATTGGTGTTTCTTTTCTCTGGTGTAAACTAGGCAGGTCGAGAGAGGGATCATGCTGCATGGGCAACACAAGGTCTCTACAATACAGCCCAGGCTTTATGCTAAGGAGAGGTATAACTCCATCCCTGGTCCCCGCCATGGGTTGTGATTGTGCCATGGTTTATTTTTCGAAGCAAATATAACAAACTATCGTCCTTCACAAGAGGGTTAGGTACCAGTCTGTTACTTCTTCTGTGTGTCTGTTCTGTTTCCGTGTAAAGCTTGAGATTATAGTCACTGGCGTAAATGGTACAAGTGGAAGTAAGATTATAGTCACTGAGATATATGGCGCAAGTGGGAGTGAGATTATAGTCACTGAGATATATATGACACAAGTGGGAGTGAGATTATAGTCACTGAGATATATGACACAAGTGAAAGTGATATTATAGTCACTGAGATACATAGCGCGAGTGGAAGCTGAAATTATAGTCACTGAGATATGGCACAAGTGGATGTGATATTATAATCACTGAGATATATGGCGCAAGTGGGAGTGAGATTATAGTCACTGGCGTAAATGGTACAAGTGGAAGTAAGATTATAGTCACTGAGATATATGGCGCAAGTGGGAGTGAGATTATAGTCACTGAGATATATAACACAAGTGGGAGGAAGATTATAGTCACTGAGATATATTGCACAAGTGGAAGTGAGACTATAGTCACTGAAAATGGCACAAGTGTAAGTGAGATTATATTCACTGAGATATATGGCACAAGTGGATGTTAAATTATAGTCACTGAGATATATGGCACAGATGGAAGTGAGATTATAATCACTAAGATATATGGCACAAGTGGAAGTGAGATTATAGTCACTGAGATATGGCACACGTTGATGTGAGATTATAGTCACTGAGATATATGGCACAAGTGGATGTGAGATTATAGTAACTTAGATATGAAACAAGTGGATATGAGATTATAGTCACTGAGATATATGGCACAAGTGGAAGTGAGATTATAGTCACTGAGATATATGGCACAAGTGTAAGTGAGATTATAGTCACTGAGATGTGGCACAAGTGGAAGTGAGATTATAGTCACTGAGGTATAGCACAAGAGGAAGTGAGATTCTAGTCACTGAGATATATGGCACAAGTGTAAGTGAGATTATAGTCACTGAGATATTTGGCACAAGTCTAAGTGAGATTATAGTCACTGAGGTATAGCACAAGTGTAAGTGAAATTGTAGTCACTGAGATATATGGCACAAGTGGAAGTGAGATTATAGTCACTGAAATATATGGCACAAGATTAAGTGAGATTATAGTCACTGAGATATATGACACAAGTGGAAGTGAGATTATAGTCACTGAGGAAGTCGCTTAGATATATGGCACAAGTGGAAGTGAGACTATAGTCACTTAGATATGGCACAAATGGATGAGAGATTATAGTCACTGAGATATATGGCACAAGTGGATGTGAGATTATAGTCACAGAGATATGTGGCACAAGTGAAAGTGAGATTATAGTCACTGAGATATGTGGCAGAAGTAGATATGAGATTATAGTCACTGAGATCTATGGCACTAGTGGAATTGGGATTATAGTCACTGAGATAAATGGCACCAGTGGAAGTTAGATTATAGTCACCCGGGAAGGTTAACCCGGTCAACAAATGCCCGCAGAAGTCGGATGTGTCGGCCTAACGGCGCAAGAACGCAGCTCTGCTATAAACAGGCACAACGCAATCACATCCGGAAAATAAACTCCGGATGAACGCATAAGAAGAAGGAGAAGAAGAAGATTATAGTCACTGAGAAGTGGCACAAGTGTAAGTGAGATTATAGTCACTGAGATATATGGCATAAGTCTAAGTGAGAGTATAGTCATTGAGATATATGACACAAGTGGGAGTGAGATTATAGTCACATAGATATGGCACAGGTGGATATGAGATTATAGTCACTGAGACATTTGGCACAAGTGGATATGAGATTATAGTCACTTGGATATGGCACTAGTGGATGTGAGATTTTAGTCACTGAGATATATGACACAAGTGGAAGTGACATAGTCACTGGGATATGTGGTACAAGTGGAAGTGAGATTATAGTCACTGGGATATATGGCACAAGTGGATGTGAGATTATAGTCACTGAGATATATGACACAAGTGGAAGTGAGATTATAGTCACTGAGATATATGACACAAGTGGAAGTGAGATTATAGTAACTGAGATATATGACACAAGTGGATGTGAGATTATAGTCACTGAATTATATTACACAAGTGGAAGTGAGATTATAATCACTGACATATGCGGCACAAATGTAAGTGAGATTATATTCACTGAGATAAATGGCACAAGTGGAAGTGAGATTATAGTCACTTAGATATGGCACAAGTTGATGTGAGATTATAGTCACTGAGATATATGGCACAAGTGGATGTGAGATTATAGTCACTGAGATATATGGTACAATTGTAAGTGAGATTATAGTCACTGAGATATATGACACAAGTGTAAGTGAGATTATAGTCACTGATATATATGGCACAAGTGGAAGTGAGATTATAGTCACAGAGATATATGGCACAAGTCTGTCTGCAAAATCATTAATTGTCTCTGCTGCAACAACTAAATTGAGTGTTTGGGGTGGGGCACGGGGGAGGAGTAGAGAGAAGAGAGAATCGGCGAGGGAGAAATAGAGAAATAGAGGTGGAGAGATAGAGTGAGAGAGGGAGAGAGGGCGAGAGGGGAGAGAGCGAATTATATGTGAGAAAATTGTGCATTGTACAATTGTGAGAGAGAGAGGGAGAGAGAGAGAGAGAGAGAGAGAGAGAGAGAGAGAGAGGAGAGAGAGAGGGGGGGGGGAGTTATGTGAGGAAAAATTGTGCCTGATACAAGTGTGCGTGAGAGAGATAGCGTACGCGCTATGTGACAGACAATTGTGGCAGAGAGAGAGAGCTATGTGACAGACAATTGTGGCAGAGAGAGAGAACTATGTGACACACAATTGTGGGAGAGAGAACTATGTGACACACAATTGTGGGAGAGAAAACTATGTGACACACAATTGTGGGAGAGGGAGAAAGAGCTATGTGACAGACAATTGTGGGAGAGAGAGAGAGAGAGAGAGAGAGAGAGAGAGAGCTATGTGACACACAATTGTGGGAAAGGGAGAAAGAGCTATGTGACAGACAATTGTGGCAGAGAGAGAGAACTATGTGACACACAATTGTGGGAGAGAGAACTATGTGACACACAATTGTGGGAAAGGGAGAAAGAGCTGTGTGACAGACAATTGTCGGAGAGAGAGCTATGTGACAGACAACTGTGGGAGAGAGTACTATGTGACACACAATTGTGGGAGAGAGAGAGAGAGCTATGTGACACACAATTGTGGGAGAGAGAGACTATGTGACACACAATTGTGGGAGAGAAAGAAATTGGGGAGAGAGAGAGAGAGAGAGAGAGAGAGAGAGCTATGTGACACACAATTGTGGGAGAGAGATAGAACTATGTGACACACAATTGTGGGAGAGAGAGAGAGCTATGTGACACACAGTTGTGGGAGAGAGAGAGAGCTATTTGACACACAATTGTGAGAGAGAGAGAGAGAGCTATGTGGCACACAATTGTGGGAGAGAGAGAGCTATGTGACACACAATTGTGGGAGAGAGAGAGAACTATGTGACACACAATTGTGGGAGAGAGAGAACTATGTGACAAATAATTGTTGGAGAGAGAGAGCTATGTTGCAAACATTTGTGTGTGAGAGCGAGCTATGTGACAAGCAATTGTTCGAGAGAAATAGCTAAATGACAGACAATTGTGTGAGAGAGAGCTATATGAACAGACAATTGTGGGGGGAGAGAGCTATATGACAGACAATTGTGAGAGGAGAGAGAGAGAGAGACAGTTATGTGACAGAACGACTGTGGGAGAGAGAGAGAGAGCTATGTGACACACAATTGTGGAGAGAGAGAGCTATTTGACACACAATTGTGGGAGAGAGAGAGAGAGAGCTATGTGACACATAATGGTGGGCGAGAGAGAGCTATGTGACACACAATTGTGGGAGAGAGAGAGAACTATGTGACACACAATTGTGGGAGAGAGAACGATGGACACAAAGTTGTGGGAAGAGAGAGAGCGAGAGAGCTATGTGACACACAATTGTGGGAAGAGAGAAAGAGCTATGTGACACAACAATTGTGGGAGAGAGAGAGAGAGTAGCTATGTGACACACATTGTGGAGAGAGAGAGAAAGAGCTATGTGACACACAATTGTGGGAGAGAGAGAGAGAGAGCTATTTGACACAACAATTGTGGGAGAGAGAGCTATGTGACACACAAGTGTGGGAGAAGAGAGAGAGCTATGTGACACATAATTGTGGGAGAGAGAGCCATGTGACACAGAAGTGTGGGAGAGGGAGAACTATGTTGACACACACTGTGGGAGAGAGAGAGCTATGTCCCACACAATTGTGGGGAGAGAGAGAGAGAGAGAGAGAGAGCTATGTGACACATAATTGTTGGAGAGAGAGAGAGCTATGTGACAAACATTGTGGGAGAGAGAGAGAGAGAGCTATGTGACACACATTGTGGAGAGAGAGGAGAGAGCTATGGCGACACATTGTGGGAGAGAGAGAGCTATGTGACACACAATTGTGGGAGAGAGAGAGAGAACTATGTGACACACAATGTGGGAGAGAGAGAGCTATGTGACACACATTGTGGGAGAGAGAGAGAGCTATGTGACACACAAGTGGTGGAAGAGAGAGAGAGCTATGTGGCACATAATTATGGGAGAGAGAGAGCTATTTGACACACAATTGTGAGAGAGAGAGAGCTATGTGACCAGCAATTGTTCGAGAGAAAGAGCTAAATGACAGACAATTGTGTGAGAGAGAGCTATATGACAGACAATTGTGAGGGAAGAGAGTTATATGACAGACAATTGTGGGAGAGAGAGAGAGACAGTTATGTGACAGACGTCTGTGGGAGAGAGAGAGAGCTATGTGACACACAATTGTGGGAGAGAGAGAGCTATGTGACACACAATTGTGGGAGAGAGAGAGAGAGCTATGCGACACACAATTGTGGGAGAGAGAGAGAGCTATGTGACACACAAATGTGGGAGAGAGAGAGTTATGTGACACACAATTGTGGGGGAGAGAGAGAGAGCTATGTGACAAACAATTGTGGGAGAGAGAGAGAGAGCTATGTGACAAATAATTGTTGGAGAGAGAGAGAGCTATGTTGCAAACATTTGTGTGTGAGAGCGAGCTATGTGACAAGCAATTGTTCGAGAGAAATAGCTAAATGACAGACAATTTTGTGAGAGAGAGCTATATGACAGACAATTGTGGGGGGAGAGAGCTATATGACAGACAATTGTGGGAGAGAGAGAAAGAGCTATGTGACACACAATTGTGGGAGAGAGAGAGCTATGTGACACACAATTGTGGGAGAGAGAGAGAGCTATGTGACACACAATTGTGGGAGAGAGAGAGCTATGTGACAAATAATTGTTGGAGAGAGAGAGCTATGTTGCAAACATTTGTGTGTGAGAGCGAGCTATGTGACAAGCAATTGTTCGAGAGAAATAGCTAAATGACAGACAATTGTGTGAGAGAGAGCTATATGACAGACAATTGTGGGGGGAGAGAGCTATATGACAGACAATTGTGAGAGAGAGAGAGAGAGAGACAGTTATGTGACAGACGACTGTGGGAGAGAGAGAGAGAGCTATGTGACACACAATTGTGGGAGAGAGAGAGCTATTTGACACACAATTGTGGGAGAGAGAGAGAGAGAGCTATGTGACACATAATTGTGGGAGAGAGAGAGCTATGTGACACACAATTGTGGGAGAGAGAGAGAACTATGTGACACACAATTGTGGGAGAGAGAACTATGTGACACACAATTGTGGGAGAGAGAGAGCGAGAGAGCTATGTGACACACAATTGTGGGAGAGAGAAAGAGCTATGTGACACACAATTGTGGGAGAGAGAGAGAGAGAGCTATGTGACACACAATTGTGGGAGAGAGAGAGAAAGAGCTATGTGACACACAATTGTGGGAGAGAGAGAGAGAGAGCTATGTGACACACAATTGTGGGAGAGAGAGCTATGTGACACACAATTGTGGGGAGAGAGAGAGAGCTATGTGACACATAATTGTGGGAGAGAGAGCCATGTGACACAGAATTGTGGGAGAGAGAACTATGTTGACACACACGTGTGGGAGAGAGAGAGCTATGTCACACACAATTGTGGGAGAGAGAGAGAGAGAGAGAGAGAGAGAGAGAGAGCTATGTGACACATAATTGTTGGAGAGAGAGAGAGCTATGTGACAAACAATTGTGGGAGAGAGAGAGAGAGAGCTATGTGACACACAATTGTGGGAGAGAGAGGAGAGAGCTATGCGACACAATTGTGGGGAGAGAGCTATGTGACACACAATTGTGGGAGAGAGAGAGAGAACTATGTGACACACAAATGTGGGAGAGAGAGAGCTATGTGACACACAATTGTGGGAGAGAGAGAGAGCTATGTGACACACAATTGTGGAAGAGAGAGAGAGCTATGTGGCACATAATTATGGGAGAGAGAGAGCTATTTGACACACAATTGTGAGAGAGAGAGAGCTATGTGACCAGCAATTGTTCGAGAGAAAGAGCTAAATGACAGACAATTGTGTGAGAGAGAGCTATATGACAGACAATTGTGAGGGAAGAGAGTTATATGACAGACAATTGTGGGAGAGAGAGGGACAGTTATGTGACAGACGACTGTGGGAGAGAGAGAGAGAGAGAGAGCTATGTGACACACAATTGTGGGAGAGAGAGAGCTATGTGACACACAATTGTGGGAGAGAGAGAGAGAGCTATGCGACACACAATTGTGGGAGAGAGAGAGAGAGCTATGTGACACACAAATGTGGGAGAGAGAGAGTTATGTGACACACAATTGTGGGGGAGAGAGAGAGAGAGCTATGCGACAAACAATTGTGGGAGAGAGAGAGAGCTATGTGACAAATAATTGTTGGAGAGAGAGAGAGCTATGTTGCAAACATTTGTGTGTGAGAGAGAGCTATGTGACAAGCAATTGTTCGAGAGAAATAGCTAAATGACAGACAATTGTGTGAGAGAGAGCTATATGACAGACAATTGTGGGAGGAGAGAGCTATATGACAGACAATTGTGAGAGAGAGAGAGAGAGAGAGAGAGAGAGAGAGAGAGAGAGGTTATGTGACAGACGACTGTGGGGGAGAGAGAGAGAGTTATGTGACAGACAATTTTGGGCAATAGAGAGTTATTTGGCAGACAATTATGGGAGAGAGAGAGAGAGAGAGAGAGAGAGAGAGAGCTATGTACAAACAACTGTATGAAGGAGAGAGAGATCTATGTGACAGACAATTGCGTGTGTTTGAGAGAGAGAGAGAGAGAGAGAGAGAGAGAGAGAGCGGTATGCGACAGACAATTGTGAGATGAGAGAGAGAGTGGTATGTGACAGACAATTGTGTGAGAGAGAGAGAGAGAGAGAGAGCGGTATGTGACAGACAATTGTGTGAGAGAGAGAGAGAGAGCGGTATGTGACAGACAATTGTGAGAGAGAGAGAGCGGTATGTGACAGACAATTGTGTGAGAGAGAGGGAGCGGTATGTGACAGACAATTGTGAGAGAGAGTGAGAGCGGTATGTGACAGACAATTGTGAGAGAGAGAGAGAGAGAGAGAGAGAGAGAGCGGTATGTGACAGACAATTGTGAGCGAGGGAGAGCGGTATGTGACAGACAATTGTGAGCTAGGGAGAGCGGTATGTGACAGACAATTGTGAGAGAGAGAGAGCGGTATGTGACAGACAATTTGAGAGAGAAAGAGTGAGAGAGAGCTCTGTGTGAGAGACAAGTGTGTGAGAGGGAGAGAGAGAGCGCGCGCTATGTGACAGACAAGTGTGTGAGAGGGGGAGAGAGAGAGATAGAGAGTGAGAGAGAGCACTGTGTGACAGACAGTTGTGTCTGCTACAATAAATAAATTGTGTGGAGGAGAGGGTTATGTAAGAGACATTTGTCTTAAAATAATGAACCCGCTTGTCTATCTTGTTTCAGGGATTACCAGTTGGCTCTGCTGTGTGTCCACTCTGCGCTGACTGGGTGCCCGGGCCTGGACAACCTCAGACAAGTGCAGGCAACACTGGGATCCCATCAGGTCGTTCAAGTCAACCATGTGTGCTCTATCTCATCTCAGAGCTCCACACACCGAGCAGAACACAAGAGAACTTTCATGAACCATACACACCGAGCAGAGAACAAGAGAACTCTCATGAACCATACACACCGAGCAGAGAACAAGAGAACTCTCATGAACCATACACACCGAGCAGAGAACAAGAGAACTCTCATGAACCATACACACCGAGCAGAGAACAAGAGAACTCTCATGAACCATACACACGGGCCAGACTTCTCCGGGAGTACAAGCAGCATCAGCAGTTCTGGGGACATCGTGCAGACACCACTGCAGACTACAAGACGCAGACACAGACATGGTGTGTATTCAACAGTCACTCATCCTCAAAGTCCAAGTCCACCCGCAAGTCCCGCCCCAGTGACCACTAGATGGCCGTCTGACCAGGAGCAGCAGTTGGACCGTGGACCGTATGACATGCAGCTGAACATTTACGATTTTGTCAACAACTACCAGTACGACAAATCACCAGCACGAGATACTGAACCGTCCAGAACTGTCTTGTTTCAGGTCATGGTGGAGACTTCCGCTGGAGGTGCAACTCAATCAAGCCTGACGCTGATGTTTGTGGCCTGTATGGGTTGGGCTCTGGCCATTCATTAGAGGACGCATTTAAACGTGATCAGGGTTTATACCACTGTGGGTAGATGAGCATCTGTTTGTGGAGCTACATACAGCCGTTTGGTGGCAAACCGGGAGGATCAGTTTGTGGGCGGAGATACTTAGTCCGTTTTTCCTTTTTAATGGCTGGCAGAGAGAAGCAGTTAGTGAGCGGCACTGCGTGTTGTCCCTTTTCCCTTGCTGATGACAGGGATAATCAATTTGTAGGCGGAGATACTCTCACACCGCTAGCCCTTGCTGGTGTCAGGTAGATGGAGTCAGTGTGTGGGAGAGTTATTCCCAGCTGTGGGATCTGTGTGCGCCTACATTCAGGATGTATTTGCGGCTATGGGCGGGACGGGGGGGGGGGGGGGGGGGGGGGGGGGGGGGGGGGGGGGGGGGGGGGGGGTTTGTAAAGTATATATGGTACAGTATTTATTTATCTTCATCGCTGCAAAGTGAGAAACGGGTGTTATTAGAGAAAATGTTCCTTAATGGACACGTTGGATTCGAATTGGGTGCCATCATATAGCTCTTCCAACTCGATGAAGGAATGAATGTATATCGACGCTCGAGACGTTAATTCCAGTTAAATGTGTGTTATCGCGAGCCAGGTGTATCGTCCACCTGTGTGTCATTGCTAGTCATATATGTAATCCACATATAGCAACAAGTCACCAATAGATGGTTGTATCAACCACTTGAGCAAGAACTGTGCAGTAGGAGTCAAAGTCATCGCGGTCTGCTGCCACTGATATGCACGAATGGAGAAATATTTGACGCCAGTCCTCCGCCAAACACATATACAGGTAGCAGGTAACATGTATGAAACAGCTGGCCAACGATGTCAGCTGGTTGTGTGCCCGTCAATCACCACACTGGATGTGACACATAATAGTCGCTGGTATGCCTACAGAAATGTTCTGTCTATGTTCTATGTCAATCGCCTCACCGGCAGTGACACATCCCAGTCGCGCTATGCAAATAGAAATGTTCTGTCTATGTTCTATGTCAATCACCTCACTGGCAGTGACATATCTTAGTCGCTGATATGCCTATACAAATGTTCTGTATATATTCGGACGTGTTCTTGTGTGCTTCGTTCCTGTTTAGTGTTAGTCAATCATTACCTGACACATTTGTGGAATAAGGTTTCTGTCGCTCCTAAAACCCCGCAAAGACTTTTCCTCAGTGATACTGATGTCCGGACGGGGAGATTATCATCATTGCAAAATTTCTGATGCCAAGGGCGCCCAGATTATCATCATTGCAAGATACTGATGTCCAGGACGCGAGATTATCATCATTGCAAGATACTGATGTCCAGGACGCGATGTTATCATCTTGAAAATATTGGCCCCTTTTTGGTTTGTGTGGGGGTTTTTTTTTGGGGGGGGTTTTGGTGTTTTTTTGTTTGAGTAGGCATGTTTTCCCCCGTTTTGGGGAAGGGCCCCCGGGGGGTTGTTGTTGGGGGGTTGTGGGTTGGTGGTAAACAAAACTGGGAGACTTGAGACTGAAGTTAACTAAATTGGAACCTGACATAAAATCTCTTTGCAGACAGCATCAAGCGCAAGGATCTCACTAAATTTAAATAATTACTAATAATTAAAATAATATAGAAAAATCTTTCATTAAAATTATTTTGTACTTGAATGTCAGTTCTCCATTATATGTTTTGAAAATTTACTTACTGTGTTTGCTCAATAATTTCCTAGTGATTATCGGTCCTTTGGCTAGGATCGGGTGCATTTGCTGCTCTCCCCCCAGTAGTGCGCCTGGTCTGGTCGGGGGCGCCGGGATGATCAAATAAAAACCCATCACATATCTTCACCTTAGATGTGGGCCTGGTGGACCACTGTGGACAATAGCTCACATTGAGACTAAGGGTCCACACAAAAAAGGGGGAGGCGGGGGAAACCAGCTTGTCTGGAGTAACCGCCACCCCCCCCCCCCGCTCCACACCCAAAAAATAAAATGTCACCCGACACACAGCTCGCCCCCCCCCCCCCCCCCCCCCCCCCCCCCCCCCCCCCCGGGAACCGTGAGCCCTTTTAAGACAAAAGAAAAAAATTCAAGTTTCTTTGGTGAACATTTCAATTTTGAATTATTAAAATGATGCATACGTTGGGGAAAGGGGGGGGGGGGAATAAGAATTTTAGAAAGGCTTCGGTGGGGCATCGCACAAAAAAGGTTGGGAAACACTGGTGTAGAGTGTTGGGCTAGTGTTAGTATGAGGACACTAAAGTATTTGTTAGTGTGTGTGTGAGGCGGGGGTGGGAGCATGATATTAATAAACATATTGTTTACATCAAATAGCCATGCATCAGTATTCGTTGGTTTGTTAAAGAATCTGTCTGTCTGCCTGCTGTCCTTTTGTATGTCTATTTCTGTCTTGTCTGTCTTAAAGTCTTGTCTATCTACACTGTGTCGCACAACTCATGTACTATAAGTCAAAGTGATCACACAACAGACAACAGAAAACCAAACCAAGGCAAACAAAAGGCCACTATCCTGTCCTCACTGTTTCTGTTTACTCTATAAAGAATTTTCGTGGACATACATCGGCCACAAACACGGATGTTCAGTCTCCAAAATCATCACCATCATCAAGTGCCCTGCTGGCTGGCGTAGGCGTTCATGGCTCTCCACAGATCTCGGTCTTTGGTGTTCTGGATCAACTCTGCTGATGATATTCCTCCATGCCACCGTCTCATTCTGTCCAGCATCATTTCTCTTGGTCTGCCTCTGCCTCTCTTCCCCTCG